>JAPMLY010000137.1:52500-316676 GCA_026401115.1 Tetraselmis chui
GGATAGTGTAACGACACGATATCGGGATGTTGCAACAACGGTAGCAGGCTTGAGGAGGTGCTTAGCGACGGATGCGGATCTTTGGGGCTGTAGCGTAGGTAAGTGCAAGGGAGTGTGGGCCAACGGGTGCGCACTTGTGCTGACAGCGAAAATGATGACTCCCTTGCGAGTCACTACTAGGTAGGAGCTATTATTTATAACCCCAGCAGGGCGATTCATTCACCTACGCACATCGTGTGCGCAGAAATGCTCACTACTGCACTAAATACTACAGTACTTTACTGTTTAATATTAAGTACTACAAACTACTAAATCCCCTATTAATTATGGATTACAAGAATAACAACATGAGCTCAGACAGGGAAAGTGGGAAAATGGGAAAATTACATAACAGGATGGATAGCATGCAATGTCTCACCTTTCGCGGACGGTGGCAAAGTTCATCTAAGAACCGGCCTTAAAATGTGTACATGTAAGAGACAAGGACATGCAATATGCGGAAAAGAAAAAGAAAAAAGGGGTAACAATATGTGCGCCCTCCCCGACTCGAGGCTGGCGCCTCAGCCAACAACCATGCGGTGTAACGGGCGCGCTGGCTCTTGCTGCCGCACGACCCCAACTCGTCGCGCGCCGGCAGCAGTATCTACTATCTTGGTAGTGAAATTTTGTCTGTGCGGAGGAACACATTGCGTGCTGAGTATTACAGTTCTAGCTCTCAAGCTGCGTATGTAAAGCGCACGGACCGGGCCGGAAACAGACGGACACTCGAACAGTGGCCACTGGACCTCGGCGAAAGTAGGACCGTGCTTGTCTTAAACGTTTTTAGAGCGGTTATTCGAGGATTCGAAGCGACGACGGCAAGGTACTCAAGTCACCCCCCCCTCGTTGCACACCGCCCATATCGCCAGCGTCCCTCTCGTGCCTAACCTCCTCTTTTAGACGTTTGGCACCGTTATGTAAAGCCCTGGCGCCCTGGATCCGACAGGTTCTACCGCGGCGGGCATTTGTAGCGGTACGCCGTCCGAGCGAGGTATATATCGGCGCTCGACTCAGCTCAGACACTCCGCCACTATTTGTTACCGGACCTCGAAAAGCAGGTGGTTTGGATGAGCATCGAAGCTAGACAATAAAATCGCCAGACGTCCGCCCCGCTTTCCCTCTCAGCGAGTCCCCTTTCACTTGCCCCTCGTCTCGTAGTCCTTCCAGTGTCGAACCCGTTGTCAAACACTGGCTTAAGGCGTCTTTTGGACCTCAGCTTGTAATTTGTACTGTGAATGACAAGTTATGTGCTTATAATTGTATTCTACAGTGCAGTGTGCCCGGTCTGGTAACCCAGCTTGTGCAAGGGGCAGCTCTTAGATAGGGCTTAACTTCTCCCGGTGCTGCTGGTTTGGCCCAGTTTCCCGTCTGGCACACGATGAGCACTGCAGAGGCGGAGCGGCCTGGGGGAGGTGGCGGTGCGGCAGCGGCAGAGGGCGAGCCAGAGGAGCGGGGAAGGCTCGTTACTGAGGATGTTGTCTGCTTGGCGAGCGACCCTACTATGCTGGGCCTCATCTCCGACGTTCCGGGGCAGGAGGAGGAGATGGAGCCATACAGCGATGATGAGGCACCATCCCCCCCCACTCTCTTCCACACATACACTCGAGCACTTCTCCAGGGCACAGTCAGATACAAATCATATGACATGACATGAGATGACATGACATGACATAACATAACTTGACATGACATGACATGATATGACATAACGTCACATCACATCGCGTCACTTTTCATTACACCTCATAACATCGCATCACATCACATTTCATTACACCTCATAACATCGCATCACATCACATCGCATCACTTTTCATTACACCTCATAACATCGCATCACATCACATCACGTCTCATTACACCACATCACATCACATCACAGCACATCACATCACATCACATCACATCATATTTCATTACACCTCATAACATCGCATAACATCACATTTCATTACACCATATCATATCGCACCTTATCACATCACATCACATCACTTCAAGTCACATTAAATTACACCTCATTACATCACACCACATCACATCTTATTACACCACATCACATCACATCACATTACAACACATCACATCACATCTCATCTCATTTCATCACATCACATCGTATGACAGCACTTCACCCTGCATCACTTCACACCACATGACATCATATTTGATGCTATGAGATCCTACAGTATCATATCACATCGCATCTAACCCCATCACATCGCGTGGTTCCGGTGGTTGAGTCGTGGTTGACGCTATCTGTTTCGCCATCCTATATCCACCAGGAATTTCAGCTTGAGGAGAGCCAGGTGCGCGTGTGCTGGCTTTCTGGAACTGAGGAGGTGGAGGAGGCAGTTGATCTTATTGTGCTGGACCGCGCCCTCATGCATGGTGATATTGTGGCCAGCGCGGCAGACCCGCTTGGGCAGGTGAGGCCCCTCACCGCCACCATCATGGCCTGTGTTGCATCTGGCACTGTAACAAGTGTTTTCCAACATGGCTTATCCTCTCGTTTATGGTTGCAGACTGGTCACGTGGTGGGCGTGCGTCTGTCAGTAGATCTGGAGACGAATGACAAGCGGCGGGTGTCTGGTGTGCCCAGTAGCTACCTGTCGCATCTTCGCCTCTTTCGTCCTGGCATGTATGTCGTACACGGCACCTGGCTGGGTCGCGTCCAGGAGGTGGTGGACAGCGTGCTCGTGCAGTTTGATGACGGCTCCATCTGCAAGGTCGCCTCCTTATCTTCACCCGGCACACATACACCCGCACGCATGCGCGAGCCCGCGCACACACACACACACACACATACACACAAACACACACACACACACACACACACGCACACACAAATACATAAACACACACATACACACACACATATACACACACAAAATCCAAGCCGCCAGGGGTTCACATGGCCAAGTATGCCAATTCCGTTTTTTGTATAAATGTCAAGGAAGTTACGCATATTTTATTGTTGTATGTCAACAGTGTGCAAGCTGGTGTACCCTGAAGGGCTATGTTTTGTATTCCTGGCGACTATTTCCTGTGATGCTTTTGCAATTGGCTTGTCTTTGGGTATGACACGTTAATATGTTTTGTATCGCATTTACATCACCCGGTTTTGTTGTGGATTTCAGCATATTTTTTCTTCGTCTTCCGCGCGGAATTATTTGTGAGTTCAGGTTTTATAAGACCTTCATAGCAAGACAGACGTCACTCATATACGACCATCATAGCAAGCAGACATGTCGGAACATAGCGGAGGCCAGGAATCCTGCTATTCCGGTTGGGAAGCGCCAGCGGTGATGACTGACAGCTTTGTCCATGCAACCGCTGACAATGAGAGTGGCGCGTCTTTGTGAGGCCAGCCCGTCTGACTGTCTGCAGCGCAATCTGCCCGTCATGCTCAGGTGTCCCACGCAAACCCCGAGCTTCTGATATTCAAGGATGAGGAGGCCAACATCTTTGTGGACGAGGACCAAAGTCCCTTCTACCCCGGACAGCACGTCCGCGCGACCTCCTCCTTTGTGTTCCGTCACGCCAAGTGGATCCGAGGCGGCTGGAAATCGAAATGGGAGGGCGTGGTGGTGCAGGTTGAGGCGGGTGAGGTGAGATCAACGTCTTTGTTCGGCGACCTCGACGGAGGTCGCTTTCCTGATCTGCACGGGATGCAAAAGGTGGGGCTAATGGAGGATTGGCTATTGGTCCTGCTCACGGCAGGTTGAGGTGGATTGGATTGCGACGTGCAAGTCTGGGGAGCCTGAGGCTGTGCCCCCGCCTGAGACGGGAGACCCGAAGGACCTGCGCCTGTTCTCCTACTTCTCCTACACCTGCTGGCAGCTCGGCGACCGCGCGCTGCTGCGGAACGGCCTAACTGTCTCCGACCTACAAGCGCTGGCGGAGAGCGGCGAGATGTCGGTGGAACCGCCTTCATCTGTTGGTGTGAACCCGCCCATTACGCCTGATCTCTCTCCGAAAGCTGGTCAGTTCCGGCACGCTGTTGTGGTGGTGGTGTGTCCTGTGCTTGTGTGCGCGCGTGTGAGTTTTGTGTGTGTGTGTGTGTGTGTGTTTGTGTGTGAGTGTGTGTGTGTGTGTCTGAGAGAGTGTGTGTGAATGTGTGTATGCGTGTGTGTGTATGTGTGTACATGTGTATGTATGTGTGCGTATATGTGTGTGTATGTATTTGTGTATGTATATGTGTTTGTATGTGTATGTGTGTGTATATGTGTGTGTGTATGTGTGTGTATATGTGTGTATGTGTATGTATGTGCGTATATGTGTGTGTATGTGCGTGTGTTTGTGTACAGTATGTGTATGTGTGTATGTATTTATTTGTGTGCTTTGTGTGTGTGTGTGTGTGTGTGTGTGTGTGTGTGTGTGTGTTTGCATCGTGTGCGTACATCTGGGAATATGTTGTGTGGACGAGCAGACGCACATCTGTGCGCATGGGTTTGAATTGTAATTGTTTTTTACATCTATTTGACTGTGTTTCGTATGCATAGTTGGTTCGTGTAAACTTGCAGTTTTAGATATCTATGTGTATTAGTGGGAGAGTTAGCCGTGTGTTGGTTTGATGTATGTGTATGTGCGTCACACATCAAATCTGTTGAAACCATGTCGTTTGAGGTGTTGCTGCTTGGTGTTGACATTGTCGATGAACATAGGAGCCACGGTCAACGGAGAGAGCAGCGGCGTAGAGCCATCTTTGGAGGAGCAGCAGCTGGTGGAGGGCTCGACCAGCGTGGGGACTGAGCCTGAGACTGTCGTCGGCGCTGACGATTCCATCGCAGCGGACGTGACAACAGCCCAGGGGCGGGGCATCAGCCGCTCGTCCGCCACTGCTGGTGTGGGCCCGATTGGGAGGCGGCGGCGAGGCGGCGGGGGGGCGCGCAGTGCAGCGGGTGGCACGAAGAAGAAGGAGGACCGTAAGGCGTACCCCATCCCGGAGGTCGTTCAGGTGGGCGACCTCGCGGGGCTCCCGTTGCAAAATGGAGGGGCGTGGGGCTGTGGTTGCTTGCGAGCAGTTGAGAGACGGCTGTGGTTTGTTTGCCAGGTTGTGCGAACGCACACCGTAGTCGATGTGCAGTGGCAAGACGGCTCCATCACTGAGGGAATGCAGGCTCGCCACCTTTTCCCTCTCAGTCATTTCGGTGAGCCCAACCCTTATGTTCCCGCTTTCATTATGTTACTTCGGTATGCATGTGGGATTTCGCAGAAGTGGAGGGGGCGGCCTCAAATTTTGTGAGGCACCAGTTTTTGAAGGGGGTTCTGCAAATACGCGTGCAGATTCAAGGGCGACTATAAGGGACAGCTCTTCATATTCGGGCTCTCGTTTCATGGCTTTGCAAAGTAGTGGCTATCTTAGGGTCAGTCGAGATAGCATTTTCTCGTGTGGGTTCTTTGTCTCCACCTCAGTGCTCGGGCTCCTGTATCCCCCCTTGAACCCTTTCCTCGTTCATTTCCGTGCAGGCGACCACGATCTCTGGCCCGAGATGTACGTAGAGGAGGTAGGGGAGGGGGAGGGTAATCAGTTGCCGAGGAGCAGAGCGCCACGGAAGCGCACGGGCCTGGTGCGTAGCATGAATGCGGTTGGGCGAACTGCCACCATCACATGGCTGGAGCATCTCGATAACGGGTTGCTAGAGGATCCCGCCGATGCCAGTGTGACAGAGCAGGTGACTCGCGCTGCAGTATGCCTTCTCTAACACAATCCTGTGTGTGTGTGTGTGTGTGTGTGTGTGTGTGTGTGTGTGTGTGTGTGTGTGTGTGTATGTGTGTGTGTGTGTGTGTGTGTGTGTGTGTGTGTGTGTGTTTGTATTTGTTTGTGTGTGTGTTTTCTTTTGCGTGTGTGTGTGTGTGTGTGTGTGTGTGTGTGTTTGTATTTGTTTGTGTGTGTGTTTGTATTTGCTTGTGTGTGTGTGTATTTGTATGTTTTTGTATGTATGTTACTGTCTGTGTGTTTGTTTATTTGTGTGGATGTGTATGTATTTATGTGTGCTTGTGTTTGCGGGGGTATGGGACACATTTGACATGCCGTTGCTATTCCAGGTGAGTGTGTACGAGCTGCAGGAGCACCTAGACTACAACTACCGGCTGGGAGATGTGGTGCTCCGGCTCAGTGAGGGTATTTTACCCGGTATGGAGGCGTCCCCTCCCGAGCCCGGCTACCGGGAAGACAGGACGGACGGGAATGCTGAGGCGGAGGCGGAGGCGACGCGGCCGCCGCTGGCTGCCAGTGTTGGTACTGCTGCTGCTGCCGATCAGGAGGACGCGCTGAGCTGGGTGGGCGAGATCGTGGGGCTGCAAAACGGTAAGATTCGCGTCTTGTGGGCCGACGGACAGAGCAGCTCCGTGTCACCTCAGATGGTATTCGTGGTGGGTTCCCCTTCCTTTACCCGTGTTGCCTCTGTCCCGTTTCTGCGCGCGCGTCACCTGCAATATGTGCTTGAAGGCGTCAAAAATAGCTTTAGCCTTGCAAGTATCCCCGGGAATTAAAGATGCGTGGGGCAGGGCTAGGTGGATGGCTGCATGGATGGTGGCTGTGCGCATGGTGTCTGTTAGCTGCGGATAGACACGCTGCACAATTAATGGAGTGTCTGTTGCGATTTCATGTTTGATACGGGTTTCCGGGAGAGAAGGCATGTTGGAGGTGGTTTATGGATGACTGGTTGCTCTCCTCTTGTATTAATGATGCCACCAGACTGACACTTTATGTGCAAATACTGTTGTGTGTTTGTTCTCTCACATGTCTGGTAATACATAGTTTTGAAAGGGAGGCCTGAGGTGCACATGGTGACTGTGCGCAATTGTTGCTGATACCACCAGAGTGTCATATGCGGCATCTGGATTGAGCTATATATATCATGTTCATAACGGGGCGGCATGACAGTGGATGGCAACGATGCATGGTCACTGGAGTGCTCATTAGTTTATGGTATATCCTTTAGTCGTCATGCAACGGCTGCCGTAGATCTGCAGGGGGGGGCGGAGGTGGGGGGGTGGGATTCGTTATTGGTGGCTGAGCGCAGCTTTAATACCTGGCCGACACTTGCTGCATTTGAATTGATATGCGTTTGGCTGAATAATTGCTGCTCAGTCTTGCAAAGGGAAAGTTTGAAGGGCGAATAGTGACCGTGCACATCACGTAATGGATTATTCAAAAGCTAGTGGCACCTGCTGCGTTTTTGTTGCCGCTATTTGTCGATGTGCGGTGAGAGGGTCGGGGGCAAGGTCTGCGGGTTGTGATGTGTGGTGGTTGACTGTCCCCAGGTTTCGCGAGCGGACGACGAGATGGGGAGCCACAGCGGAGACGGTGGGAGTGAGTTTAGCAGTAGCCAGGACAGTGGGTGGGAGACGGCAAGCGAGGATGAGATTGGGGTGCCTATGAGTGAGCACGACCACGTGGCGATGCAGTGGGCGAGGGAGGAGGCGATGGCGGCGGAAGCGGAGATTCTGCTGGCCGCGCAGTCAGCCGCGCAGGACGACGGCGTGTTGGGTGACGGGGGGGCGGGGGGAGGGCTGACGGCGGGCGGGGATGAAGGGGATACGATGCGGGGCGAGATATCCACTGAAGGAGGATCCGATGAAGGGAACGAAGGGCAGCGGCTCCCTCAACAGGTGACGACGCGTGAGACCACACACAAGCACACTCACAAACACACGCAAACACACACAAACACACACACACACACACACACACACACACACACACACACACACGCACCCACGCACACCCACGCGCACACACGCACCCACGCACACCCACGCGCACCCACGCACACCCACGCGCACACACGCACAATGACACACACCCGCACATATACGCACGCACGCACACATACGCACCCACACACACATACACACTCCCAAACACACACCCCCACCCGCCCACCCCCCCCACCACGCACTCGGACACACACACACACACACACACACACACACACACACACACACACACACACACACGCTCGCGCAGACGTACACACACACATACAAACACACACACACACACACACACACATATGCACACGCACACACACCTGCGCGCGCGCACACGCCCACTCACTCACTCGCTAGCCTATCCTTAAATTTAGCCGCCCCTTCGGACATGGTCTGCACGAATACTGGTTTATAGACTGCAATGCACCCTTCACAAGGTGCAGCTGTATTTTAGTCACCTACCTGTTTATAAATCACAGGGCTGATTCCGTGGGGTCTGGACATGTACCACCATCAAATGAAATGATGTTTTGATGCTCCCTGGGCGGGTTTGGTACAGTTATTCGTCCATAGTATGGTCCCTGATGTGTTACGTTGGATCATCCTGCAGTGCACTATAGGTTGGAGGGTAGTGAATGGTGCAGTTAGTGGACGGATAAAAGTTTGGCCTCCATTTCGTTTCCGTTTCGGAGTTCGTCTATTCTATGATGTCGATGGGTTGCACTTCCGACTGCGCAATTACGCGGGGTACCCACTCGACTGGCGATGGTGTATGTCATTGACTATAAACCACATGGGTTTCTATGTGTATTTGTGTATTTTTATTATTGTTAATCACGACCTTGTCTGTGCATGTCTTTTAATCTTCGTTGATGAAATATTTGTGTAGGGCGCAATCTGTCGGTCCTATTCCTCTAAAACTACGCCCATTTCTCGTGATGAGGTACATGCGTACGCTGTGACCACCGCATGTAAGGGACTGACTTCCATGTTTTGGGCGATGAAGGATGGCACGGAGACGGAGGTGCCGGGCGAGGGTAACGGAGCCTCACGCTCGACTGACGGGCAGAGTGACGGAGTGGGACGCGTGGATGGGAAGATGGCCGCTAACCTGAAACTACTGGCCAATGTTCAGAAGTCGTGGTGGGTCGCCCCCCCCCTCATAACATGCACACTTTACACGCACGCACACACACACACACACACACACACACACACATGTCACATGTAGAAGTCGTCGAGGGAAGGGTTAACATCCCGTCGATGGACCTGCTCGTTTGTGTGCTCAGCCTATATCATCCCTCTCGTTGTTTCGATGCTCAGGAACAGTCCCAATGGTCTGGGCAGCATTTTGAGCAGTCTTCTCGCCGGCGGCGCGTCCGTGGCCGCGCATGCTGCTGACACGAGCGGCGTCGTCAGCGGTGCAGCTGCCACTACATCACAGGACGCAGCAGCAGCAGCTGCTGCTGCTGCTGAGGGGGCGACGGGTAATAGCAAGCAGGCTGATGATGGGTCAACAGATGTGGTGAAAGGCACCGAGATTGAATTTCCAAGGTGCATGGGGCGCAGCTGCGTTTCCAGTGATGCGGCTACTTGCATGTTTTTCTTATTGGCCCCTTCCTCTAGCCACTGTTGTGTTGGCTGCGTTGGTTAACCCTGATTGCGTGACACGGCCTTTTAGGTATTCAGAGGCAGAGGGCCCCGCGGAGGACCACCACTACGCCTCCAAGATCGCAAAGCCGTTCAACATGAAACAATGGCAGAAACGGGTGCTGAGCGAGATTAAAAACCTGTCCACAAGTCTGCCAGAAACCATCTGGTGCGTCCTGTGCCCCAAAGGATGAGCGTACGAAAGTGCGAACGAAAAGAGAAGCAAATGGGCGAATCTATGAGCGATTGGGTATTGGGACGGACGGCTAAAAAAGCGAATGGATGTATGACTTGCTTGAGGGTGAATGCATGGGCGAATAGATTAATGAATTTGTGAATGGAGTGAGAGGAAAAGTGAGGCAGCGAAAGGATGGCTTTGTGAAGGAATATCAGCAAGACGGATAAGAAGATATGTTGGATTGAGTAAATGAGAATTGGATAGATGTCATAATCAGCCGCGTCAGCCGAGGCAACATCACTGTTGTTGTGCGGTCCATTTTTTACAGGGTGAGGGCGTACACGGAGCAGATGGGCCTCTTCCGGGCGGCCATCCTCGGGGCCAAGGGCACACCTTACCATGACAACCTCTTTTTCTTCGACATCCACCTCCCGCAGGACTACCCCAACGTGCCCCCCGATGTGCGCCCCTCCACATACCCTCACCGACCCCCTTTTCTGTGTGCCAAGTCACGCACCCCCCGTGCCGGGCATCCTACTGAGCTGGGCTGTGCCGCTCCACAGGTCTACTATCACTCCAGCGGCCGCCGTATCAACCCCAACCTCTACGAGAACGGGAAGGTGTGCCTCAGCCTGCTCAACACCTGGAATGGCAGGGAGGACGAGATGTGGAGCCCGAGCTCCACGCTGCTGCAGGTGCTCGTCTCCATCCAGGGCCTCGTGCTGGTGCCAAAGCCCTTCTACAACGAAGCCGGGTCAGTGCCGTGCCTCCTTCCCTCCCTCCCTCCCTCCGCTGTACAGCTTCTTCAGCCATGCACTCCTCTTTATGGTAGACACGGAGTGAAGGTTACCGCGATGCTGGGAGAAGACTGGAGGGGGGCTCACCTTGTTGTTGTTGTTGTTGTGGTGGTGGTGGTGTAGGTATGAGAAGCACGTGGGGACTCCAGAGGGGGAAAAGCACGCGGCGTTGTACAACGAAAATACCTTTCTGTTGTCGTGCCGTAGTATGATGGACGCCATTCGACGACCCCCCCGCCACTTCGAGGCACTGGTCAAGGCCCACTTTCAGCAGGTGGCGGCTCAAACTCTCACACACACGCGCGCGCACACACTCACACACACACACACACACACACACACACCACATACACACACACACACACACACACACACACACACTCGCACACACATACACACACATACACACCCACACACGTGCGCACACACACTCGCACACACATACGCACATACATACATACACTCACATACACATGCGCACACACACACACTCGCAAACACACACACACACATATACATACACACACACGTGCGCACACACACACACACATACTCGCAGACACACACACACACACACAGTATTTCTCTACATACACACACACATACGTGCGCAGGCACATACTCGCAAACACATTCTCTATCGCGCGCGCGCGCAAACACAGACGCCCGCCCATCCACCTACCGACCCCGACATACACACACACACACACACACACACACACACACACACACACACACACGCACACGCACTCACAGCCACCCACCCAGCCGCCCACCCGCACTCTCACTCACATATATTGACATACGCACACTCGCGTCAATGCTGCTCTAGGCTGGTCCCGGGCTGTGGGGTGTGGGGGGGAGGTTGATTGACGGGGTGGTGTGAACAGGTGGGGACGGGCCTACTCGCGAAGGTGGACGAGTACTTGCAGGGCCGTGCTGTTGGTGTGGCCTCCCACTTGATGTTGGGCAGCACAGCAACGGCGGGTGACGGCGCTTTTGTCGATGGTATGTGCATCTTCATTGCGAGAGTTCCTTGTCGCCTCACTTTATACCATCATGCCACGGCACACCCATGACATCAGGGTATGTGTTGCCTTGAATGTGCGCTGGATTATTTTTAGGTGAGAGCGCGCGAGCTGGAATGCATGATGAGGAGCGTGTCGTTGAGGGTAGCAGCGCCGCGCCGGCCTGCGCAGTTGGCGGAGCAGCCGAGCTGGACGAGTTTGAGATGCCCTCTTCGGATGGCTTCCGCTTGATGCTCGCCAAACTGAAGCCACGTCTAGTCGCCGCCTTTGAATCATTATCTTAAGAGCTCACCCATTCAACGGCAGCGAACGGGCGCCTCCTCTCTTTCTGTTCGTAGCTTTCGAGACTGCTGGCTACATCCTCACACCTTCCTCATATTGGTTCGTGCGATTGCTTGAAATCGATCGACTGGTCCATCCTTATTCGCCCACTATCCACCAACGAACGGGCCGCCTTCGTAGCCAATTCTATCCCTCTCCTACATCCCTGTGGTTGCGAGGCACACTCTGTGCCAGGGAAGATACGCGGAGTGCCCCTCTGCCCCGTGTTCGATCATGAACGACACAAAGAGGATGCAGCCGTCTCCTATGTTTTTAATATAATTTGTCTGCTAGCTAGGATGAGGTAGAAAAGCGCCCTCCGTGTGATAACATGGAAGCCGCTGTTTTGGTGTACAAATTACATACGCAGCTACAAGGGTCAAGTTAGGGTTTTACTTTGGGTTCCCAGTTATGGTTTTTTTTCTTTTTTTTTTGGGGGGGGGGGGGGGGGGGTGGGGGGGGGGCTAGTCCCGGAATCGGCTTGGGCTTGCCGGATGCCCCCGGTTTCCTACGCCGGCGCGCACAAGCTGTCTGCCGGTTGGCAGAGGGGCAGCACGGCAGCAACGCGCTCGGCGGCCAAAGCGCGCACGCCACGCTCGGTTGTCTGCTTTGCACAGGCCCGGGCTGGCGGCACCGCGCGGTCAAGGAATACTACATCAGCACCTATTGGGCCGGCTGCATAACTGTGATTAAACCTGTTTTCACAAAGGGGGGGGGGGGGGGGGGGGGGGGCTTTTCTCATCCTAGTTTTACTGAGACATTGCGCTTGTGAGCGACTTTATCATGGTACGATGTTGTGACAGGGTGTCGAAGTAGCGGCATCGACGGCATGATCTTCCCCTCAGTCTTGGGCACCTCTTTTTTAACCTACACATATGGAGGACAAGGACGCCGTCGCTGCCATCGTCGTTCATAGCATGTAAAGAGCGAGGGTTGCTGTGTTAGGATGGGAGGCGTGAAGAAGCATTGACACAGTGAAGGGTGTTTGCATATCATGGGGCACGGTATATGAACTTCATGTTCAAGGGGTCCATATCAAGCAGTATGAGCGTGAACCGTAGACTACCAGTTCATGCATGACCTCACCTGAATGACATGGTAATCGCGACTGTATGGATGCTTTTATGGATGAGGAGCAATGTGATTGCCTGGAGCTTTGGCAGCGGCCGACCCGCGGCTCCCATGTCCCTACAAAAAGAATTCACCCCAAGCAATTCAACCCAACCCCCCACTCGAGGCACTAACTGTATCATCTCCCGTCATTATGTCCACACTGTCTAATGGCTCCATCAGCCACTTGCTCCGGATCTACCGCATCAACTTCTTTGCCCTTTATAAGCAACTTCACCGCAATTTTCGTTCCTCCCCTCCGAACAAGCGTCACACCTAAAACCACGCCTTATCAAGAACCTCCCATGGGGGTGTAAAGCCTTACCCCAACTCCAGAGAGGATGAACAAGGGGACTTCACGGCCTAAATTTTGTATACTAAGTTTCCTATATTATGGCATCCGCAAGAAGGCCCTTCGACACCACCCAACGCGTGCTTGTCAGTGGTTGTAATTCATTTTCACTATCATTTTCATTCGGGCAATCTCATCATGCAGCCGCTAAAACAGTTTCGGTTTTTTTTTGTCGATGCTTTGCATAGTATGCACTCAACGTCATTACACATACAATGAGCACTCAGTGAGGAGCCCAAGTAGGGATTTTCCAGGTTTACCACGTTACATAATACATAGCAAGTTGAATGAAGAGCGAGCAACCATTGGTTGTCCCGTTCCGCCGCATGATAGATTTGTGTTCATGTGTGCGCATATATGTGTAGTATGTAACTTATAATTTCAATATAGTTATATTCACTCCATTGTCGGCGCCCTCACGTGCATGTATGTGGGTATGCTTGCTTGTGATCTTGCGCGCGAGCTGGGCAAATGCATCTTGACATGCATGCAACTATATATGTGTGGCAGTAGGGAAGCATCTAAGCGCAACTATTATTGTATGCGACTAGCAAAGTTTACCCCCCTCTTTGCTGGTGTTTGAGGGTCACGGTCCTGCAGCGTGCCTTCGATCAACCACTACGGTCCACATGCATACCGTTTACTTAGCCAAGCATACATTCAACATAATTCATTTTCATAATTCATTTCATTGTGGGTGCGCGTCCATAGTTTCACATCTGGATTCGTTTGTCGCACTCTCATGTTGTTGTTGGTACTGTGTTACTTTTCCGACGCTGATAGATAACACTCTCATGTTTGGGACAAGAGACGGGAGTGGACATTGCCCAGACTCGTTGACATCGTCACATTGCACAATTCCATCAGAGGTGCGCAAGGTCTCGGATGGAACCCATTGCTCATTGGGAGCGCCAGGCAATGGAGTGTAAATGGACTACGATTGCATCCACAGCCTTTTATAGGTGGCCTTTCTTGTAATTGAAGAATGACTTACATGCACAGCTACTGTACGGTACGGCCAATATATACTGCTGCTGCCTCCTTTATTCTAAGTTACGCAGAACCCCCGAAATCTCGAAGCACGTACTGCCCCCTCACCGAGCTGTGGCAATGGTAAGTGAACCCCTCGATGGGAGTAACAGCGGGCCGCCCCTCCTGTGGTCTCTGAAACGAAAAGTAAACCAGCGGCCGCTCCTCCCCTGACACGTTGGCGCTGCCGTAGTGGAAGACCCGCGTGTCGAAGATAAGCAAGTCGCCAGCGTCGAGAAGCGCTTGACGAGCATCATCGACCGGCCACGTCACGGCGTCACGCCCGCCGTCGCTTCGGAGCGGATTTTCTTCAACTGATGCGGTGGGCAGCTCCGGCGTTCCGTCCGCGGCGTAGTAGTTGGCCTGCGTAGTAGTTTTGGGGATAGAGCGGTGGAAGGCGGGGGTGTGGGTGCCGGGGAAGAGGCAGGTGGGGCCGTGGGGGAGGGTAACGGGTGAGAGGGCGAGGAAGGCCGACACGATGAGGTCGTTGTCCTCCGCATGCGGAGTATCGCTGTGGACCTCCTGGTTGGTGGCGCCAGGTAGTGACACCAGCAGGCTGAGTTCCACCAGCGTCGCGGTTGAGAGTAGGAGCGCGTCGAGCAGCGGTCTGACGGGGCCGATGGCGTCGGAGAGGGATGCCGTCAGCGTTGGAGTGATCGGAAGCGCCATCGAGTGTCGGTGCTCGGGCGTAGCTACGCTATTGAAGCGACGCCACAGACGGTACCACCAGCTCGACCGCTGCATATGGAATCTGGACAAAACTTCACGCCGGAGCTGTGCGAGGCGCTCGAGTTGCGCTGCTGGTGCGACGGGTCTGCGACGGATAACCACAAAACCGTTCCTCCGAAATTCGTCGAGCTGCGCCCCCACCGCCGGCCTGACCTCCGACAGTGAACCATGAGCAAATCCTCTCGCTGCGGAGTTCTTTTCTTGCCGCGGAATAATAGCATATTGTGTTGACGGCGGACATTGGCGTAGTTCCGTCGACTGTCGCCGCGCATGGTCCGACGCAGGTGACAACGGGTGCTGGCTTCGTTCATGCGATCAACAAGCCGGTCGCTTCGCTTCTCAGTCCCGTCAACCCCCCATCCCAGCGCGAGCATAAAATCGGGCACTCCACAGCACAGGCACGCTCAATCCAGCGTTCTCTGCGGAGAGAAAAGTCAGGCGGTGTGATTGTGATTCGTTCACGACCGGAAGAGAGGATTAACCGAGTTTGCAATTCAGCAGCAGAGGAGAAAGTCTAGATATACCTCGACAGAGCAAGACGGGGGGACGCCGAAAGCTTGGCCGGCTCTGAAATCTCGCGACGCGACCCTGCATTGGCATAAGGTCCTATATCAGGGCCATCCTTCGCTGTTGCCGGGTTGGCGAAGTGGACACAACGGCGTTTTTCGGGCAACCTGCGGGGCGAGTGCGGCCCCGGGCGAGGGAGGGTTTGGGGGTCTGGTTGTAGGGTTCGCTATACCACGTCGCCAGGGTTTAGCGTGAGTCGTGACGGGGGAATGGACGCGGAGAGGGGTTGTGAAGTAAGATCGACTGCCACTCGCTGAGAATGTCCTGATCGTGTGAGGCATAGGTTGAGAGAGGCGAGCAGCGAGGCCAGAACGGCGTGCCAGGACGGCCAGCACCCGCGACGTCACGCTGTTGTATCCTAGCATCGCCAGCATGCACCCGTACGCCGGTTCGATCGCCTGCACACGTCGGACTATTCTTATCCTGCACACCTTCCGCTGAGCACCCCAAAAATGAAATGCGTAGCAAGTGCTTGAGCTCGGCGTGGCGCGTTTAGTGTGGTCCTGTTTTTTGGGGTCCTACTACGCCTGAATACACAGTTGAAGGCCTGTGTCAGAGAAATAGACGGCGCTGTATGTGTATATAACACTACCAAAACCGGAGGAAGAGTACGGGTACCAGTACCCACGGGCACGGATAGAGCTCCACGGATATACCCTAGGGCATGTTTTGCCAATGATGTCACTTTATTTACAATTTGGCCAAAAGACACCCACAGGCGGGGCCTGCTTGGGAGACGATTAGCGCATATTATGGGGGGTTCGCGCGAAGCCTTGATTGGCTGAGCGCGAAAGCAGAGCGTGCCAGGCCCGTGGCTAGTTCTTGCTTATGAGGCGAGGGCTAGCTAGAGCTGACCGTTGGGGAAGTCATTTGGTCGTTGGTTGCGTCTAACTACCATGGCAAGGTGGTTGTCATGTAGGTGCAACGCGCCGCTATTAACGGTAACAGTAACCGCTAGTGTCATTGTTCCGTACACATGGGAGTTGGATCTGCAAACCTCTAGATTTAAATCAATCTGACCATATACCCTAGGGCACGTTTTGCCAATAACCTAAAGCCAAAGGCTTGCACATCCAAAATCAGTGTTGCGTGGCGGACGGAGTGAGCCATTTGAAGAAACGCCAAGCAATAGGTGATGGGGTCATGGTGGGGACAATGTATTTGCCTTCGGCCACGGAGTTGGTTTTGGCCCAGCCACCCATGTATTTGATGTCGGGGAGGGGGGCGCCGATGCAGCTAGCGGCGGACGCCGCCCCTATCCGGAGGCTGTGCGATGTCCACTTGAAGCCGGTTGGAGCGGATGTTTTGATTGTGCGGAGCGCAAGGGTCAGCCAGGTGGAAAGTGTTGCGGCGGCCCTCCAATCGGCGGAGGCTTCCAAATGTGAAAGGCTCCAAAAGGCGTCAGGGTGGGGGGCGCTTGTAGTAGGTCGCGCAGAAAGCCATGCGTTGCTGTGCATAGTAGTCCATGAGGTCCGCTAAGATGGGATTGGCGGGTATGGGGACGGCCAGTACCGGCTTGTCACGGGTGTCGCGTCGTTGGTCCCCTTTGGACTTGCGCACGAACATGCAAATTTGTTGCGAGGGTCTGTCGACGCTGAGGTCACCCGTGAGGCAGCGGGCGCATGTCTCGGCGCGGCAAAAAAGGTGTAGTTGACGAACACTGCTAGGCAAGCGCGAAAGCGCGCGAGTAGAGAGGGGTTAGCATGGGACCACGTGAGACCTTCGCGGAGTGTGTTAGCGGCCAATAGGATGTCGTGGGCAACGGGTGCTTGTAGTGGGAGTCTTGTGTCGGCCGGAACGATGCGGTGTTGCAGCATTTCGAGGCCGCGCCGCGCGTCGTCGAGTAAGTCCTTGACGGCGATGGGTGGTAGCTAGTGGTCGCGGAAGTACTTGTTGACAGCCGAAAAATAAGGTTGCATAGTTCTGGCAATTGCCGTGCCTAGTAGTCCTAACCAGGCCGTGTAGCGGACCATGGTAGCTTGCGTGGCATGCAGCGGGGAGGGATTTTCTTCCGTACAGAACGCGAACAACTGGCGCTGTGCGCTGTTGCAATTCGCGTACGTAGCCGGCGCTAGTGAGCTGCTGAGTAGGCTTATAGCTATGGCCCCTAAAGTATTAGTTCCTAAGAGGGTTTGGGAATTGTTAGCCAAAGAGAAAGACCATGGGGCTTGGGCTGAGCGGATCCGGAGGTGGTAGCGCGGGGTGTCGGTGCGTAGCGCAAGTGGCAGGGGCGCGGGAAGGGCCAGTTGCGCGGTTCGTAGCGCCTTGCCAATGGCACCGCGTCGGGTGTAGAGCCAGGAGGGGGTGTTACACGAAAGGCGACGATGCTCCAAGCGGGTGGTCCGACCCCCGCGCGCTTGCCGAGCCTGCCGAGGAAGAATAGGTCGCGCGACGCCGGGAAATGCAAAGTTGCGGTGGCGAGTCGTTGTAGGTCGTGGTACCACGTCTTGTTGGGCCAATAGGGGGCCACGATGGTAGCAATCGCGCCGGACTGGCGTAGTTTGGTGGCGTGGGACGGCAAAGCAGTCTAGGGTGGGTTGCAGTAATTGGCTTCGCATTGCCGGGCAGCGTCGGGCAGGTGTAGGCAGTCGACATCCTCGCACTGCTGGTCGCGCCACGTGGCGTTGACGCGCGGGAGTTGCGTGTTGAGCATAGAGGCGAATATGTCGATATTGTGAGGTCCCCACCGGGCCTGCAAATGGGCGAACATACGGGGGTTTAGTTGCTTGTCCTCTGTATCCAGTTCGCGGCTGAGTGCATCTGCCCACATGTTCGCGGACGAACGGATGTAGCGGGGTCGGATGTGGATGTCGTTGGTGTCGAGTAGATACCACAAGCGACGCAGCTCGGTCATCATAACGGATAACCGGGTTGTGAGCTTGATTAGCTTAGCAACCACGGCAGTGTTGTCCTCGTGGAGGAGGACGTGCCGTCCTTTGAGCTGGGGTAGAAACGACTCTATGGCGTGCCGTATTGCTCGAAGTTCTTTCCACGTGATGTGCTGATATCGGTCGGGAGCGCTCCAGGAACCGCGTGCGTGTGACTTGTGATATTGCATGTACCCGCCCAGCATGCGTTGTGACTTGTAATGCAAATGTTTTTGTTTGTGTTGGCGTGCTAGCATGAGTCAATGACGTTGGGGGCACTACTGTAATGTATGCAGAATTATCAACAAGACCCTTGAGAGGGCGGCACATGACAAGCTCGCTGTGGACGCAGCCGAGAGGAGAGTCGCAAGCTAGCGGGCAACAAGCGCAAGCGCAACATTGGCGTAGGATCCAGCAATCCCTCCGGTAAGCATGACATCGCCGCGCTAATAGAGCAGCTAGAGAGCGAGCTGCTGCCAAGCATGGACTCGTGCATGGAGGAGGACAAGGCGAGGGGACATAAGCATATAGAGGTATTGACGCGGATAGGCGAGGGCATAGAGAAATTGTCAAATTCACAAAAGGATATGGCAATTGCGCACGCAAACATGACAACAACATAGAAGGAAATGACGGTGGCTTAGGAGCGCATCAACACGGTTCAGAATCAGACAAGAAATGTGCTTAGCATGATGTTTCAACAGATGCAGCGGAATCAGGGCAAGTGAGGTTTGCAATCATTTATGTTTTGCCATTTGCATTTTTTATCATGTCAAGTAGCTAGTTAGCGATGGCGGCGACAAGTTGAGTTAGGAATAGAAAGTGGGGGCTTGTTGCTTGGTGCATGTGATGCAAATTAGTGAGGATAACGGCTGCCTGGTAGAACAACCCTACAGGTGTGACGGCTAGGATATTTGCAGCTACATAATCCACCCACGGGAAATATTATTGCATCATCAAACCAAAAGTCAATTCAATAGAAGTGCGGGGGGGCATTCATAGCACGGGGAAACTGGTCCTTCGCGGGTCTCTACTACGTTGCTTCATGTTATAGCCCGTTGCTATAGTCTATGTCTCAGCGTATGCTGCATCATCATATATGAGGTTGCGGGTACCTAGCGAGCGCTGAATACCTTGCACGTAGTCCTCAAGTTCGGACTCCTCAAGAATCATGCTGTCCCCTCGCCGACCTTGCACGGGCCTAGCCAAGCAACAAATCAACCAATCCGGGACGGCAACAATTGAAATTGAAATTGTGTACAACATGTACCGGGTGAAACCGGCTGCAGTCTCTAGGCCCTCCCAACAATGCAATGTACTAAATTTGTAAGTCATGGCTAGACCGTTAACCGCTTAAATCCAACCTCTCCAAATGATCATGGGGGTTTTGACAGTCCCCACGGGGAGTATGTCAATGCGTGGCGTCGTGCGCGTGGGGTGCGGATGTCAATCAGAGGCGGGTGTGGGTGCGAGAAGGGTCGGTGCGTCGTGTGGTCGTGCGGGAGTTGATGCGGTAGATGAGAAGGAGGTGGTGCAACCATTGGACGGTGTGCAATTATAGTTGTGTGAGGATGCGTGCCGTGTCGAGTTTTTGAGATGGGCTTGCCAAGAGGGTCAGTGCGGAGGGTGAGAAGAGAGGTGAGACTCGTAATGGTGGATGAGTACGGTGTTCATGTGCGGCTCATGACGATGGGAAGCATGTCAACTATTGTACATGGCAAGTGCCGGGGGATAGCATTGGCTAGGAGAGTGTGTTTGTCGCGGATCAGTTGAGCTATGTGGGAGAAGTTGTGGTCCGTGCAATACTTACATTCCCCTATCTAGATCTTTTTAATCGAGGAGTATCGGCGGCGACCGTTTGTGTGACCGACGTATCAAGGATCGAGGAGTCGGATAAAGTCGGGTTTGTGTGCCGGGGGGCTCAGCGTGGGGGGGGGGGGGGGGGGGGAGAATTTCGTCGGGGAGGATGGTAGGGCATGAGGTTAGGGAGTCGGGCGAGATGCCTTCGTCAACATCAACAAGGCGGGTGGGCATGTGGGTGGGGTGAGGGGGATGACAGTCAAGAGGGGTATGGGTGGGTGTGGGGGATTGTAGAACCATGGATAAGGGTTCGATAGAGAGAAGCAGGTAGTTCGGATAGTTACAGCGAGCGCCTGTGAAAGGTCTAACAGGTGGTAACTAGTCTAATGTGTTGTACTAGGTACGATGTGCTATATATGTGATCACATTACCAGTATATCTGAATAACTAGTAAGTGCTGTTGAGTTGCTTACAACAGGGATGCGAATGACTTAAAACCAATGAAGGAAATTCTTACAAGAAAAAGCAGTGGAGGCCACCAAGGAAAAAAGAAAGGAAAAAACCTAACCCCGAGGAACAGGAAGACATGCCACAACGCCAGCACTGCCTACCTGCAAAGCGTCGCGGAGATAGGAACCCCAAGTACCATAAAGAGCAGCAAAAAGACGTTGCATGAATTCACGTCGCACATCCCCCGAAAAACGCCGAAATGGAACGAAAGTAGTTCGACGAACGAAGTGAGGCATACGGACATAAGTGATAGAGCGCAAAGAGCGAGAGTCAGCAACACCCATGCCAAGGAAATGACGAATTGCCACCAAAATACCCAGCCGATCAACCAACTAAGCCGCCAAAGGCGTCAACCGGCCCCCACCCTCCATAGCAAGGGATAGTAGTCATGGATTGATTGAAACGGGGCAAGTGTTATTGTTACCTATAGCCGGTATTGATTAAGCCTGCATTCCAATTAAAAAAAAAGTATTGTACCGAAAATATCACTTTTACTTACACGTATTCCAATATCGATACACGGCTCGGTACGACCGATATTGATACACGGCTCGGTACCGAATATCGGTACACGGCTCGCGAGCCTTGTACCGGCCCAAAAGAAACACGGCTCGCGGCCCAAGCCGTGTGCCTTTTCGGCCGAGCCGTGTACAAGGAAGAGGTACAAGGCTCTAACGCCTAGTACATTATGCAATGTATCCCGCTTGTCGCGTCGCGCGGGGATCTTCCCCCTGGCCGGCAACTATCTCTTCGTTGTATCCCACCAACCACACCCCCGTCCAGCAGCGCGAGCACAATCCGCCCAATATGTCTCGGCGCAAGCGTTCCGAAGAGGGAGTCGCGCAAGCCGGAAGCTCGCACTAGACACATGCGGAGAAACAAGCTGCGCTTGAGGCGTCCCACTCCGCCTTGGAGCTGGAGCTTACGAAGAAGGAGGCGCCCTATGGCGGACTCAAGGGGGTGGAGGTGCCTCTCAGCTAGCGTGCCGCAATTCTCTTCAAGTTGCTCGCGCTTGGCTGCTTGAAGCACCTCTTCGTTGGCGGGGGGGAGGTAACAACCGAACAAAGCGTGGAACTGCGCTGCCATCCTTCGCTACTTGTACGAATATGGGAGAGGTGAATGGACATCAAGGCGGAAGTTACGGGCGTGATCTTTGAGGTACCCGCCCGCTTTGCCCGCCTGTCCTACTTGTCACAACCCAACACGAGAACTATTCTATATGACTATGCCCCACCGCTTAAGGTCGCTGGCGAGCTATTGGACGATGAAGGGCACCCCCCTCCGGAAATGAATGGATTAACGTCATCGAAAAGATAAAGCGCCCCTGCCGCCGGAAAGAGTTCGACATGCTCCGCGCTCAACACTCCATCGCAAAAAAAGGGCCCGCAAACAGCGCGAGAAGGAGGCCGCCGAGGGTCCTACCGCGGACGACAGCTACGCCAAACACCTCGCAGACCCGATCGTGAGAAAGATGACAAAGAAGCAGCGCAAGTCAGAGATGGTGTGTCGCGGACGGCAACTGCTCGGAGGAGGTGGTGGGGTTGGCTGTAGACGCCGCCGTTGTGCCGCCCGTGAAGGAATCGTGGGAGCCAGTGCAAATTAGGATCATCGTGGAATACGGGCCTCAAGCTGGTAAAGCTTGTCGTCTTTAGCTGGCCTTCGTGGCGTCGGTGAAAGGAGGTGTGGACACGGTGGAGCTGTTGTTTGTCGGGGAGGGTGTGGCAGCGAACCGCCCAACGAAGAGCCGGCTAGGGGCAAGAAAGAGGAAGCTGCACTTCGACAAGAAACACAAAAAGCTGAAGAAGGACCTTGGGACTCCAAAGGTTGAGATTGACTTGTATCTCCTAATCTCACCCCTGCGTCAAAGGCTGTGAGGGGAGAGTTAAGGGTTATTAAAAGCGTGAGATAATTTCCATGAAATATCAAACTCTTTGACTCGGGCATTTAGTATTGCAGCCCAAAATCATGCTCAACAGCAACCCATTGCTGCGGATGTTGAGGAGTATCGGTTGCACATGAAGGAACAGTTCCTAGCACAACGCGCCCGACATCCATGTGCATCTGCGCCGCCAGTTGTAGACATTGGTAACCATAGCACGTTTGGACATGCATAGAATGCAGTAACTGATAAAGCAAATGGTGAAGCATCTTCCAACAATGTCATTTCTAGCACTAACAATGAGAGCGAGGAGGGGGTGGCAATGGCCTAGAGGAGGACTAGGTAGAAGCCATTATGAAATATAATCATCAATTACATTTGTTGCAAATGTCGTGTTGCTGGTGGTACCTCATATATCTACAACTATACAATCTTTCCAGAGCTGCGTAGCCACAAAATCATATTCGTACGGTCTAGCCGTGCATGGTGCTCTACAAGTGATTTCCTGAGACCTCGTAATCAGCTTCTACCCTGGGCTGCACGGTCCTCATGAGCGGGCCCGTCGACGTGAAGTCGTTATCTACTTTGCGACGAACTCGAGAACCATCGTTGGGCACAATGTTGCGGTAATGCTGTGTAGTGCGTACCAAACAGCGGGGTATCAGTAAATTAGTGTTCCATATTGTTTGTTTGTAGGGGGGTTGGGGGGAGGCTGACTGTGTGTGTGTGTGTGTGTGTGTGTGTGTGTGTGTGTGTGTGTGTGTGTGTGTGTGTGTGTGTGTGTGTGTGTGTGTGTGCGTGCGTGTGACTGTGTGTGTGATTGTGTGTGTGTGAGGCGCCCGCCGGAAAATCCGGCACGGAGGGTTTTGTTTAATTCCGGGCGCCCGAGGCCCGCCGGATCCAGCTACGGTGACATGCCCCCCCCCCCCCCTCTTCGACATCCACTACCCCGACAGACCTTCATAATCCTAGGATTCCTTGAGCGTGGGCCCGGGTGAGCGCGGAGGCCCCCGCTCAAGAAAAGGCTGCTCGGTGGACGCGCGATCAGAGGGGGGAGGGTACGGCCACAGGCCGGAAAACTGACATGTACCCGGGTACCAGACAGAGAAAAAACCGGGGAAATGAGCGGGGAAAATTCAGGCGCGGAGGCACGAGCGCTAGTTTTTTCTATGTCTCAATGTCTCGGTCCCCCCCACCTGCCCTCGAGGTGATGGGGGACCTCGACAAGGAGGGCCGCCGCGTCGGTGGACGCGGCAAGACCTTGGGGCGGGTTCCCGGGATGGAGCGGCGGGATCGACGAGCGACCGCGCGAGGAGGGGTTTTTTGCCAGCCTTTCCCCTCCTACCTTCGGCAAGACCGAAGTCACGCGGGAGCTAGATTAGGCTGGCCCGTCGTCCCTCCCGAACGCCGACCGGCCTAGGCCGGTCGACACCCCGGTTCGGCGGGAGCGGGCCGTGCATCGTGAAGGTCGAGCAGCAGTTTAATTTTGCATTTCTCGACAAGTGGATTTATCTTTAGATCTGTTTTTCTTGATGACAAAATTATTACGATGTTACTGCTTAGGCGGGGGGACTGTGGCAATTACTGCGGTTGCTTACAGTTTTATAACTCCCGAGGAACGTCGACACACATTGCAGATAGGTGTGTCGATAAGAAATGTACCTGGTCGGAGAGACCCGGGCCCAACTTGCTAATAAGTCATGTATGGCGAAGTAGAGTGGCCCGTGAGACAGCAGTCGGTCCAGTTTGCCGGCACATGCTGTAAACAATTTCAAATTTCAAATTTCACTTTGTGTGTGACTGTGTGTGAAATGCAAAATCGTTTAGTGAGCAAAATGCAAATCATAGCAGTTTTTGTTCTTGTGCCCCCGCGGGGTATGGGACTTGCTGGTAGCGATAATCGCTAAACCGTCACCGGCACCCTCTTCGGGCGGCATTTTGCAAGCACGAGTGAGACGATAAAAAAATTATCACATAGCATGCTCCCGGCTATGTGACGCTTGTGTGAGTGCTCAACGTACCACTGCACGAGGAGGCAAGCGTTGGAGTTTCACCAACTAAAATCCTTCCCATAACATGCAACCAAAAAGTAAATGCAATCCCGGAACAAGCCATGAATGGTCTGCCATTCCCGTCCGGGCGTCGGCCCATTCAAGAGTGCAAGTCGCTATTGGCACATCATCTTGAGTATGTTGTTAGCGTTCCAAGCGGCGAGCTTAAGGTTTATGGTCATAATTTTACAATTATAGAGGTTTCCATCATACGTGGGCTAGATTACCAAGCGTTGCCATGACGCTTCGCTAGTCTAATAACCGTCAATACATGCCAGCCTTAGACGTTGCCTTAGTAAAATGCACCCATATATATGACGCGCCGCACACAACGCTCGAACACTTTCTGCCTTTTGCGCGAGCACATGGCACGCAAACTGCATGTAAACTCTCGTATTCCAGCAAGGTGTCTAAGATATCCTATCTACCACCGAGTGGGCGCCCGCCGGCGGCGCAGCGGCGGCGGCCTCGGAGGGGGGGTGCGCTCGCAAGCCCGTCGGCATCCCCTCACCTCCCCGTGGTGGGCGCTGGAAACCCCGTAGCCGTGCCAAGCTAGGCACGGTAGGGGGCTAAGAGGGCCGACAGTGTGATCCGCCAGATTTGCAGCTCTGGCGAAAGCCATGTACGGAGGCCTTTGGGAAAAAAATATGTACCGGCGCGAAGATCGCCCGCTCGGCCCGTCCGATATGTTTTTACAACACTAGATAGTGCTTAGATACCGTCCCACTTGTGGGGTGGAAGATATATCTTCAGGAGTTTGTGGTGTCGAGGAGGGTACGGACGGATCAGCGGTTGGACGCGGGTGTTGGAGCTGGCGGCGGAAAGCCGGGAAGTTGCGCTAGGGTATGGCGCTCGCTTGACGTCGACAAGCATGTTGACGTCGAGCCAACCGAAAGAGGGAGCACGACACCAACAACGAAGAGGACTATCGCGAGGGGAGGAGCGGCGAGGTAAGGCGGCGGGGTATTCATGAGCATCAGCCGCCACCGGCAAACCCCGTAAGGAGGGTTTGAATATTTTCTGCAACCCCGCGGCCTTTTTGGATCCGGCCATTGCGACCGTGCCCTACTCCATCCACTATTGCTAGGCACACCTAATATTCGAGAGTGCGAGCCCGGATAAGCGCGGAGGCTCGCACTCGAAACAAGGGTACGTGATGGACTCGCAAACGGTGGGTGGAGGGTACGGTCGCTCGCTGATTTTCCAGACAAGTACCCGGGTACCAACACATAAAAAGCCGGGGAATGGCCGGGAAAACTTTCCAGCGCGGCGGCAAGAGAGCGAGATTTTTTGCTTGGCTGTCTCGGTCTCCCCCACCTGCCCTCGAGGTGACGGAGGAGCTCGACGAGGAAAAACGTCGCGACGGGAGGAGCGGCTACGATCTTAGGGCGGGGCCTACGGGATGCGACGGCTGGATCGACGAGCGATCGCGTGAGGTTTTTATTCGCTAGCCTTTCCCCTCCTTTCTCCGGCAAGACCGAAGTCACGCGGGAGCTAGATTAGGTTGGCCCGTCGACCCTCGAGCGCCGATCGGCCTAGGCCGGTCGGCACCCCGGTTCGGTAGGAGCAGTTTTATCGCGAAGGCCGTGCATGGTGAAGGTCGAGCAGCATTTTCACTTTGCATTCTTGACAAGTGGACATAATTTTCGATCTCTTTTACTTGTTTACACAACTATTTCTGCTGTTATTGCTTAGGCGGGGGGAATGTGGCAATTACTGCGCTTGCTAACAATATTTAGCCTCCGAAGGACGTCGGCACACATTGGAAATAAGTGTGTCGATATGTGTATCTGGTCGAAGAGTACTCGGCACAATCGTTCTCCTAAGTGTCCTAGATGGCTGAGTATTGATGGCCGCTAGACAACATTCGGTCATGTTTGCCGATATTGTTGTAATAATACAATTTTAATTTTAATTTCAATACCACCGAGTGTGTATGAATACCTACGACACAACCGTGTCAGACTCTTTGGTTGACCATTTGTGTCAAGTTGCCGACATCCCAACCCAGTTGCAAATTTAACTTTGCTAGTGCAACAACTTTTGTTACGATCCGAGGGACACGACTGTCAACGATCGACATGCATCATACAAAAGCATAACATTCATGAGCTAACGACCGACGGTCACGGCACGGGTGGTACCGAAAGGGACGCACCCCCATCATATACTGGTTTCATATCCGACGACGAGTACCTCGACTCGCGTGAATGGGTATAATACCTACCGAAGGCCTACGCTACAGAATTACCGACGTCAAGCGTCACAAGATCGTGCATGTGGCGATCTCGCCACGACGAGGGCGACAAGCCCATTAGCCTCTATTGAAATTGAAATTGAAATTGTTTAAAACATTACCAGTAAGAACCGGCTGTCGTCTCTGGCCCCCCCCCTTTTGCTATGCCATATAGGACTTAGAAGCGTGAGGTAGACCGTGAACCACTAATCCCAACCTCTCCAATGGCAGTAACGATATCGTCTAAAACATACCCGTACAAGTATCCAGGTATTTACTATTTTCTGACCTATACTATTTTTTTTTTCTTGGACACGATATGAAATAAGAAATATCGCTATTCTCCACGATACGCGGCCTGCTCCAGCCGCGACGGGGTTGCCGATCAACAAGGCTGGTCGGCATGAGCTGGTCGAGTCGAACCTGCCTGACCTCGGCTCCTGCGCGACTCCGGTCGTGCCGGAGGTAGGGGGAAAGGCAGGTGGAAAACCCCCCTCGCGCAAGTCGTCGTCGGACTCGTCTCGATCCTTGCTCGACCCCGTCCGAGATATCGGAGATAGTGGTCGCTCTGCTCGGCGCGACCCTCCACCTAGTCTAGCCTTCTCCCCCCCCGCGGGGGCTGGGAGGAGAAAAAGCGAGGCTGCAGACGGTGTTCGGCTGGCTCTCCTGCCTTCGAGCCATATGTCTCCTGTCCCCTGTCCGTTTGCCGTTTGTTTCCACCACCCATCTGATCGCGCTGTGCTGGCCGCACTTGTCTCCCCCAATGATTTACGTTGTTAAGGGGCCGCCTATACGAGCAATGTGCTGTTGCGATAACCCGGGGCACACTACCTGAGGCAGCCTGTCGATAACCGGGTACCGACTAGGGGAGGGGGAACGGATAATGCCCAGGGATCGGCTATCCTCAAAAGATGGTGGGTACGGGAATATTTAACCGAAAACCCCCCGTACCGGGTTTTTCCGGCGGCGGATGATCCTCCCGACCTCCGCCGCCATACCGTGCCGCTCCTCCGGCTGCGACTCGCCTCCGTCCTGCGTATCTTCGGGCCTCTCCCCCAAGGGAGACCAGAAGGTTTCGCAGGGCTGGCGGCTGCTAGCGAGCGCCGTGCCCTAGCGCTGCTTCCCAGCTGTCCGCCGCCAGCTCCAACACCCTCGTCCCACCGCTGATCCGTCCGTACCCCTCTTCGCCAAAAAATATTTCGCAAACGCCGCCCCCGCCCCATCGTCGGGAGAGTATCTGCGAGTATTTAGTCGCGGAAAAAACATATCGGACTGGCCGAGCGGGAGATCCATGTGCCGGTGTACGGATATTATGTTTTCCAAAACCCTCCGTACATGGCTTCCCGAGAGCTGCTAATCCCGCGGATCGCAGCTGTCGGTACCTCGTTCGGCCCCCCTACCGTGCCAGGCCTGGCACGGCTATGGGGTTACCAGCGCCCACCGCGTGGAGGTAGAGGTAGGTGCCGACGGGCCTGCGAGCGCACCCCCTCCGGGGCCGCCGCCGCTGCGCCGCCGGCGGGCGCCCATTAGCCTCTAATTTAGAAAATAAAAGTTCATGGGGGATAGTATCGCATCCTTCCCGTACGCCTATAAATAAACCCCATTAGATATTAGTACTTGTTTGGTGGCGATGACAATGATAACATGTCCCGGTTCAAACTCGTACGGGTGTCCTACAAGGAGATCCTCTTGGCCAGCTTTTGTTCAACTTGGCGAGCAGCACCCCCCTCCGGAATATTGGAGAATGGTGCAAGGATTCAGCGGCGATCCATGCCTTTTCTGACGATGGAAAGTATTTGATCAAAACGCCTTTCGTCCCGACTGTGATTACGGGGGCTACGGAGGAATTGGGGAAAGTCTGCTCGAATGTTCAACCAATCAAATCTTTGTGCATGGTATCTCCGGATACGGCCCTTGAACTTGTCGAGGTGATACGGGCGATGGTGCCCGTTGTTACGGGTACTAGTAACCTCGGAGCCCCTTTGGCGATGGATTTCTCGATGGCATATGGCCCTCCAACATCTCATAATGAGAACTATGATCATTCATGGTTGCAAGACACCGTAGAGGCCCATCAACTCCTCTTGGACAAAATCGTTTGCTTTGCTATGTCGGACTTCGGAGGGACACACGCCGCTTTCCGCTTGATGATCACGTATGCGGTACGCCGATATGGGTTCTTGCTCCGCACCCTCCCCCCCAGATATCTGCCGACCGTACCTTGCTACTCATGATAGGGCCGTTCGTGCAGGAATCTACCGAATCTTGGACGTTTCTCAGGACGTACAAACACTCGATCAACTGAATTGTACTAAACGCCTGCTTTCCCTCCCTGCGGAGTTTGGGGGACTTAATGTACCGTCCCGCAAGCTCGATGCCGAATATGCTCACTATGCTTCATTCACCGCGACCCTCGCCAACCTGATTACTGATTACGAGTCCGAGTCGCTAGGTCCTTTGTACGGTCTCATCCGATAGGAACTACTGAATGTTGCCACTTCTACTTTACCGTGGGCGGTCCAATTGCGCAATTCGTATGATTCGATCTCCACAATGGGCGGGTTTTCGTAATCGGATCTCGTGGTGTTGACTAACACACTAAACCTAAACCTTTTCCGATTATGCTGGGCCCGATGTCGAGTTGGTGGTATCTCCGGCCAACAATTCGGTGGCACCCGTTACCCAACTGACTTGCCTACAATTTCGGACTCCCGATGCTCTCACTCGCTTGGGAGATTCCGGGGGCCACATCCAACGGGGTATTTCGCGCGTTCTTCGTGTCCGGACCTACCTTGACCTCTTGGCGTTTTGCATACCTTCTCCACCGGACTATATGAGGGTGATTTTTGGAGACGGGTCGCGGGGCTTTGGCTCTCTTTTTTGCTTCACATGTGTCCAATTTCAATGTGCCATGCGATTGCTATACGATTGCAGCCCACCGGGTGCTTGGCTTGACTGCAGAGCGCGCCTCTCATGTTCGGAAGTGCCATCGGTGCAATGTGGCTTCGCGGGTATGGATCTTCGTCAACGGTATCGGGCATCTCTATGTCGGGTGAGCGCTCAACAATTGTTATGCTCATGGACCATATCCCCCGGTGCCCGTGCTCTTGGTATATCATTCAACTCCACGACCGTATTGTCCACGTGCTTGAAGAGTTCATGCTTGAAGCGGGGGCTACTAAGGGGCGGGACTTGCGGTTGGAGGTCCGCCGTATTCGGTCGTGAGCTTCTCGAGATTGCCATGGGGATGTGGTTTGGTTAGACTTCATGCCTCCGCACCGTCATCTTGTTATTGATGTGACGGTTACAAGTGCTCGCACGAACACCAATATTCCTCGTATAGGTGCTCGTCTCCCACTCCCTGGCAGACTTGCATTGGGAGCTTAGCATGGCAAACTTGATGCGGACCTCCGCACTTATGCTTTGCTTGGCACGCCTTCGGTCCAATCGATCCATGACTCCTACCCCTTCGCCAAGGAGGATGGGGGCCGGTTGGCGCCGATGGCGGCTGAGTTGGTTGATCGATTGGTTATTTTGTTGGTTGTTCGTCGCTTCCATGGCATGGGTGCCGCTGACTCTCGCTCCTTGCGCTCTGACAATTATGTCCGTATGCAACATTTCGTTCGTCGATCTAGTGATGTTCCTTTTCGGCGTTTTTTGGGGGATGTGCGACGTAAATTCATGCAACGTCTTTTTGCTGCTCTTCATGGCACTCTGGGTTCCTATCTCCGCGACGCTTTTCAGGAGGGCAGTGCTGACGCTGTGGCATGCCTTCCTGTTCCTCGGGCTCAGGTTTTTTTCCTCATGTCTTCTTTTTGCTTGGTGGCCTCCACTGCTTTTTCTTGTAAGAAATTTGATTGAACAATGATAATCTGGCTGCTCCAATATTTTAAAGCGAAGGCCAAGGGCATTAATATTTATATAGCGCAAACATATGTGATCAGCAGAAGCTCACGCACGACTCGTGGTTACAGGAGCAAGCAGAGGCTCTCCAGCGGCAACTGATAAATAACGTTCGCTAGTCCGCAACACCACTCTCAATTGCTCAGATAACTAAGGAAAGGTCGCCCGAGGCAGCAGCTTGTCCGTTTTTCCCACTACCAACCCCATAAAAGAACCAGGCAACCTGCCCCAGGAGGCGAGGGCACGACGGCGGCCCACGGAGCGCGATGCTGCTGCAGGAGGTGTCGCTGACAGGCAGCGGCAGGGCGGCGCTACTGCCAAACGAGGTGGAACAAAGCATACTGGATCCCGTGGACCTGTGCTTCGAGACGCAGGGCGGGCTACGTGGCCAACTGGCCGAAAAGTACAAGGTGAGGGGGGGGGGGGGGGGGGGGGGGGGGGGGGGGGGGGGGGGGGGGGGGGGGGCATAGGCGATAGCAGCAGTGAATGGAATAAGGTCACTCGCTTCGTACGAGTACCGTCTATTATGCCGAGAAAAGGGGTGTAGTTCATGTAATCTAAAGGAGAAGCACGCCGTGGCCACCCTCGTGCCGCGTTAGGACCTTCGATGCCAGGTGACTACGCATCGCCTGCTGTGGCTACGAGAACGGCAGGCTGGCGCTAGCTGCGCGCTGCCTCTGGAGTGCGTTCAGGGTGTGCAGGTCAAGAGGTCGATGCTCAGCGGCGCGTCACTCCTCCTCTTCGTCCCGACAGACGACCAAAACCGACCGCTGCCAGGTAAGTCGCCCCTTACCCTCCTTCCCTCCCTTGTACTTCCTATTCCCGGCTTTGCACCTCGTGATCCTGACTCGGCGCGCCGTAGGTGGCGCCTCCGGTGTGGCACGGATCGGGCAGCTGAAGGTTAAGTCGGGGGCGGTGGTGGGGGCGAGGAGTTCGGCGGTGGAAGACTTTATGCACGTCGTGCAGGCGGCCGTGGACGCGAAGGCCTGGCTGGTGGGCCGCACACCTCCGCTGGCCTGTATGCGTCGTTCCCTACATTCCTAGCCTGTTGGTGTGTACACTGACATGGAGCACGTGATGAATGTAGAGGGACGCTGATGTGTCCACCAGCGCACCCGGGGCACATGCCGATGCAGGTACGGGAATTCATGACTGAAATACAGGGGTGCTGTGTATGTGTGTGTGTGTGTGTGTGTGTGTGTGTGTGTGGGTGGGTGAATGTGTATGTGCGCGCGTGTAGTTGTGTGTTTGTCTTTAGTCATGACATCGTGTATCTGCACATATGTTATCGTGTGTGTGTGTGTGTGTGTGTGTGTGTGTGTGTGTGTGTGTGTGTGTGTTTGTGTGGGAGGAGGGGGGATTCAGTGGCATTTGCGGCATGGCTCGAGAGGCTGACAGGTTTTGCAGGTCTCTTGGGACAGATGCAAGCGATGGGGTTCCCGGCCACCGATGCCGCACAGGCGCTCGTGATGACGGGCAACACAGGGCTGCAGCAGGCGATAAACTGGCTGTTGGAGATGGAGGGGAAGAGGGGGGCTGCGGGGTTAGCGGCGGCGTCGATGGACGCCGTAGCGGCGATGGCATTGGATGGCGATGCATCACCGAGCAGGGATCAGCTGCTTGCGCAGGGTGCCGGTATTGCGGGCATCATGCGGTGCGCTCAGAGCTGCCCTGCCACACGTCTCTGCCCTCCCTACTGGCATAAGCACACTGGCCGACTCTCGTATGCATACACGAGCGCGTACCCCCCCGCTCCCCCCCAATCACACACACACACACACACACATGCCTATCCTTACACCAAAACACTCACATACCTACCCTCACACACACATATTATCCGCAAGCGCACGCCCAAACACAACAGACAACACACAGAGACACACAAACATAAAGATAGACACACATACACACACATACACTCATGCACACACATACTTGCACCCGCCAGCTACATTTACCTGTATGCACAACACTGCTAGTGCATGTAAACATAACCCATTCCCAAACGTTACAGACTATCAGTGAGTCATCAACACAAACAACATTTATAACAACTTCACTCAAAAGCACCCCATCAGCAGCAACAGCAGTAATGGAGACACTCGCGCTCTCCCCCTTACGCATTCACAATTGAAGCCATGTTTTCAGAAGCACTTTCACTCGCTGTGGCTCCTCTGCGTATCCACATGTCACAGGCGACAACAAGAGGAGGCGCAGGCCGCCGACTCTGTCCTAAAGGAAGCCTTCTCCGACCTCAAGTGCGCACAAGCCCCTGTCCTTCGAAACCCCCGTACCCTGCGCCGCCGCTTTTGCTCAGTGGCGCTGATTTAGTACTTTGCAGGGCGCTGGAGAAGAAAGGGATGGAGCTGGTGACGCTGGCCGAGCGCTTCCGTGCCACTCTCTCCAGACGGAAGGATGGGTCGATAGAGGGAGAGGTAGCAACGAATTATCCTCTTCCCCAGTGCATAAAGATTCTGAAATGCATGGCATTTATTCACACACACACACACACACACAACCACAGGGTAGCACGGACGCGGTGACAAACACAATCTTTCTCAATCACAATTTGCGACAGTCACACACCCGCATACACACACACGCACGAAGGCCTGAACGGACACACTGACATAGACACAAACTTTATCAGTCACAATTGACCACACACACACACACACACACACACACACACAGATCAGAGGTAGAATGGCAAAGGAACACACGCGCACTCATTCACAGTGGCACACACCCACGCACACAAACATACAAACACTCACACACACACACACAAACACACCTCTTCCTTCCCTTGGCACGCTGCTCTTGATTGCGTCTGCGCATTCCCTTGACATGCGCGGCGGGGCGTGTGCGCAGGATGGCGAGGCTCAGATGGCGATGGAGGAGGAGCTCATCTCCCTCGGCATTGTGTCGCCCGTCACCAAAGACACTGCGGGCAAGTCGTACCACAAAGAGCTATCTCGACAGGTCAGCCCAACCCTGCTTATAGCAAGTTAGCCCACCTCTCACCCGTCGCTGAGTGTGTTGGTATGTGCGCCGCCGCAGCTCTCCGACTTTCTGGCAAGGCCGATCGACCGGGCGGGGGGGATGATGACGCTGCAGGAGACCTACTGTCTGTTCAACCGGGCGAGGGGGGCAGAGCTCATCTCCCCCGACGACCTCATCCAGGCGAGCCCCAATCTCTTACTTGCACTGCACACATTTATACTGCAGTACTCTCCCTCCTCCTGTTGCCCTTTGAATTAGAAGTCATTTGCTATGATAGTAGTTCGAATGGCTGCCAACACTCCCTCCCCCGTTGCGCCTACCACAGGCCCTCAACCTCTTCTCTGTTATCCAGTCACCCCTCCAGCTGAAAACCTTCGACAGCGGGGTGAAAGTGGTATGCTCGAAGGAACTCAATTACGAAAAGGTGACTGTCACCCATTTTTACCGCTGAGGTGTTGGGAATCGGCTAGGCTCAGCGAGGTCTCTGAGAGAGAGTGTGTGTGTGTGTGAAGAGATAAGGTTTCCTTATATTTGTATGTGTACGCTCGAGTGTGCCTGTGTTTGCGTACGTTACGTAAATGCGTGTATGTGCGTGCGCGCGCGCTTGTGTCTCTATCGCCGCGTGAATGTTACTGTGTGTTTGCTTATGTTTTAGTGACTGTATGTGTGTGTGATTAGGTATGTGGGCAGCTTTTGGAGCTCGTCAAGCCGCGCGATGCGACATCCGAGCTAGGCATTGGCATTACGGAGCGCGACGCAGCGCAGTGCGTGCCACCCTACCGCTGCCCTCTCATTTGCTCCTATCATAAATACAACAGGGAAGGGGGGGGGGGGGTTGCTGACACGGGGCCGCTGTACGCCGCTCACAGGTGCCTTGGCGTGAGCCTGATGGTTGCGCACGAACACATTTTGATGGCGGAGCGGTCAGGGGTTCTTTGCCGCGATGATAGCGAAGAGGGCATCCGCTTCTTCCGTAACTTCTTCGCCGACACTCAGCTGCTTGCATGATATAAGGCGCTCCGCGCTCCCAACCCCTGTTCTCACCAATGCCGTGGCGGCAACACTCTACGCGAGGGCTGTGAGTGCGTGAATTGGATATTTGCAATTAAAGCCGTCGCATGGAATGTTAACAATGAGACAAACACGTGCTCCTCCTCCCCACAACAACACGCATCAGCGTTTGTGTTTGGTGCTTTGCCTGCATGAGTTGGAATTTGTTTATTGGGTGATTGCAAAAGGTGGTCATTAGAATGCAAACAGGCCGCCTTGGGTCCAATCGTTGGGGTCGGGTGGGGAGTCGCGAGGCGGGGGTGCCTTCCTAGTGCCACCCCCCTTTTTGGTGGCCCCCTCCTCCGTCCCCCCACCTTCCCGTGGTGCCCCCCCGCGTCGCAGGCTCTCCTGGATGCCCCGCCCCACTAGCCCCAGCGAGTGCCCTATGATGGTCACCAGAAGCCAACTCATCACCGACCGCAACCGTACCGTCAGCGCGCGCACGATGGGCCACGAGACATCGATCGCCTCAATCGCCACGCTCACCGCCTGCCGCAGACCCGACAGCTGCTGCACGTCTCGGCTCCGTCGCGCCGAGACGCTACGACGCACCAACGCCCCACGAGAGTTGTACCCCCACAGTGTATACTTATCCTCGTACATCGCCTTCACAGCCAAAAAGTTGGCCTCCCACCATTTATACAAAAGTATCTGCCCACCGCGCAAGGAACAACCTCAGCACCAGACATACCGCCGATGTCAGCAGTAGGGTACAGGGGAGTGAGGGATAGCGAGTAGAGATAAAGATTTACCTCATTGCAGAATCTTTCTAGGGCGCGAGTGGAAGCGAGGACGGGGTGGAGGACGGATGGCCAATGGATGCACTGTCCGGAAAGAGCGCTGGGTCGCTGCGGACCGAGCTGTCGTATGTTCTCGAGTAACCTGCTCGCGACTTTGTCCGCTATCACCACAGCTATGTCCTGCACTACCGCGGGTGCGGCGATCTGGAAGGGGATAGTGCGAGCGTGAGTGTCGCCGTCGTCGTCGGGGGTGAAGCGGAGGGAATGGAGGACGAGTGCATGGAGGGTTCGCCGAGTGACGGCCAAGTCGTTGGCCGTCGTCGTCGACTCGTCGTCTTCAAGCGCCGACTGCAGCGTGGCACGGAGCATAGCCACCTTACTTCCGTGGGGTAGCTTCTGTGCCGTCGTTGTGGCGCAATCGGAAGGCAGGTAGTCGACGCCGCTGAGCCACGACTCGGCCACGGAGTGAGAACAGCTTTCGAGTAATTCGCCCACCGCCTCGACCCACTCCTCCCCCGACGCCGAGTCCATGATATCCGGAAGCCGATCCACGTGATCCCGCAGCACCTGCAGGCTGAGGGAGAGAAGTTCCTGTCGAGCTGACGCAGTGACGGCCTGTAACGACGCCTGCGGCTTACGCACCTGCTGCTCGTTCGCCGTCCCCGCTGCTGACGATAAAAGCCGGTCAATACGGATACGTGTACGATCGTCGCGTTTATCCTCATCTTTAGTCAACCCAACCGCCGCATCCCGCCACACCCGCTCCAGATCCCACAACACCCCGGCCGCCTGAGCCCCCACTCCGTTGTCGCCGCTTGTGATCTTAATGGTGGCGCTATTTCTATTCTTGGGTTCCGAATCCTCTCCCCGCCCGGGCTGTGTTGACTCCGCCACTTGTTGTAGTAAGCGCGGGCCAAAGGCGGTTCCCAGTTGAACCCCAGCCGCCATCCCCAAAGCCCCAATGTACGCCTGCTGCCACAGCTGCGAGTTCGCGATGAGTTCGCTCAGGGCTGACCCAGGAAGGGCGGGGAGACGCAGTTGTCGTGAACGGCCGCGTTGCGCCCTCTGGGCCATCCGGCCCACGACCCCACCGATAGTACTGCTACTGTTGCTGCTGTACCCACCGCCAGACAGCCTGGCCCAGTTGTCATCAGCCCTCGGCTGCCTCACTGCCGCCGTCCAGTTCCTGCGAGAGGTACCGGACGTCAGGCTAGCCCGTTGTTGAACCACCACCATTCCGCCCCGATTTCACCTCGAAGTACTGATATACTGACGAGATACTGCACGGCCCAGCCTGTGTGTCCTTGACTGCGCTGGACTCCAGTCAGACAGAGGGTCGTGCGAGGTGAACCATAATCATCTCGATCGTGTCGCCGCTCGTGGGACGGAACCACAGGACGAGGGGGTATGGCCCCTTCTCGGATGCGAGGTAGCGGCTAGGTGGGCCGCAGAGGGAAAGACACCGCGGCCAAGTGAAGCTGTAGGATTTTGAAATCGTGGGAAACTCGTAGTGTCGATACGAGTAGTGTGCTGTCGTGAGGGGGCGGCGCGGGAGGGATGCGGCGAGCTGGACGAGGGTTCTGTCCTCATAGACTAATTGGAAAATTGCTAAAAAATATTTAGAGTTTTTATCTGCAGATGGCGGTGATATGCCGGTCAGGTGGCACCTTGCAAAAAGGCGGTATAAGTCCTATGACAGGCAGTAAAAGCGAAATGCGCTGGGAAGATGACAATTTTTAATATATTAATTGCGATTTATCTTTAATTGATATTTTGCCTTGATCGGTGCACACCGGTTGCCAGCCCCATTCTAAATTCGTATAATACATCCGGTCAGAAATTTGAAATTGTTTACATCAATATCGAGTTAACGGTTGCCGTCTCCGGGCGACCCATGTGATCAAACCTGTTATGGGTCTCTTCGATGCTTAGGATGTATACCATTTTACCACTAATCCCAACCTCTCCATTGGCAGTAATTAACAACACCGTCTAGAATATACCCGTAAACATTTTTTTCTTCTATAATCATTTTTTCTTATACATGAAGTATAATATGTCGCTATTCTCCACGATGCGCGGCCTTGTCAGGCCGTTGCGAGGGCGCTCATCAGCCAAGCTAGTCATCATGCGCTTGTCGATTCGGGCTAACCTTACCTATGTTGTTGTGCGTCTCCGGACATGCCGGAGTTGGGGGGGGGGGGGGGGGGGGGGGGGGGGGGGGGGGGGGGGGGGTGAGGCAGGCGAAAAAACCCCCGCTCATGTAGTCGATTGTCCCTTGCTTCTCGATCCACGTCCACCCTCGTCCGAGATAACCGATGGTCCTCTCGTCGCGGCTCGCCACCTAGCCTATCCAGCCTATCCGCATCCTTACTTCCTCCTTCAAGGGCTCGGACGAAGAGAAAGCCATAGATGTAGACAGTATATGGCTGGCGCTCATGGTCCGTCGAGCACCCTTGTTTCGAGTGCGAGACATTGCGCTGACGTGTAGCGAGCGCCCTTCCCTGGCGCTGCTTCCCGATTGTCCGCCGCCAACCCTAACACTCTCAACCCGCCGCTGATCCGTCCGTATCCTCCTCGCCAATTTTTCTCACATCATATACATGCTTCATCCCCCCAAGTTGAGCGGTATCTGAGGGCCCATAACCTGTCGAAGGGTTACACGGAAGTGCCATCACGGGGAATCGAACCCGGCACCTCCGTGTCCGGAGCCGTACGCCCTAACCAAGTACCGCGCCGAAAAGTCGGTACCCATTGGGGATATATCCCATACATATACCCACGTACTGCCCGAGCAACGGGCTTCCGCAGTACATCCACTATTGGCGAGATAGTAGGGCCAAGACTCCCCCGGAGTACAACGTACGGATGTGTCCATTACAATGCCCACCACGGAGATCTCATAACACTCCCTCTAACGGACACCATCCAATCAACGCCGGTCAAACCCTAAAAACCCGCGCCATTCGCGGAGGGCCCATAATCTGTCAAAGTTGAGGGGGCGATACGGAATGATTACACTCGGTGAGTGACATTGCATGTCATCTCACCCTCAGCAAGTGCCTAGCACTTGCCTATCACAGGTCACGCACTCACCTTGTGGTGAGCACACGCCACCACGTATGTTCTGAGCATTTAGATGATATCTAACGCTCAGCAACTTGCCACCATCAGCAACCTAATCCTCTCTATTGTTGATTGGCTTATCATCTTATTGTGCTGAGTCACAGCCGTACTATCACGATGCTACTTGGGCGCCGCAAGTAGTATTGATGATATTTCTAAAAGCCCTAGGTACTGAGGCTTCTCGAGAGTTGTAGATCACGCATATCACATCTGCAAGATTTAACCCCGCCTAGGCCCCAACCGTGCATGGCAAGGCACGGTTATAGGGTTACCATCGCCCACCACATGTAGGTGGGGGAGAGTGCCGTCGGGCATGCGAGCGCATCCCCTTCCGGGGCCGCCGCCGCTGCGCTGCCGGAGGGCGCCCCGGTCATAATTATACCTTGTACATTCCCGGGACGAGAAGGTAAGCCTGAGTCAAGGAGGGCCGCTTGTGGTATCATATATACTGCTCTCAACGACAAAAATGATAGGAAGTGGCTTTTCAAGTGCCGAAACTCGATCGTTGGCCCCATCACATGGACATTCATCTTAAAACGGACATGATAGCGTCATTATCAAAGTCCGTTGACTCCCTATCTGCTCAACCAACGACCACATGGTCGATAGTGAGGCAAAGACCTCCACGCGCTCCACGTCCGGCGCGAGGTACAAACAGCCGGGTACGACCACAACGTGCCAACTGAATGTAGGGAAATATTGGAACATGTGGCTGTTGTGGAGGAGGTAGATGAGGGTCGACTGAGACAAGCACATGGTGGTCGCGCAAAGCGTCACGCTTCCGGAGCAGTTTTGTTGCCGCCGCAGGTTCGTCAAGCCAACGGTTGGTAATGGCCCGTTGTTCCATAAGAAGAGTTGTGGCTGACACATCACGTGAAGGGGACGGAGAGTCGCGAAAGCTCCGCGACGACCCCGGTGGGTCGGGCTGTTGAACAAGTTTCCGCGCATGATTTAGCTTCTCCGGCATTGTTGTCAGTCGACGGAAGGGCAATTTAAAGATCCACTGGTTGGGCATGTATCTAACGGTGGTTTCATAGAGTGGGCATGATGCCGTCGGCCCATGGGCTTGATGCCCCGGGGCGTTTCAAAGTACCTTTTCCATATCCTCCACCCACTGCGGGTCACAAGAGACAGCCAAGGACATGGACGGTGTAGCATTCCGTTGTCGGTACAACTGACGCAAAATTAACACACGTCGTGCACCATGCAAATGAGTACTCACCCGCCCGCCACTGCTCCCCTCCCCCCCCCCCCCCCCCATGTCCCTAGCTTGGACATGTATGCACCACATCCCCACATAGCGAGTGCGCTTTGTGTGATTGGATGGCCATCGTTCTCGAGCGGCTAACTAGGTGGTGCTAAATAACGGTAAAATAACATGTTCGTATTTGCGGATTTATGCCGATACATGGATTAATACTACTTTTTTATATATGGCAATAAGAGCGTTGCCTTCCGGGCGAGTGTCCTAGATCCCAGCTCGCCAAAAAATGGTCGCGTGTGAGTTACTTGAAGTGGGGCCCCGCCAGAGCTTGCAGAACTGTGTATGCACGTTTGATATGGAAGGTAACTAACGTATATGTTGTTACAATTACATTCACATAGAGGGACAATCACATACAACCAACTTGCATGCATGGTGTCGGGAAGAAGGCAGCGAAGAGCTATAGCTTAGCGACAACTCGATACAGACTCACTAGACCAATGTCTATTATACAGTGATGTCTTGTTTAGACAAGTACTAAGTACATCTAAAATAGCTTACATAAGTTGTTTGTTGTAAGAATTAACTAGTAAGTATTACTTACAACACTTAGGACGATGTATTTCGTTTAACCGGTGCCATTCATGTGAAATATCGTCATCGTTGGAGTGCGTAATGAACAAGAGACATTTTCCACGTCGGCCATCAACTTGCTTGATGCAAACGACACAATAGTGTGAGACTTCGAGCTCCTCCTTGTCGTCTTTTGGTATCCTAACCGGGACACTTGGGCGAAGTGAAGGTGTAGATCAAGGCCGCAGATTATTTAAGTGAAACACCGGATGTAAGCGCACCGTCGCTAGTAGTTTCAAGATGTAAATGTGTTTGTGATCCGACAATAAAAGATCCAAGCTGTCGAGCACGAAGCTTCTTGTTAAGTTGTTCTTGCAAAAAGAGGTGCTTTGTGATGAATGTCACCTTGTTTCCTCGAGCGAAATGCGGGGTTGTCAACGGTTATGTACGGACTTTCATCTCATCCTTGTGTCGCCGTAACACCGAACGTACGGGAGTGTGTACAATTGAAATTGAAATCGTTTACAATAATATCGAGTTAACGGATGATGTTTTTGGACGGTCCCTTAATGAGCTATCTAGGTCTCTTCGAATTAGGGCTTTCGCCGTGAACCACTTTATCCAACCTTTGATTAATGTACAATATTCTAGCTGGCAATGAAACACCGTCAAGTAATACAATTCAAAGACTCACATGCTATATATTTTTTGTGTTTTTGCCCGCGTGCTAACATGAAAAAACATGTATCGCTAGACTCCTCAATGCGTGGCATGCTTTAGCCGCTACGATGGCGATGATCAGCCAAGCTAGTCAGCTGGCCTTCGTCGGGACGGGCCTACGTGACCTTTGCTCATGTGTGATTGTGGTCGCGCCGGAACTTTGGAGGAAAGTCAGGGAAAAAACCACTCGCTTAGGTCGTCAACGGTCACGTCTCGATCCACGCTCACCCCGTTCTAGATCGACACATCCCTTGCTCCTCCTCCCGCAGCGCGCCTCCTAGCCTAGACTCCCCTTCTCCTCCGGGGGCTGGGTAGGAAAGGAAGTCCGTAGCTTCAAATGGTGTTTGTTTGACGATCTTGCCCCCTCGCCGGATTTTTTTCATGTCCTCGTCCCGCCTCCGTCGGTTTCCAACACATGTCTAATTGCGCCGAGTCCGCCCGTACGTACCATCCCTTGGTGGTTTACGATGTTAGGGAACCGCCATAACAAGCAGTGTGCCGTCGCGATAACCATGAGCACGATGTCTGAGACAACATGTCGATAGATGGGTACCGACTAGGGGAAGGGCTAGTCGAACACGCGGATCGAGTCGCCGCTCCGCAAAAGATGCTGGGTACGGAAATATATTTATTCGAAAACCCTCCGTACCGATGTTTCCGGCGGCAATCGATCCTGTGAACCTCCGCCGCCAAACCGTGTCGCTCTTCTAGCTTTGACCCTCCTCCGGCCTGCGTAGTTTTTTTTTTTTTTTCTTCCTTCTTCTTCATTGTTTTTTATAACCTTCTTCCTCTTTTTCCTTCCTTGCTCTTCTTCCTTTGACCCTTCTTCCTTCCTCATGCCTTGGGCCTGCTTCCCGGATGTCCGCCGCCAACATCAGCGCCCGCCGCCAACTCAGACCAGCCAGTACGATCCTCGCCGCCAAAGCAACTCTTACGATACATGTCTCGCCCGTAGCCTTGATAGTGTTCGAGGAATATCAAGGCTTGAAAGGAAATATCGGACTAACCGAGCGGGAGATCTTGATGTTGGTGCACATATAATATTTTGATAGCCCTCCGTACCGAGGCTTCCCGACAAATGTTGATCGCGCAGACCGCGGCCGCCGGATTTCACCTCGCCTAGCCCCCAATCGTGCCAGGCATGGCACGGCTATAGGGCTACCGTCGCCCACCACGAGGAGGTGGAGGTGCTGAGTACCGACAGGCCTGCGGGCGAACCCCCCTCCGGGGCCGCCGCCAATGCGCCGCCGGCGGGCGTCCAGAGTGTTAACATCTTGTAACTGCTTAAACATCTCCATTGCGTCTTGCGGAACCGGGATTGAACTATTGAAGGTTGCATGCGGAACACCACCTCAGGAAGAAAAGCCCAAAGTTGCCTCCACGAGTGTTTGTTAAATTCCAAGCGCACGAGTAGCGTTGCACGCAAACTCCACTTGAGGCAACATGGCCGTCCAGCTCGATCCGTCGTGTAGCAGAAACAACGCAGTAATTGCTGAAACGTGTTGTAGACGCACTTCTTTAGGCCGTCCGTCTCCGGGTGTCGCCTAGAATACATGTTAAATCGCGTTCCAAGGTTCTCCAAAGCGTTTGCCATAAGCCACTGACGAATCTTGGGTCACGATCACTAGTCAACACTCGGGGCAGTCCGTGTAATATGTAGACTCCATGTAAAAACGAACTCGCAGTTTCTTCCGTTGTAATACTCGATATGAACTCGCAATTTCTTCCGTTGGAATTCTCAATATGCACGGCAGAAAATGAGCCACTCGAATAAGATGATCTACCACAATAAGCATACTATCAAAGCCAATGCGTATTGGCAAGTGTGTCATGTAGTCATGGCCAATTTGGTGCCGCGGTCGGGGTGGGAAAAGTAGTGGTAAAATGTCGCAGCCACTTGAAGTTGAATCTTGGCCCGTCGACACACGACGTAGTGCTCGCAGTAATAGTTAGCATCTTGGCGATTTCGTTTTCACCAGAATCTGTCGAGTGCCTTGGCAAGAGTGCATACAACTCCTCTATGGCCCACCGTATGACTGTCATCAACTCAAAGATCAATCTCAGTCGGAGCTCAGAGGTCCGCGAAACATACATGCGATCAATATAAGACGCCAAAAAGTACCCATCTCTTGCTTCAATCCGACTGTCTCTTGCTCACTCACCCACGTCTCCATACAAACGAATTTTGGGAGTACCCCTCACGAATGAGATCACCGAACTCATAGCTCAGCCGCAACGCATCAATATTCAGTAAGTTTAAATGTGCGTAATCTAACAACGACTGGGACTTCTGCCGTAAAATACTCTCCTTCAACGGAACCTCGCCATCCCAGAACAATAGAAAAGCGGCATAAGGTACGAAGTCCGGACTCCAACATAATGGATCAGAGTTGTTCAGGGCTCCCTTGCAGTTCGCAAGTGTCATCGTGCCCCCAAATAGCTGCAAGTTCCTCATGCAACGAGCTTAATGCTTGCTTATCCTGTTGCTCGATTGCTTAAGATAATACCGCAGTGTGTCGTGATCGGAAACGACCAGCAACTTAGATCACCATTCAAGGTTTCAGCTCCAATGCTTAAAGGCTTCACATGCAGTCATCAAAGCCTTCAAATCACAGGCGGGGTAAATGTTGCCACGCTCAGCTTGATTCAGCCTACGCGCCCAAAAAGAGAATGGTTGAAGTCCTCCTCCTTGGTCTTGCAAGAAGATTGTTGCAGTTCCCACTGTCGAAGCATATGTAGCCACGGTGAACGTCGCATCTAAGTTAACCTCCGAAAGGATCATGCATTGCGCGGAATGAGCCATAACTTGAGAGCCTCGAAGGCTTCCAAACATGCAAGAGTCAAAGTAACCTTCTGTGGCTATGACTTCCGTATTAAGTCCATCAATGGAGCCGTAAGGTCGCTAAATTGATGGATTAAGTTGGCGTCGAAGTTGTAAACTTGCACGAAACTGCGAGCTTCCTTCTACGTCGTAGGGACTTGCCAATCTTTAACATCCTCGACTTTCTTGGTCGAACCGGAAATCTTGCCTCCCAACATAGTGTAGGCTAAGTACTCATGAAGACCGAAAAAGCATTCATGAAGACGCACACATGGTAATCAAACCCCCGAAAAGCGTACGCGCTCCAAAAACAAGTTTCTTTCGATTTCAGCGCTTCCGACGAACGCTTCCTTCTACCCCCTGCGACGATCCTAATGTACATTACTAAAACCCCAAGGACGGCGAGCGCATCTACCTATATATCACTTTTCAAATCGTGGCCGTGACGAGAAAACGTTGTGAGGCTTGCATGTGTAGTGAGTGGTTGACGATTACGGTCCGAGGTTATCGTCGGGAGGGTAGTACCGGTGGGTCGATTAGTGTGCGGAGACTTTCTTCCGGCACCTAGCTTACGGACTCACATCCCGTCAAACCTTAAGTGCAGCACTAAAGACACGTTTATGGTTGCGCCGTGGCTATTTTATATATATGAAGAGTACTATTGAAGCACTCTTTGGATTATTTTTTCGTTTTTGCGACTAAACGTCCGCCATTGTCGCTCTTGGAGTGCAGGTCATCGTAACATCGGGTGAAAATACACTCCGAGCCGCGTAGTTACCGCACAACTTCACTATTGACGTGCCGTGAAAACAGCGCGGCGTGCAAGCTCGCATTTCCCAGCAATCAACTGATTCGTTAGCACACATGCACACAATGCGACGAGTCAAATACCATCGAGACAAAAGGTTTCTTGTAGGCTTAGGACTTGAGGGCAGAAACTACTTTAGGGTTGTTCGCACGATAGAGGAACGCCCGAGTGAAAGGACTCGCGATAACGATACGAAGAAACACCCCCCTCAGCTTATGAGCAGCTATTGTAATACCTACCCGGGTTGGGAGGAGCAGCGCCGTGGGACACGCCGCCCAAAAGCGACGAGGGTGTGTCAATGGGCGTCTTCTCCCAAGGCAAGACGGGACCTTGTAAAGTTTCTAGACATGCCGCCCCCCGCGCCCAAGGGCTCCACAGAGCTGCAACGTCGTGACATCGGGGCCCACAATTGTGCTCTTGTACTTCCCAGAGGCGACATTGTTTTAATTGCTGGAACAATGCAGTTCGTTGGGGAACATTCCCCTCTCAGTCGAGATAATTAGCCATACGCTAACAAGCTCGTTGTGACGTTCAGCAAAGCCGTGATGGGAGCGAAAGAGGGCTCCACGCTACGGATGCTGCGCGTTTTAAAGGACGAGAACCTGTATTTAAACGACAAGGCCGTGTGGCCGTGCTTACCGCTGGCAAACATCATAGAGGCGTTGTAGAAACGGGAGCTGCAAGCTATCGTCAAGGATTTTATGCAAAATGCATCTCATGTGGGACGAGCCTCAACTGCTGTCGTATATGCTCTCTTGTGGGCGAACCACTCCCTCCACTTGACTCACCCCCAATCCAACACTAACAATCGAACGACCACTCGCAAAGTGGACGAAGACGAAGGCCTCGACCACTCCTCCCTAACCCGTTGCCCCGCAGTCATGCCAGCGGATCCACCCTCATCCACCCTCATCCACACTAGCACCACTTCACTCCTATACCCTAGAACTGACCCACCAGACAAAGCCTCCAAAACCCCAACCCGTGACACTACCCATATCATCTCCCGCCTGCAAATGCATTTTGCCCAATGGCAACACCACTTGCTCCGCATCTGCCGCATCAAATCCTTCGCTGCTTATAGACAACTACTTCACCATAATTTCAAACCTTACCCACCCAACCCATCTCACATCTAAACCATATTGCTTTACCAACAAACCTCCAAGGGGGGGAGTAAAGCCCCATCACAATTTCGGAGAGGATGGACAATGAGACCCCCCTTAAATTTGTAGACTAAGTCCTTGATGGCATATGGAAGAAGGCCCTGAGAAAGTTGTTGGAAGGTGATTGGACATAGTTGTAAAACATTTCCATTTCCATTCATGGCTGACGATTCAGTCGGGTCGAAATAGTTCACGGTAGAGTCCCGTGAATATGTCATCTCAACTAGCGGGATCATGAGGGGTTGAAGAGCAAGATACTTGTACAACTAGGCAAACAACTCCGGCGGGAAATAGTGTTGAAAGCATTTTCCATGTCGAAGATGAGTAGATTGCAATCCGGAAGCGCTTGAAGATCAATTTGGATAGTATTATGTGTCGCTCGTTTGATACCGGCTTATGTAAAAAACATGGCGTTGGACCAAGTGCGCAACGGCCGCGCGCGTCCGCTACCCGTGCGATGGCGTGACAATGAGCTAGCCGCGAGAGATTGTTGCTTGCAACACGGGGGCGGATATATAGACCCCAAAAAATGTTGCACCAACAAATATCATATTCATCGCAAATTCATAAAACAAACAATTATTGCTAATCTTCGATTTCCCATGTTGTTATATAGTGGAGAATTCGCCGCAGGAAATATCGCTTAAGGATGTGTATTTGGGTTTGTGGAACCTCATGCGGACATAGTTTTGGAGAAATTCCGTTAGAAACGTATCACGGGGGTACACAGCCGTGCATCCCGTACCATGTAGGGGTCCAAGGGCGGTAGCCCCCAATAGCCCGCCATCCCGCTAGAAAACTCCCATCGTCTCTGTTAAAATCGGCGCAATTCTAAATTTTTTGTGGAGGATATAGACGCCACTCGTAGCGTTGAGCGGGCGCGTAGCGACTACTCGTGCGAGTATGATTCAAAAGACGAGAAGTTCCCTTGTCGTATACGTATTTGTGCTTGTTGTGGCGGCTCGCCGGCGATCGATTCGCTACGAGAAGCGGGACTAGCGAGTCCTCGCGTCGTCGATGGCACGATGTTGTAGGGGCAATCGCGTGAAGTGGGGTTGACGAGTGTGAGCAACCGAATAGGGTCGGTCCGTGCAGTGCGCATCATCGGCACGAGCGAGCGGGCGCCGCGGTAACGGTGCAGTGCGCGTAGCGGGAAAACATAGGGGCCGGGTGGGGGTAACGCGGGGGGCGACCGCACGCGCACATCGAATGACACTCATGCCCTGCATATCTCAACACCAACGCGGCCACAGTGGCAAGGGAGAGGTTGGCCTGGACTAATATGGCCACGGGAGTGCGGTGGTGACGTCAAAATTGCATGTATGGTGATGCCTCGTGTTATGGGCAGGGCGTTGGGATGTGCGCGCGACGACCGGGAATACCGGTAACGGAAATAAAGTTATTTGCATATCCCGTACTTGCGCGGCCGCGCGCCCGGACCGAAATAACACCCAGCATTTCCCACAAGCTCATGGACACACCTTAGCACGTGCATGGTCGTGGTCGCCTCTTCGTGTTGTTGTCATTGAGGATTACCGCGGACGTATGGGTGTCTCAATTGCTTGACTTTATAATGTCACATAGCGCACATTTCATGACAATCGCTTCGGGACACCGCACTTGGACGATGCCTATGCCGTCCGAAATATTTCACTGTGGTGTTAGCCGCTTGATGCAACGTTTGTATGTGACTCCACCGTTTCCATGTCGACTCATTTGCAAACATATGTATAACGTATGTCTGACATATGTTTGTCATCTTTTGCACATGTTTGAAAAAGAAGGGGGCGGGGTTGTAGCGACTACGTCTTGTCGTTAAACGGCTGACGAGGGCCTGTGCTTAGATTCTGCTGGACCATCTCGTCGTCTTTGAGAGCCTATCATTACTATTGCAATCTGAGTTATTTATCGCTAATCAGAGCAGAGAATTCACATTGCAATATTGAAAATTCCACTTCGGTTTACACGTACTTGTACCCGTAGTTGGAACGAGAGCGCAAATTTCCAAACTACTGGTTTCACAGGTACCTGTACAAGGTACTGATAAATTGCATGCGGTGGGGGAACATGGAATGAGGATATCGCAAATAACATCCTCGTCCGTAAATTACAGGAACCGTTTTTTTTTCGCGCCCCCCGGCCTGGCGGGATATGGGACTGGGCAGCACATGCACGCGAAACAGTGGTTGCAAAATAATATAGGAGATTATTTTATTACCTCATGTGGACATGTACCGTAACATATGATCTCATCCTTACGAGACGCGAGTTGGGAAAGTTCAGCAAGGTATTTGTAGGGCTCTGCGAATATCATTGTCAAAACGCATGGCCATGATCCATCACTTTAATTATTTCTCAGTGTAAGTAATTATAGTAGTAGTAGTCTGTATGTATGTGCCTATATTTTATTGAGAGTTTGTAGTGTGTTAGTACTTAAAATTGTGCGAAGGGATGATCATTTTTCCCTCATAATCTGTACCAGTACGCTATGTCGAAACGAAAATGGAAACGAGTCTGCCGCATTACTTTCGCGGATGGTGGCGAAGTTCACCAAAGAACCGGCCTTAAACCTGCACCCTACAGGCACACCAAGGGGATAGACAAAGCATCGACGCGAGAGCGATACGACCTAGTACAGGGAGTACAGGTAATAGCGATACACGCCCGGTTACAGGCTGTACAGAAATACAAGTACCCCGTGCGCGGCAGCTCCTGCTACGGCCGTGTTTGATGTACGCCTGTGTATCCAACACACGCTTCGTCTTGCTACATTCTGATATCCGTACACTTCCAAAAATACCGATTATTGTCGTCGTTTTCCCTGACGATATCCCTTGACCCACTCTGCAGTACGGAAAAAAAAAGCGATGATTCAATAAAAAACGACGGTACGCATCGTACGTTTGGAGGTATCCGTACCGTATGGTAGTTGTGTTGAAATAAGCGATGCGACGATCGAAATAGAAGCTCAAATTCTTATATAAGAAAAAGCAGTGGAAGCCAGTAAGCAAAAAGAAAAAAGAGGGAAAAACCTAAGCCCGATGAACAGGAAGGCATGCCACAGCGTCGGCACGTGGGGGTCGATCGAAATAAATATTGTAAGGAAAGAAAAGAGGCGCAAAAGCCGACGGATTTATATAAAACGTGGTCTAAGGTATAAGAGCAGGGAGGCATGCAACAATAGTGCACCACCCTCCTGCAAGACATCACGAAGATCACCACCCATTGTTCCATGAAGAACCGCAGAAAGGCGTTGCATGAACTCACGACGCACATCCCCAAGAGTAATACTCATATACAATCGAAATGAATACTAAGTACATGTAGAGATACCCGAATCGGTGGCGACTAACGCTATTTTTATCAATGATGGCGGCGCACCGGGTGCTTGCTCTCACGCCGGGCCATGCCTCTCATATTCAGAATTATCCGCGATGCAATGAATTCCGGGGTGATCTCCGCGGCTATCGCTTCTCCTCCACGGACTCGTCTGCTTCCATGTCTGCGGAAAGGACGCCGATCTCCGTGCTCTTGGACCATATCCCACGTTGCCCTTGCTCGCATAACGTTATTCGGCTACATGACCGCTTTGTTCACGTTGTGGAGGAGTTCATGGCTGAGGCGGGGGCGGTTAAGGGGCGGGAATTGCGTTGGGAGGTTCGCCAAATCCAGTATGGGGCCTCTCGTGATAGACCCGGGGATGTTGTTTGGTTGGATTTTGCGGCCCCACATAAGCACTTTGTTGTGGACGTTCTAGTCACTAGTACGGGCATGAATTTCAATATTCCGTCTGTGGGAGCTCCACTTCCGCTCTTGGAAGCTTTGCGCTAGAAGCTCAACAAGCTAAGCTTGATGCCGACAGTCGCACTTCGTCCTCCCTTGCCACGCCATCCACTCAAACTGTACATTATTGTTATTCCTTCGCCGTTGAGGATGGGTGTCTATTGGCTCTAATGTCGGCTGAGTTTGTTGATCGCTTGGCCATTTTGGTGGCTTTTTAACGTTTTCTAAGCTTGCGTGCGGCAAACTCTCTTTCTTTGAGGTTTGAAAGTTATCATACCCGCATGAAGGAGATTGTACGGCGGTCTACTACATCAGTCCGCTTCCGTCGATCCCTCGGAGACGTGCGTCGTGAGTTCATGCATCGTCTTTTTGTAGTTCTTCATCGCACGCTCGCTTCATTTCTTCGTGGTGTCTTGCATGAGGGTGTTGCATGTGATGTTGCTAGCCTCCCTGCGCCGAGGGCGTAAGCTTGTTTGCCTCCCCTCTATTGTCTTTTGTTGGTGGCGAATTCCACTGCTTTCTTTGTGATGAATGATAAGAATTTATCAATGAATATAATGTCATGCACAGATGGTCGATCCGGGTACTCTGATACTCTTAGTTCATATCTTTGGGATGCTTTGCACGAAGGCAATGTTGATGTAATTGCTTGCCTTCCTAACCCGCGAGCTTTGGCTGAACTTCCTTAGGCTTATGCGGTTTTCTCGTCTTGCGTTCTCTTGGTGATTTTCCACTGCTTTTTGTAACTCATTATTTAAATTGTCCATGCACATATGAGCTTATCATTTTTCATCATTCTCTTTGCCTTATAGTTTCAAGTTTCCTTCGCTTTTGGTTGTAATAATTTTAATCATATATTGCGGAGTGGAATCCACCAGTAGAGAAGGGGGGAAAGGGGGGGAAAGGAAACCTTAGTTCGCGAAGCAGGGAGGTATGCAACACGACTTGCACCACCCTCTTGCAAGGTTGTTATATGTCCCCTTCATGTTAAATTATATCATAACCGAAGCGACAATTGAAACGTGCAGCCGATACCGGTGAGGGTTTACGTGTCAATCTTATAAAAGGGGGAGCAAAATACGAGGGGGAACGTGTAGCCCTACCATGCAAAATCACTAATTACGAACCGTACTCTCATGTCAAAATGTATGCAAAAAGAAATGGTATTTGGCCCCTACATGTACCTGCTAAACCTGCCGGCGGTGTTGTCATGCTACGTCATGTTTGCTTATAGGGTATATAGTTTAGTGCCGTGGACGTGCCACGGCTACGTATACTCTCATGGCTGCGCTAGACGGCGACCGGTGTCATGTGGTCAACAACCAATCACATGAATAACATGTGGCAATCCACATAAGCAACCACTTAAAGCCGTCTAAGATGCTGTTGTGAGATTCCCATGGTGGGCAGGATAATGGACACATCCGTACGTTGTACTCCGGGGGAGTCTTGGCCCTACTATCTCGCCAATAGTGGATGTACAGCGGGAGCCCGCTGCTCGGGCAGTACGGGGGTATATATATGAGATATATCCCCAATGGGTACCGACTTTTAGGCGCGGTACTTGGTTACGGCGTACGGCTTCGGACACGGAGGTGCCGGGTTCGATTCCCGGTGATGGCATTTCCGTGTTAACCCTCCGATAGATGCAGAAAAACCCTAGTAGCGGATTTTTAGCATCCCTACTCATGCGCCGAAGCGGTTAAATTTGGTGTGGGGGTGCTTCCTCCAGTATGTGGTGTGGTTGCCGATTAGGGGTCCGAATAGTTGCATCATCAATAAATATTTCGAGGGTTTGGACGGGCATAATTAGAGGCACTTCTATTGACATTCGTTATAGCCCGAAGTGTTCACCCCGAAAAGCCATATAATGCACTCGAAAACAATAAAGGAAAGCAATAGAAAACAAATTTCCTTGATGCATCTATTTGGACCCCTAGTGCCGATTCGACTCGCTAGCGACAAATATTGTGCCGGTGGCGCAATTTGAGATCCATGGCAATATATTTCACTTGCACACGCCATTCGCTATCATGTTTCAGGCCATAAAAAAATCAGCTTCTCGGACCGCACATACCGACACCACTTCTAATTACCGATGCTATATCCCTACCGTTTGTTCCTATAACGTTCCGGTTAGGTGGCCATCGCTTGTCGCCCTTTCGTCAAATCCAGTCGTTTTGACGGATGATAGACTAGATAGCATGGTCACACGTCTTCCTTTAACTGCTACAACCGAGCGGGACTCGAGGGGGGCAAGCATCGCTATAATCGCGCTTTCAATTTACACACGATTGGCGGGCGTTGGACATGCAATCTCTAGCAAACAGTAAAATGGGAAGGTGGGGCTGCGGTCAACACACTTAGTCGGGGGTACCTTTCAGTACGAAAAGCGCCATCATTGCATAAAACATGCATTTTTTTCATAAGCAACTATGGATTTTTCATGCCTATTTTTACCATTATGATTAGTTGTTTAGCATCAATGTTGCACTGGGCGCATCATGGGCGGGCAACGCGATATTCGCGCTTGCAATGTGCACGCGATTAGCGGAGATTGTACGTGCAATCTATGGCGTTGCTGAATGGATGGGGGGTGCATCTAACTCACAATATTGGGGGCGTCTCCCCGTATAGACGACACTATGATTGTGCAAATAACCCAGGTAAAGAACATTCTTATCATTTTATTTCATTTTTGTACAGCGAAAACACACGCTAACAACCACATGAGCACGACTCGGGGGGGGGGGGGGGGGGGGGGGGGGGCAGCGCTATCGTCGAGCTTGCAACATGCACATGATTGGTGGGTAATGTAGACGCATTCCCTAATCACATTCAACCACGACCCATCAACCCAGACCTCGACATGCTCCCTACCTTCAAATTCACAATATACACCCACCCCACCCTCCATGACACTACCATCCTTTGCACCCCAAACGGCCGCGCGGTCACAACCCTCTCCGGCCCCCGCATTCGACACCTATGCCAACTCTTCCGCCCCGACCTCACACACCCGTCGAGGAAGGGGTCTACCACCTCACCACCCGCCTAGGCTCCCGCTCAGAAATCCACTCACCCACACCCGCCATCACCACACGCAACATATGGGCCACTAGAGAAGACCTACTCACAACACTCCGCAGCACATTTCACATCCAGGCAGAACTGCACTCAGACCCCCTCAACAAGTCGTTACACTCTCACTCCTACCACTCACTATACCCCGAAGACATAGTCTCCTCATCCAGCGGCAATAACGCACCACACACCTAGCACGGCACTAACATCGCCAACCCGGAATACGACCTCGAATGCATGCACCGCGCCATGGAACACGTTATCACTAGCGCCCACTCCACAACCCCCACGCGCCCAGCGCCACCATCCTCATACTTCCCCAATGGGAGCACACACCTTATCGGCATTCCAAACACATCAACTCTCCATACACCTACCACCTCTACACCTTTCCCAACGACGCAAACACCTTCATACCCCCCGACCAACATACAGGCAACCCCACCCCCACCCCATTCGGCACACGTTGGATGGTCGACATCTACCTCATCGCCAACCCCCTCGCACTTTCCCCCTCCGTCGCACACAGCCATGACCGCCCTCCACAACACCCTCGAATCAATTTACAATACACACTTCCCCAACCCCTCCATCACCATCCTGCCCCCGAACCTCTTCGACACTTACTCACCACACTCCGCCGGCATTTACCATCTCCCCCCCTAGACCCACCCACCCTATCTCTTACCCCCTTCAAGAGCGCACGACACTAACATACTCCCCCACCAAAGGAGACCTTGCTTGGAATTGGCGTGACTTCGTATACACGGACGGTTCCAAGAAGGGAGGCCCCTTTCCCATTGGAGCGGCCGCCACTCACCCCGCCTCGGACACACGCATCAAAATTATGGTGACCTCCACCCCTCCCTCACATACCATCAATCGCGCGGAACTCGCGGGCATAGATATAGGCCTCCAATTCGGCCACTCCCACCTCCTTACAGACAGTGCGTGCTCCCTCTGCCTAATATAAGGCTACATGAACTGCCCATCCGCCTACCGACACATCACTCACCGTGACACACTACTCTCCATCACACATACCCTCAAAACCCGCTGCGAGTCAGGTATCCGCACACACCTCGGCAAAATCAAAGCACACAACCACTCATTAGGCAACGACCTCGCAGACACACTCGCTAACCAAGCTGCGGACGGACACCCACCCGACACGATATACACCACATGTTCAAACGTGCCGATAGGCCACTGGACCTTGCCATACACCCTCATACCCCAAACTCTAGGGGAACTCATACCCTATAGATACACCAACCTCAAAACAGACGCACACTCTTGCAACACCAAACACACACACACACACCCCTCTCACATACCACCAACCACGGTGCCCTCCTCGCCCGCGCCGCGGCGGACGGGGCCGACTTCAGATTCCACAAAAGACACTCAACAATCACCAACATCCATTTCACGCACAAGCAAGAATTCATGTGGGGAGTACATAACACCTGCCTCCTCACCCACAACCTCACCTTGCGTTGCCCCATGTGTGGCCAATTCACCAGCAACGGCCACATGGCCGGTAACTGCCCCACCATGATTGGCCATAACTCCAATCGCTACAACTCCTCCTCTCCTTTATGGAACGCCACAACGGAGGCCGATGGGAGACCATCACCGCAGACTTTGGTAACAAACCCATAAATCATTCGCATCCCCCACACCCACCCACACCCCTCTTGACTGTCATCCTACTCACCCCACCCACATGCCCACCCGCCTTGTTGTTGTTGACGAAGGCCTCTCGCCCGAATCCCTAACCTCATGCCCTGGCATCCTCCCCTCCGAGATTCTCCCCCCCGCGCTAACACCCCCTTCGCACAAACCCGACTTTATCCGCCTCCTCGAGCCTCGATACGTCGGACACACAAACAGTCGCCGTCGATACTCCTCAATAAATAAGATTCAGATAGGGGAATGGAAGTATTGCACGGACCACAACCTCTCTCACACAACTCACATGATTCGCGTCAAGTACGCCCCCCTCGCCATCCGTCATCCGCCATCACTGGCCATGTGCTGAAATCGACATCCTCTCCATCGTCATGAGGCGCACGGGTAGACCGCACTCAGCCACCATCACAAGTCTCACCTCTCTTCTAACCCTTCGCATTGACCCTCCTGACAAGCTCATCTCGAAATCACGAATCGACTCATCACGCATCATTGCACAACTCCACACGCACACTTTCCAATGACTGCACCATCTCCTATTCATATACCGCATCAAATCCCGCATAACCACTCGCCGCGCCTCCGCACCCAACACCTACGCACGGCCCTAGCCGCATGCCGCCACCACCACGCACCGCACACTCCCCCGGGGGGGGAGTAGAAACCCCCACTACCCTTTGGAGAGGTTGGACTCATGCAGATAAAGGTCTAGCCCTGACTTATAAAATTCCTGAATGCCATTGTTGGGAGGGCCCGGAGATAGTAGCCGGCGCATACGGTACATGTTGTAAACAATTTCAATTTCAATTTCAATTGGGTAATTTACTTGCAATCCTTAGCGGTAGCTGGGGGGTTGATGGAGGGCAGCATGACGGGGCACATGAAAATCCGGAGGGGCGAAGTCACACACGATGGTGGGGAAATGTGCGCAGTAGGAGAGCATAGTCACGGCTAGATAGAGGGCTTGCACTTGTAATAGCGATACCGGGCGCCCGCCGGCGGCGACCCCGGAGAGGGGTGCGCTCGCAGGTCCGTCGGCACCTACCTCTACCTCCACGCGGTGGGCGTCGATAACCCTGTAGCCGTGCCATGCTTGGCACGGTAGGGGGCTAAACGAGGTACCGGCAGCTGCGATCCGCGGGATCAACGGCTGTCGGGAAGCCATGTACGGAGGGTTTTGGAAAAACATAGTATCCGTACACCTGCACAAAGATCTCCCGCTCGGCCAGTCCGATATGTCTTTTCCGCGACTAAATACTCGCAGATACTCTTCCGACGAAGGGGCGGGGGCGGCGTTTGGGAAATGTTTTTTGGCGAAGAAGGGTACGGACGGATCAGCGGTGGGACGAGAGTGTTGGGGCAGGCGGCGGACAACTGGGAAGCAGCGCTAGGGACCGGCGCTCGCTAGCAGTCGCCAGCCCTGCGAGTTTTAAGTCTCCCCTGGGGGCGAGGCTCGAAGCTACACAGGACGGAGGTGGGTCGCAGCCGGAAGAGCGGCAAGGTTTGGCGGCGGAGGTCCTCATGATCATCCGCCGCCGGAAAAGCCCGGTACGGGGGATTTTTGGGAAAATATTCCCGTACCCACCATCTTTTGAGGAACGGCGACTCGATCCTTGTGTTCTACCAACCCTTCCCCTTGTCGGTACCTAGTAATCGACATGCTGCCTCAAGCAGTGTACCTAGGGTTATCGTAACGGCACACTGCTCGTAAAGGCGGCCCCCTAACAACGTAAACCACCGGTGGAGGGTACGGGCGGCCACAACGCGATAAGATAGGTGATGGAAACAGACGGCGAAAGGACAGGGAACATGAGAAAATCTGGCTCGGGGACAGGAGAGCCAACCGGACACCGTCAACGGCCTAGTTATTTTCTCTTCCCAACCCCCGCAAGAGGTGAGAAGACTAAGCTAGGTGGCGAGCTGCGACGGGAGTAGCAAATAATATCTCGGACGGGGATGTGCAAGGATCGAGTGGGGACCTTCGATGACATGTGCGAGGGGGGTTTTTCCATGCCTTTCCCCCTAGCTCCGGCACGACCGGAGTCGCACAAGAACAAACGAGGACAAGCAAGTCCGACTCGACCAACACTAGCTGCCCAGCCTAGCTGATCAACGTCCCTGCCGCGGCTGGAGCAAGCCGCGTATCGCGGAGAATAGCGACATTTTATTCTTCATACTTATATGCGGACAATACTTGTTTACGTGTATGTTTTAGACGGTATCGTTCCTGCCTGTGGAGAGGTTGGGATTAGTGGTTCACGGTATAGCCCTTGCCAATGAGACTTAGAATGGCAAAGCATGGAGGGCCCAGAGACATCAACCGGTTTCACCCGGTACATGTTATAAACAATTTCAATTTCAATAGCGATACCGACAAGTCGTTAGTAGGTTGCAAGAGCTAACACACCGCCCAACCCGCATATATAGCGATATATAGTACCGGTGGCGACTACATACAATGCAATCATAGTCTACTAGTGCCAGTGGTCAAGGTGCAAATGTGGTATCAAGGGCTATTGTCGATGATAGTGAATAAGAGGCGTGGGATGTTAATCCATCGTAATCGAATGGTAACCTAATTAAGAACAGTGGGTAGATGGGTGGTCGGGTGGTTGGGTGGCTGGGTGGTTAATCATACTTATTAGTACATCACAATCGATGAGCACAATGTGCGGGTCCCCATTACCCCGATCGTAACAACATTTTTACGTGTATCCGTACCGCAATAAAGCTCAACGGTACAAAAAAGTCTGCGCGCTTCGTTAGATAGCCCCCGATGAACAGTGGCATGTAATGCAGTAATACGTGTCGCCATGTTTACTTAATTGAAGCGCACCTGGTCTTATCATTACCCTTATTGCAAAACTTCTACTTCCGGGGCGTGATTAATGTGGCCGAGAGACATAAGCCGGTCCCGTTTTCTGGTGCTATTGTAAATTTGAAATTATTTGAAATTGAAATTTGAAATTAAACACTCCAATACCAGTAAAACTGGCTGGAGTCTCTGGCCCCCCCCTTATGCTATGCCTAGCTGGACTTAGAAGCGTGAGGTAGACCATTGAACCACTAATCCCAACCTCTCCAATGGCAGTAACGATACCGTCTAAAACATACCCGTATCCATGTATTTATTATTTTCTGATCTATGTGTAGTTTTTTGGGATACATTATGAAATAAAAAATGTCGCTAGTCTCCACGATACGCGGCCTGCTCAAGCCGCTGCGGGGTCGCTGATCAGCAAGGCCGCTCAGCTTGAGTTGGTCGAGGCGAACATGCGTGACCTCGGCTCCTGTGCGACTCCGGTCGTGCCGGAGCTTGGGGGGAATGGCAGGTGAAAACCCCCCCTCGCATAGGTGGTCGTCGGTCCCGCCTCGATCCGTGCCCAACCCCGCCCGAGGTATTAGCCGCTCCTCTCGACGCAGCTCGCCACCTAGCCTAGTCTTCTCTCCTCCTTCGGGGGCTGAGAAGAGAAAATAACTAGGCTGCAGACGGTGTCCGGCTGGCTCTCCTGCCCCCGAGCCAAATTTCTCCTGTCCCCTGTCCTTTTCCCGTCCGTTTCCAACACCTATCTGATCGCGTTGTGGCCGTCCGTGCAGTGGTTTACGTTGTTAGGGGGGCGCCTTTACGAGCAGTGTGCCGTTACGATAACCCTAGGCACACTGCATGAGGCAACCTATCGATAACCGGGTACCGACTAGGGAAGGGGCAGGAAGAACATAGGGATCAAGTCGCCGGTCCTCAAAAGATGGTGGTTACGGGAGTTTTTCCAAAAACCCCCCGTACCGGGCTTTTCCGGCGGCGGGCGATCCTAGGGACCGCCGCCGCCAGACCGTGCCGCTCCTCCGGCTGCGACCAACCTCCGTCCTGCGTAGCAGCAGGCCTCGCCCCCAGGGGAGACCTAAGACTCTCGCATGGCTTGCGACTGCTAGCGAGCGCCGTACCTAGCGGTGCTTCCCAGCTGTCCGCCGCCAACTCCAACACCCTCGTCCCTCCGCTGATCCGTCCGTACCCCTCTTCGCCAAAAAATATTTCGCAAACGCCGCCCCCGCCCCATCGTCGGGAGAGTATCCGCGAGTATTTAGTCGCGGAAAAACCATATCGGACTGGCCGAGCGGGAGATCCATGTGCTGGTGTACGGATATTATGTTTTTCCAAAACCCTCCGTACATGGCTTCCCGACAGCTGCTGATCCCGCGGATCGCAGCTGCCGGTACCTCGTTCAGCCTCCTACCGTGCCATGCCTGGCACGGCTATGGGGTTACCAGCGCCCACTGCGTGGAGGTGGAGGTAGGTGCCGACGGGCCTGCGAGCGCACCCCCCTCCGGGGCCGCCGCCGCTGCGCCGCCGGCGGGCGCCTGGTATTATTGTAAACATTATCATTTCTCAATGGCAATTTTCCTTCGGCCGCGTATTCTGAACATCAATTGTGTCTTAATTACGCGAGCTTGTACGATTCAAGCACCATTGGACGCGTCCTTTTTGTGCTCTTCGATAGCGTCTACTCACAAAATCAAAATCTACGAGTATTCTATTTCCCCAAATGTTTTGGCACTGATGAGCCAACGCGCGAGCTAAGCGACGCCCGTCCATTTCGGCTCAACTCGTAAAGCGATATGTGCGGGGCTTGTTATAATATATTTATTCATACTTCATTCTTGCTATTTTGAAAGACCAATGCCCGACGTACGCTACGCGTGGGGTGGGTGTGAGTGGCACACTCACATGCTCCACACATGCATACATACATTCGAAACACCACCGTCAAAATGTTGTGTCCCAAAAGGACAAGTAGACCTCGCTCCTCGCCAATGCCAATTGCCCTCCCCCATTTGAAGAGTGCCGCACTATGAAACAAAAAACTTGCTTCATGTGGGCTTTTCCTCGCTTGTTTTCTCAGTGCAACCCCCATACCGGAGGCGTCAACTTCTATGCTGCCTTCATGCACATACCCGCAACTAGACCATATGCTTCAACACTGTATCCACGCCTCCGTAACCCCATCCAATAAGTTCAAAAGGAAGGGTTGCGCGGCTCATTGAGGAGTATGCACTTCAACATGAGCGCTTGCGCAATGCATGTGTGTGGCGCTCATGACGACGTATGCATTTTAAATTATCTTCGATGAATCTATAATAGCAAGCCTCTCGCGACAAACTCGTCCAAGAACACTCGCTTTGTCAATGACGCAACTACTAACCAAACGGAATGGCGGCAACTTGCATGATGCTTCAACTACACTGCATTTGGATGGTATATACATTGGTGTCGACATGCTTGACGACTACGTGCGACGAGCACGTGTTCTCGAGAACCCTTACGCACAACATGTTGCGTGCCCGGTCTTCTATTGGGGGGGGTTGTGGCTTTGAACAAATTTATTTCGTAAACAATTTTATCATGTGATATTCTGTGTGGGCGGTGTTAATCGCATGGATTACAAGAAGAACAACATGAGCACGGACAGGAAAATGGGAGTGTTACTCTTGTGAAATTATTGCTGGTATATCAGCATGGAATCTATCACGGCTTTGGGGATTTTACTCCTTTTTATTCCTCTCGGATAATTGGTCGTTAACTTTCCAATTTCCACTGTTTTTTTCTTGTAAGATATAAACTTATCTGTATCATCGAAATAATTGCCTCTGTTTTATTTATTGCTTGATATATTTCACAGATTGGTGTTATTGGCTGATACGCTTCGTACGGCAAACACTGTCGCAATCTACCATTAATCACAGTTCACGTGAGACGCTCGTACTAACGCCGTGCGTATTTGTCATCTTTTGGGACCGTCCTTCTCGGGAAAAATACCAAGCGAAATGCACGGACACGCGGCCTCTGTACTTGCTAATGTACAGAAAGCACAACAGCCGGGCCCTACCCCCGCGAAATGAAGCAGGCGTATCTTCGGGCGTTGCTTAATTATCATCAACACCACCCGCGCGCATTTTCGGACCCCCGTCGCTCAGACAGCCTCTATCGCGATAGGAGCAATACCAACTCCCAAAATTGGCAGTTCCCTACCACGGTTCCTTGTTTAGATTTGAGTCTACGCTACGGTTCAGCAGCCGGACGGCCTCAGCATTGCCGCACAGATTGATTTTGGCGCCGGGGCAGTTTACTTTGATACAGCCTTTTCACCAGTGAGGGTTGGATACATTATGACAGCGTGCCCGGCCTCGCTCCCGGCGCTGCCGGGTCGCTCGAACCAGAAGCGATATGGGTTTTGCGTGGAAAATGTTTTACCTTCCGTCCAACAGCTGAGTCTGCTCAATAGCGTCGAGCTCGAGCGGCTTGGTGGTCGTGTGTACAATGCGCTTGTCGACCACGGCGCTCGCGAGGGCGGCCTGTCCAGACAGCAGCTTCTTGAAGTACTCCGGCCTTATCGGCTCGACGCCATCCTCCCTGATTTTGCGCAAGACGCACTGTTCGCTGTCATGGCTGACAGTTCCAGCCCCTCAGCGCGCGTGCCGGCCGAAGTTTTCATGGATTTTTTCCCAGCCTTGATGGGGCTAGTCATCCTGGAAAGCAATAGCGAAGAGTCTGTGCCGGCTGTTCCTACAACACCACTGGGTAGGACAGGCAGGAGAAATACGGGTACATGTACTATCGGTCCGAACCAAGCAGCATCAGCATCTCCATCAGCGGCGCTGACAATTCGACGACACAGCGGCGCGCAGGCCGGGGTGCGGACCAACGGCTGGCCCGCAATTGGGAAGCCCAGTCGTACCCACCGAGGTACGGCTGGATTGACGGGTGATAGGTACGCCGTGGGTTCTCGCAACCTGGCCGCCTCGGCCCTCCTCGATCGTCGCACCGGACAGGCATCCTCTCGTTCACCCACCGCGACCAACAACACCAACACTCGTCCGGGTGGCGCGATGGGCCGTATTCCCGAGTCGCGCTCCCAGAACATTCCCAGGCGAGCCTCCCTGTACAGTACATCATCTACTGTCGATAATCGCTCGACCGCGACTGGGTCAGATACCAGTGAGTCGCCAGAGAGCTGGTTGCCTAGCCTTTCGCCTCAAGATATGAAAAACACTCTTCGCAGCTTTGGCGGTCGCATGGCCAACTTTATTCTGCGGCCAGCGGCGGAGAAGCAGCACGCTCCCATCAATTCGTCGACGACTCCGGCGAAATCGAGCGGGTTTAAACGGCGACCGGCGTCAGATGAAAAGGATGCCCGTTTGACTCTCGAGGTGGAGCTCGAGGCGGTGTTCCGCTTGCATGGTATCCCGGCCCCCGGCTCTTTCGATTTGGACGGTCGCGGCGTTTCTCGGGGCTTGCACGACATGGGCTGGGGACAGTCCGAAGTCGCGCGCGCTTTCGTGGAGCTTTTTCTACAGGTACCCAGGCGTAGACTGCCTTTCAGCGAGTTCAAGGAATGGTATTTAGCTGATATTTCCGGCGCGCCGAAGGCAGCTCCCAACCGGTGTATGAGCGACAAGTCTCACGCTTGGGAGAAGGTGCTGACGTCGTCAGTGGACGAGAATAGTGTGAAGCACAAGGGTTGGGGGAGCATGCCTGCTTTAAACGGAGTGTCTACGCGGGCTGTGATCCCTGGGTCTAAGTCAAGCCTGTCAGGCTATGTTTCTAGACGTGGCCGCAACGCCAGTGATAGCAGGCGCTGCACCACGTAGCGGCTAGTGTATCACGCGCGCTGGGCGACTTACCAGGATGTATCACGGAATATTGATAGAATAATTGTCGGGGATTAAAAATGAATCGTCCCGCACTCTTGATTTGTACTCTATGAAATGTAACTTAGTATTTCAACTCTCCTGTCCCCAAAATCGCTCGGGCAAGCCCACTCCAGTGCAGGGAATGAGAAGTGCGTGTTGCGGGAGGTTGGCATAAGCAGAGCCCATAGCGAGTCGTCGACCTTCATCAGGGTATGTTGTCATTATTACAGACGGTGCAGATGATCAACCAACCAAATATAGGGGGAGGTCTTTCTTTCTTGCAACTGCGAAAGCTCGAATAAGATGACGCCACTGTCGTGCTGCACCACGTAGCGGCTAGTGTATCACGCGCGCTGGGCGACTTACCAGGTGTATCACGGAAGACTGACAGAATAATTGTCGGGGATTAAAAATAACTCGTCGCGCACTCTTGATTTGTACTCTATGAAATGTAACTTAGTATTTCAACTCTCCTGTCCCCAAAATCGCTCGGGCAAGCCCAGTGCAGGGAATGAGAAGTGCGTGTTGCGGGAGGTTGGCATAAGCAGAGCCCATAGCGAGTCGTCGACCTTCATCAGGGTATGTTGTCATTATTACAGACGGTGCAGATGATCAACCAACCAAATATAGGGGAGGTCTTTCTTTCTTGCAACTGCGAAAACTCGAATAAGATGACGCCACTGTCGTGCTGCACCACGTAGCGGCTAGTGTATCACGCGCGCTGGGCGACTTACCAGGTGTATCACGGAAGACTGACAGAATAATTGTCGGGGATTTTAAATAACTCGTCGCGCACTCTTGATTTGTACTCTATGAAATGTAACTTAGTATTTCAACTCTCCTGTCCCCCAAACCGCTCGGGCAAGCCCAGTGCAGGGAATGAGAAGTGCGTGTCGCGGGAGGTTGGCATAAGCAGAGCCCATAGGGAGTCGTCGACCGTTATCAGGGTATGTTGTCATTATTACAGACGGTGCAGATGTTCAACCAACGAAATATAGGGGGAGGTCTTTCTTTCTTTCAACGAAAGCTCAAGATGACGCCACAGTCACCCGAGCAAGTTCGTCTTAACACCCTTTTTTTAAACAGTAATCCAACCATGTCGGCAGACGTGACATATCGCTCGCACGCTTCATGGCTGTGGTGTTCATACTTCGGGACTGAACGAATTCCCGGCCGAGACGGAAACTATAGCTTCAGGCCGGAAAATGCAGCCCACTTCGTTTGGAGAGCGGTACCCGGCTTCTGGGCAACGACAATCTTCTGCTGGGAAGCCGCCTCAGGCTCTAAGCTCTCCTCAACGGCATCCGGGGCAGCCTCTGCCTCTACCTTCTCCTCAGCCTGCAACACCAAAACGCAGAGGACCCCTCAGCAAACCCCCAAAAATCCGAAACATTATGTCCAAACAAAACCGTGTAAAAACGCGTGTCTTTTTATCGTGAGGGCACCTTTTATACCTTAGGTGCCTCCTCAATCGCCTTGGCCATCGTCGCTGCCGGCGCCGCCGCTTCGGCCGCCTCCGCGCTCAGCTCCTCAAGGACGTTGAAGCTGGCGAGGTTGAGCGCGCGAATGTACTTCTTGTACTTCTTTTCAATCTCGCGCTGCGCGATAAGTGTGGCCTTGTTCCGCACGTCGCTCTCATCCGCAGCGCCCATCTTGAGCGCATGAAGAGAGGAATGGATCGCGCCGTCCTCGGTGGCCGCCTTGAAGCTCTTGCTACCCGAGATAAGGGCTTGGAACATTCGCGGGGTGAGGGACTGAAGACACAAACGCAATAGTTGCCCCTCAGCTTACGGACGTCTCAGTTTACGAAAAGCACGAAAATATAAGAGAATTAAAAAAACAATTTATTGACTAACATGTTCTGGAAACAAATCAGAAACGGCTGCGTCGGTATTTCGAAGGGGAATGAAATTGCGTGTGCATCCTCTTCCCAAGCACTGGAGAAAGCCAGTTCGGCACTGGCCCGCCGTTCTGTGAGGATAGGCAACTCACCGAGATAGAGGAGACGTCGATATCGGTCTTTACACCATTGTTGACGACGTACACGGAACGGGGGAGCACAAATTCCAGGTTGGGCTCCTCATCGTCAAAGTCTACGGCCCAGTTGTGGATCTGGATGCCTGTGACCACCGCGTAGTCGGCCTTGCTGGTGTCCACGCTCTGCTGGATCAGAGACTCGAGGTCCTGCGTGATCGCCTCCTCCGCAAGCAGAGTCAGCGTATCGAGGCGGAGCTTGTCGTGCGGGATGCCGCACGCGCCTATGTGCTGCTCCAGGCGGTGCTTCAGAATGGAGTACTCGGGGTCCATCACGTTGTGCACTGTGTCATGCCATGAAGGGGTTATAAGTGATCGATTCAAACCCTAATAATATCCAACAGCCCCTATTTTACTTGCTGTCTCACATCATTGCGGCCGGCATATACCCTCTTTGCTGCCGACCTTGTGGCTGCTGCAGGCATGGCCCTCCTTCTTCAACTCCCCCAGCACCTTGAGCATGGCGCCACAGGCGTGGGAATGGCCGCGAGAGGCGCGGCCTACCTCGCCAAGCTCACCGGCGGCATTCACGGCAATGTGGGGGAAAGAAAAGAAAACGTACTTCTCGCGCGCACCGGGGCGAACCTGCAACCCACACCCGTCCCCAACCCCCTCAGAAACGCGAAGGGCATGACATGGATGGGATAGATATACATCACCTGATAAGGATTGCTACCACACGCGTTACAGTATCGAGAGAGTCGCGTAAACAAGGGGGACAGGTGAAGGGATTTCGGAATTCAATTTAAGGGTCTGTGTGGCTGACCTGGGGTGCGTGGCTGAGGCCGGCGCCCATGCCCGTCACACCGCAGGTCAGGACGCCGCCGAGGCCGTGCACGTTGAAGGGGGCACCAAAGATGGGCTGAATCTTGTGCTTCAGCGAGTTACAGATTTCGTCGCGGCAGAGGTTCAGCACGGCTGTGGAGCAGCAACATATAAACGAAGTTTAGTCGACATCAAAATATCCAGGCGACCGAGAAAGTTGGGCAAATACGCGCAGAAAGCGGCAAGAGGGGTCCGTGGGAAGACTGTGAGGGATCACCGATGGTATTCTCAGATGTGAAGCCATGCTGGCACAGCTCCATCTCAATGCGAGCCACAAAGTCGTCCGCACCGACGGCGTCCGGAAAGTAGCGTCCCAGGATGTTCTGCCGCAGCGCGAGGTAGCTCTCCTCCGCCGATCCGTGTGAGGGGCGAATGTACTTCGCGTACTTCTTCTCCACCTTCATCCCATTAATGATGGCCTGCTTGCTCTTGGGGTCATCCTGGTCGCCTGCACCCGCCTTCAGGGCGCCCTTTGACGTATACGCGGCGTGTGCGGGTGCGGGTGCGGAGGAAGGGGCAGAGAGCATTTGAAACATGCGAGGTGTTAGGGCAGAGACGGAGCCGATGTCGAGCACTGTCTTCACGCCGTTGTTGACGACGTAGACGGAGCGGGGCTGGATAAACTCCAGGTTGGGCTCCTCGTCCTCAAAGTTCATGGACCAGTTGTGGATCTGGATGCCAGTGATGACGGCATAGTCAGCCTTGCTGGTGTCCACCGCCTTCGAGATCAGAGTCTCCAGATCCTGCATAGGCATTCAATCACAGACCAGTGTCAGAGGTGGTGGTGATAGGATAGCCTACTATGGTCAATGGAGCGTATCCTGAACTTGGGTCTGGAGGAGTTACGATGAGGTGGGGTGAGGCTGTGTGGATGAGGCGATGAGAAAAGAATGGGATGGGAAGAAGTGGATGAGGACAAGCGGGGTGGGGAAGGAGGCAACGGGCGGATGGTACGAGTTAAGATGGATAAGTGAGGCATTGGCTGGGGTGAAAGGAGAGTAAAGAGATGAAAAATCTTACGGGATAGGGTAGAGGGCGAATAGAGTAGATGGGAGTAGGATGGGTTGAGAGGGGGGAGTCAGACAAGGAAGAGAGTGGGGTTACAGGAGGTGAAATGCCGAGGGGGGTGGTTTAATAATGGAGGTAAGGTTGAAGAGGAAACGGGGATCGGGGGAGGCGGACCTGAGTGATTGCCTCCTCCGCGAGTAGAGTCAGCGTGTCGAGGCGGAGCTTGTTGTGGGGAATGCCGCAGGCACCGATGTGCTGCTCCATACGGTGCTTCAGGATGGAGTACTCGGGATCCATCACATCGTGCACTGCGGGTGGGGCATGAGGTCACGCCATGAGTGTGAGAAAACAACGAAAAGGACGGGTTGAAAGGGGAAGCGTCCTAGAAAGGGGGATGCATTGGGAATGAGTGAGCGAGAGTTGGGTGAGACTCTGGCACTCACCCTCCTTCTGCCCAACCTTGTGGCTGCTGCAGGCATGGCCCTCCTTCTTTAGCTCACCCAGCACCTTGAGCATGGCGCCGCAGGCGTGGGAGTGGTGGCGAGAGGCACGGCTGATCTCGCCCAGCTCGCCCGCAGCATTGACGGCAATGTGGGGGAAAGAAAAGAAAACGTACTTCTCGCGCTCACCGGGGCTCTGCGGGCAGTGGCTCAGGCCGGCGCCCATACCGGTCACACCGCAGGTCAAGACGCCACCGAGGCCGTGCACGTTGAAGGGGTCACCAAAGATGGGCTTGACTTTGTGCTTCAGAGAGTTACAGATCTCATCGCGGCAGAGGTTCAGCACGGCTGCGAACAAACAGGACGCAAACCGCTCACGTCAGACTTCCGACGGGCGAATAGAACGCCGGACTGACGACATCTCCACCACAGCAGTAGCGAACAGATATGTGGTGTGGCGCTTCAGCGAGGGGTGAGGGAACACACCGATGGAGTTGTCGGCGTTGAAGCCGTAGTCGCAGAGTTCCATCTCGACGCGGGCCATGAAGTCGTCCACTCCGGTGGCGTCGGGAAAGTAGCGACGCACAATGTTTTGTCGAAGCGCCAGGTAGCTCTCCTCCGCGGAGCCACCGACCTGCTTGAGGTCATTCGAGTTGAAAATCTGCCCGTGCACACTGTCCTCCATCTTCACCATCCTGCGGCGCCCTCCCTTGTTGGCCGAAGGCATTGTGCTGCTGCTGCTGTGGTTAGGCGCGATGTGCTTGATGTTGGTAGCTACAGCCCACGACCTGTTCACATTTGCAAAGCGGGTTGGGTTCGGGCGTCGCAGAGACGGCAACAAGGAATAATAAGATGTGGAGGGCACGTGAGGTTTTTCCTTGGAGTTGAGGACACGTTAGCGAGTTGAATGGAGGTGTCAGCCCAATATTGAGGCCAGTAGCGGCTTTGATCTCCGACGACGATACTCTAACGCCGCTGCCGTCATCGGGAGAATTATAGAAACACGCGCTCCACAGAGACCCACTTTCACATTTCACAAAATTACGGCAGCATACCTAGAAATAGCCGTAAGCCATTAAGCTAAAGAGATTTAACATGGGATGAGTTTCGCGTGCTTTCGTCCAGAGGGAAGGGCACAATACGGTGCGAGAAAAGGCGCCTTTGTTCTTTCACATCGCTGAGTGAGTTGAGATACGAGATTGTGCACGGACGGCGTTTCTATTGGCGATTTCGACTCACGGGCCTTGCGAGCACGAGAAAGGGAGGAGGATTCAGGCGGTCGCCTATGTGCACTTCGTAGCACTAAAGAGACGTACCTGAGGCACTAGCGGAAACGTGGACGGAGAGGTGCGGGGTTGGTGTGACTGCAGAGTGTGAGGGGAGGTTACGGGGGGGTTATGTTCGCCGAGTTTGTGCGCTCCTCGCTGACGCTGGACGGCCGTTCCTGAGCCACTCGCGCAGGGCATCTTATCTGCGGGCACCGAACGGCCCGGAGAGCTCGTGTTGTGCGCCGCACGATGAGAAATCTCCGTATTCTACGGGTACGAAATGTACGTTAAAGTGGCGCAGTTACTCAGTCTGTATGTACGTTTTGATTTTCACGATGGCAAACCGCGGTTGGATGCAATCGTGAGTCGCGAAAAGTGCAGCTCCCATGCAGCCACAGAAATGTAAAAGCACGGACAAGCACGGACGATAAAGAACCCGGCCGGCGGCGAAATAGAACACTGGTACGGGGTGTGTACGGAACTGTTCCCCGCGGGCCAATAACAGACTCCCACAAGCAGAGCCCGAGCTCTTGCAGTTGCGCGACCTGCCACGGATTAACTACCAACACTACCATTGCTACGACGATGAGTTTTGACGGAATTGCACGCACTACTATAAGGACTAGCTAGAGACAAGCGAATAGGTACTACAAGACGAAAAACGAAAATGGGAAAGTGTGACTAGAGGGTCAAGGCGGCAAGGACATACATGCATGGCAACCGTACGTAAGGCACGCGCCACAATGATAGCTATTGGTACACACAATGTTGGGAAAGTAACACGCAAGGGCGAGAAGGAGGCAAGCGGCGCCTCACTCGCCGCGCGAGGGAACACGAAGACGCTTGCGACCAGATATACATGGCGTGGGAGAAAAATCGTGGCAACCGAAAGCCGTTTAAGGTAGCTCCGCAAAACTTCCTTCTTTGTAGCCGGTATCAAAGACCTTGGAAAGTACTAGTAGAGTACTGACTTCTAAGGGAAATTCACTTCTCCCGCGGACTTTCCACACATACAAGCCCTATGAGGGGAGCCACCGCCGCCCCCACCGGCGCGATGGCACCCCCTCTCACGCAATCTTCTCGCCTCCTATCGCCGCCCGTCGGCCACGCTCCCCGCTCCTACCAAAAACCAGCCGCTACCCCGTTCTCTCCTCTTCGAGGCCGAGCTCACTCGACCTTCGTCCACCCATAATCGACTTGCCCCGACGTGCTTCCGGTCCTCCCCGGCCAACTTCCGGCTTTCGGCTCACCTCTCACCAACAGAATCACACACACCACCAGTGCTACCAGCTCGCCCCACCGACACACCTCTCCTTTAGTAGCCAAGTCATGCCATGTGCGATAGTCTACCACATGCTCAAATTTCAGCTCCAATTGCAATCATGCTAGAAAACGCGCGCTACACAAGTCGGATCCACCTACCGGGCCTCACCAATCTCGTCGCATAACAACCCGACACACACCGCGTTTCAAGCTCAATACCAAACAAGCCACTTTTCCGGCGATGACCAGTTTTCCTTAAGGGTTACCCCATGCTACAATTCTAGACCGAATCGACTCTCCGACGCGAAACGCGCCGAAAAGGTCAGAGACACCCGATATATTCTCCTTGAGCATACCTTCCCCAACCTCTTCCGCAACTGCCCACCTACCACCACGACCCTTGCTCACCCCCCACATTTCACAATCAATGGGGAGACCTCCGCGGCCCCTCTCCACTCCGATGTCGTGCTTCGTCTTCACAATATGGTGGACAAGACTTTATTGGCCCCGACCCTTGAGACAATTATTTCGGCAAACGCTATTTTCGAGTTCGCCAAAACCTTCGAGATCCAACGACGCCACAGCGACGTCCGCATATGCGCGAGACGGCTTCCCGCCATCTCCCGAACCTCTTATGTGCGCCCGAAGCAGCTATGGAGGGCCACATGCACCGTGGAGGTAGCGCTCTCCGACAAGAGCGTTGCCCTCGGGGTTCGTCAATCCCAAACCGCGCCGACAACACAACCTCCGACGGGTTATTTACTCGACCGTTTTTCCCGGCCGTGACGGATTACGCTACCCCCCTTCCCTCCCAAGAGACGTTGTTGAGGCGCACAGAGTGTGGCTATCGACCCCACACCTTTGCGGGCTCACTACTCATCACGCGCGGTCTCGCTTGGCCTCTTTGCTTTGCGGGATGTGGTGTCAAAAACACGCTACGTTTGCCGACCCTCGACCCGCGAAATTGAAATTGAAATTATTTACAACATGCACCGGGCCAAGCCGGCTGTTGTCTATGGGCCCTCCCAACTATGCCATGCAAGAAACTCATAAGTTAGGGCAAGACCGTGAACCGCCTAAATTCGACATGTCCAAAGGGTGTTTTTTAGGGGTTTTTACGCCCCCCCCCCCCCCCCCCCCCCCCCCCCCCCGGGGAGTGTGACGTGCGTGAGGGTGGTAGCTATCAGTTGGGGACTTAGGGGCATGTGTGGTGGTGGTAGGTGGAGGTGCGGCGTGTGGTCGTGCGAGATTTGATGCGGTAGATGAGAAGGATATGGTACAACCATTGGACACTGTGCAAGTGCAGGTGTGATAGGATGCGCGTGTTGTCGAGTCGTGTTTTCGAGACGAGTTTGTCAAGAGAGTCTGTGTGGAGGATGAGAAGGGAGTTTGACACGCGCTCTATGCGGCAGTGGACGAAGCATGGACAGCCTACGAACATGATCCCTCCCCCCCGTACCCAAGACCCGTCGTGTATCTCCCCTCGCTTTGCTCGTCGCACTTTGTGAGCGTAGGGACACAGAAAAGGTGAGCCGACATCAGTCCGAGTCAGTCCGACTCGAACTCCTTTTTCGCCCGACACGCGTTATTATGGCTACTCTTTTTATTTGAGAACGCTCTACTCTCGCCATCCCGGACGGAGACACCCACGTCTTAGCGTCTATGACTCCCGATCCGACCCACCACGGGAGTACTCCCCTATCTATTTTTCTGCCTCTTCGATTTCTAAGCCAGCCGACATATTCCCCATTAGTCACACGTGGGGACGTCAAGACCGCCCCAAGACTCCACACGCCACCGAGCCAAGCCGGCACCCCCTCGCCCGCCCATGCAGCCCCTCACTCTAAGGCTCTACACAATAACACGAATTCGTGCTTACCATCACCTACCATGAACCACATGTTTTCTCCTTTCGAAGCGAACCGCGGGATGCTTCACCTCTTGCGATGCGCCCAAACAAAACCGCCGGATCCGATCCGTGCCGCCGCGCCTCCCCGCCCGACAGCCACGCCATGCAATGCCGAAGTTACACATGGTGATCAACGTCTTCGTTTTCACATTCGATTAGTGCTACAAAGGCGCCCTACCCTCCTCCCCCAAGCTCCACTACGGAGACGTCCACCTCCTCCCTCGCCCCCTCCGCCTCCCACCCGATCGGGCACGCGATGCGCAAATATTTACATTTAACATCCATGTACTACTACCGTAGTTTTATCGCTAAGCTTTACATGCACGTACTCCTCACTTCCGGAAAGTCCCGTGTTGCGAGCGGTCCCCATTCCGTAGTGTGAGCGCCCCGATCCTAGCCTCGGAAGGAGATGCCGATTGTGGGAGGCCTTATGGCTGCCATAGCCGTCTTCCCTTGGCGGATGAAGTCGTGAGAAGGTTGGGTTATTAGGGAAAGGGGCTAGCAGGCTTGCCCTCTAGCTTAGCGATCGGCCCGGGCGAGCGGTACCCGGGGTAGGACTTTTATTTCCGGAGTGGAAGGAAAATGTGGATTATAACAGGGACTTTGCACTGTTTATTGCGTAATTTTTTTATTTTTGAAATACCGCTATCGTCCGGGTTTTAATCTAAATCCTCAAAATATCATTTTTGAGGTTGCGATATGTAGTCCCGAGGACCGGACAGTTGACCCGGTTGATAATGTTCTACACAATTTTCAATTTTAACTCCGCAACCTTATTTTGGGGGGATTTCCTTATACTAATTGTGCGGGTAGCTCCATGCCCGTAGCCAACTTACGAGAAACCATTGTGCATTGTGCGGCGACCGGCGTGCGATTGGTGCAACCAATCATCTTGCGCGGTAGAAAGACACTTACAACACATGCCTTTTTCGAGAGGTGTTGGACGATAGGCTCTTACGCGCGCCCCCGTGCATTCTTTACGTGGCCGGTGTTTTGGAAGTCAAATGAATGTCGCACTGTCGCTAATATAACTATTAACATCTACCAAATGCTATGGTTCAATACTAGGCCGTTAGGCGTACGCAAGCTTACGTCGATACTAGGCCGTTAGGCATACGTGCTACTTGCATGACTACCATGACACCTAGCTAGCTATAGTGAGTGATGTGAGATCCCCGTGGTGGGCATGATAATGGACACATCCGTGCGTTGTACTCCGGGGGATTCTTGGCCCTACTACCTAGCCAGTAGTGGATGTACTGCGGGAGCCCGTTGCTCGGACAGTACGGGGGTACATATACGAGATATATCCCCATTGGGCACCGACTTTTAGGCGCGGTACTTGGTTACGGCGTACGGCTCCGGACACGGAGGTGCGGGGTTCGATTCCCGGTGATGGCACTTCCGTGTTACCCTTCGACAAGTTATGGGCCCTCCGCGTATGACGCGGGTTTGTAGGGTTTGACCGGAGTCGATGGGATGGTGTCCATTAAGGGGAGTGTTGTGGGATCAACGTGGTGGGCATGATAATGGACACATCCGTACGTTGTACTCCGGGGGAGTCTTGGCCCTACTATCTCGCCAAATTTGAAATTTAAAATTAAACACTCCAATACCAGTAAAAACCGGCTGGAGTCTCTGGGCCCCCCTTTTGCTACGCCTAACTAGACTTAGAAGGGTGAGGTAGACCGTGAACCACTAATCCCAACCTCCAACGGCAGTGACGATACCGTCTAAAACATACCCGTATCCAGGTATTTATTATTTTCTGATTTATACGTTTTTTTTTTGGATACAGTATGAAAAATAAAATGTCGCTAGTCTCCACGATACGCGGCGTGCTCCAGCCGCTGCGGGGTCGCTGATCAGCAAGGGTGGTCAGCTTGAGTTGGTCGAGCCGAACCTGCCTGACCTCGGCTCCTTTGCGACTCCGGTCGTGCCGGAGCTTGGGGGGAAAGGCAAGTGAAAAACCCCCCTCGCATAGGTCGTCGTCGGTCCCGCCTCGATCCGTGCTCGACCCCGCCCGAGGTATTAGCCGCCCCTTCCGACGTAGCTCGCCACCTAGCCGAGTCTTCTCTCCTCCTTCGGGGGCTGAGAAGAGAAAATAACTAGGCTGCAGACGGTGTCCGGCTGGCTCTCCTGCCCCCGAGCCAGATTTTCTCCTGTCCCTTGTCCTTTTCCCGTCTGTTTCCATCACCTATCTGATCGCGTTGTGGCCGTCCGTACCCTCCCCCGGTGGTTTACGTTGTTAGGGGGGCGCCTTTACGAGCAGTGTGCCGTTACGATCACCCTAGGCACATTGCATGAGGCAACCTATCGATAACCGGGCACCGACTAGGGAAGGGGTTGGGAGAACACAGGGATCGAGTCGCCGGTCCTCAAAAGATGGTGGGTACGGGAATTTTTCCAAAAACCCCCCGTACCGGTTTTTTCCGGCGGCGGGCGATCCTAAAGACCGCCGCCGCCAGACCGTGCCGCTCCTCCGGCTGCGACCCACCTCCGTCCTGCGTAGCATCATGCCTCGCCCCCAAGGGAGACCTAAGACTCTCGCAGGGCTGGCGACTGCTAGCGAGCGCCGTGCCCTAGCGCTGCTTCCCAGTTGTCCGCCGCCGGCTCCAACACCCTCGTCCCTCCGCTGATCCGTCCGTACCCTTCTTCGCCAAAAAATATTTCGCAAACGCCGCCCCCGCCCCATCGTCGGGAGAGTATCCGCGAGTATTTAGTCGCGGAAAAGACATATCGGACTGGCCGAGCGGGAGATCCCTGTGCCGGTGTACAGATATTATGTTTTTCCATAACCCTCCGTACATGGCTTCCCGACAGGTGCTGATCCTGCGGATCGCAGCTGTCGGTACCTCGTTCAGCCCCCTACCGTGCCAGGCCTTGCACGGCTATGGGGTTACCAGCGCCCACCGCGTGGAGGTAGAGGTAGGTGCCGACGGGCCTGCGAGCGCACCCCTCTCCGGGGCCGCCGCCGCTGCGCCGCCGGCGGGCGCCTACTATCTCGCCAATAGTTGATGTACTGCGGGAGCCCGTTGCTCGGGTAGTACGGGGGTATATATATGAGATACATCCCCAATGGGTACCGACTTTTAGGTGCAGTACTTGGTTACGGCGTACGGCTCCGGACACGCAGGTGCCGGGTTCGATTCCCGGTTATGGCACTTTCGTGTAACCCTTCGACACCCTTCGAATTACCCCCTATAATTGTTTCAAGTTTTGAGTGGGTACCGACTTTTCGGCGCGGTACTTGGTTACGGCGTACGGCTCCAAACACGGAGGTGCCGGGTTCAATTCCCGGTGATGGCATTTCCGTGTGGCCGTTTGACAGGTTATGGGCCCTCCGCGTATGACGCGGGCTTGTAGGGTTTGACCGGAGTTGATCGGAAGGTGTCCACTAGGGGGAGTGTTGTGAGATCCCCATGGTGGGCACGATAATGGACACATCCGTACGTTGTACTCCGGGGGAGTCTTGGCCCTACTATCTCGCCAATAGTGGATGTACTGCGGGAGCCCGTTGCTCGGGCAGTACGGGGGTATATATATCTCATATATCCCCATTGGGTACCGACTTTTCGGCGCGGTACTTGGTTACTGCGTACGTCTCCGGACACGCAAGTGCTTGGTTCGATTCCCGGTGATGGAGCGGCGAGGAAGAGGATTATAGGGCGAGCCATGGATTCACACTATCTCCGGCGGCGACTACAAGGGTCTATCTCGTGAGACTATCATGAGATATATTGTAGAGCTAGCCACGCAAGTATGCAACGGGAATTGTAGATATCCATTCCTTCATATTTACCGAATCCACCTGATCTGAACACGTAATTGTGGGGTAGACGTTGCAAAACAGCAAGGCCGGCATTATGAATATGACGGAGGAGGGACCAATGGTCTCAATAAGCGGTAATCTATAGGGTGAGAGTGCGATATCTTTGTTCGCTGTCATGGGGCATTGGGTGGATGTAGACTTCCCGCAACAAAATGCAATTGTCATGTGAGCCATTAGGAAGCGTCCGTCACACCGGTAAGATGAATTGTGTTATCATGGCTTAATGATATGCTTCTTAGTGCTTTGTATTAAGCCAACTCTTGTCACTCACTCGCGTCCATTTTACTGGCGACAATATTGCTATGGCCACCAAGGTGGGACTCGAGACTCGGTATTGGTCAGTAATAATATCGTGGTGCTGCGGTAAGTGAAGCGGACGTTGACACAGTTGCATCGCGTGTCTTCGACAAGGTGCGAGACTCGTATGCATGTTTAATCCATTATCATGCGCATTGAACGTGACAACGAATTGACCATATATGTTTCATTTCAGAAATGCGACAACGGGAGAAACATCAAGGCCGGATGGGGTGACTTTTATGGGGTTAACAGCGTCGACTATGGATTGCAACTGTCTGTGAACATATTTCTCAGCTCTGAGGGTATCAAGGAAGATGTCCGCTGCATAAATGGCATAACCGCTCGTTTCTCACGGAGTTGACTAGATACCCAGACTTTGTACGCCATCCAGAAAGACATGAAGCTACCGCAAGGTAAATCGCGCACCAAAGTTGCAACAAGGTGGCTCGGACAAGTCCCCCATACATTGTGGTTTGTCTATAGTACGTTAGTGTCTACGAGTATGACAACATTGTAAGTAGTTGCTCCAATCTACTTACTCGATTGTCCTCCCATACTATTTTCGCCATTAATGATTGTCATCGATACATTGATCTTAAGAATGTGTGTTGTATTCCTCATAAGGTACCGGATAGTTGCTCGTCCAATCCGGACGGCACGAATGTGACTAGTACATTCCTGCAACAGTACATTGCATGACATTGTACATGTATTTGTTACTAATTCCAATTCGTGCTTTTCCATCGGAAGGACATACATCGTGCGTACGTCGCTACTGAAATTTAGCGAGGGTTCTCATGCGTATTGTACCAGTACCTCCCGGCACGTGCAAATACGCACGGTAGTAAATCAAACCAACTAGACGACGCGTTGGACAAGGTTCCCAGTGCTAAACGAGGTTTCCAACGCTAGATGAGCCGCGTCGCTAGTCTTTTGGCGACGGTTGGAGAGCCATGGCACCTGACACGTAGACCAAGCGAGAGCAAGTGCAGGCTAGCTAGGCGAAAGCTGTTTAAGCCTAGTGCAATAGAGGGAGGTGACAACACTATTAAACAATTCCCTCGTTCAATTACAATCTACAATTAAACAATCAAACATCTTTGCATTTTTCCTCCATCGACATTTTTCCACTTACAACCAACATTAGCAATCAGCACATAATAGATTTATGCCCGCAATTAGCTCTCAAAAGGCCGAGTACCACATTTTGTCAGAGCTCTTTTGTCGACGCACGCTTTCGTTGTTGCTTAGCTCCTTCGACGTTGTCTCGTTGATTTGAAATGGCTTCTCTTAGACATAGTAATTACGTGGTGGTCGTACTGCCTGTTGGAGGTTCCGAACACTCGGACATTTAGATTGTTTTGTAGCGTGAACCTCGTAAGGGTAAAACTTGGTATCCTGCCGGTTCGAGTTTACCTAACGAAGAGCATGTCGATGCTGCCGTTCGGGAGTTAGTTGAGGAAATTTGCCTTACTCTAACTCATGCCGATTTAAATTTGTTGGGTAACAATCCGGTTCGAATGTCGTTACCAGAGTACAAGAAGACAAACAAAAGCTCGTTTACGTCTTCTCGGCATTTGTTTTGGTACCCTTCGTGGCGGCTAATATACGTGCTCTTGCAAAGCTTGCGCAAGCCGTTGCTGCTTAATCGGCGATTAATCATGATGGTACAATCGTTCCGGCTACGATTGATATTGACGGTCTATCTCTTACGCCGATGACTCAAACATGATGGTTACTCTTGCGATCATTCGTAAGTTTGAGTTACTCCACTTTGGCTACGCAGCTCAATGGGATACTTTTCGTCGAGCGGTGACTACTAGCCACCTACTTTGTCACGAGGGTACGTCGTTACCGAGACAAATTCTTTTATACTCTTGGTTTTCAATTGTCATCTATGGTCATGTGTGGATGTTGATCAGAGGTTACATTAATCGTTGTGTGGAGAAATGCCGACTGACTTACGCATGGGAGTTATGGCCCATACTACCAACTTTGTTGGCTTGACCGTAACACTTACTAAGACGGAGCGTAAAGCTGCAAATAATTCTCGCTACCATTCAAGTCGTGACGCACGTGAACTTGAAGACTAGCTCGAGGCACATCCTCAACGCCTCGCCATGCTCGGGATTAATGCCGACACGTGCAACGTTGTAGTGTGGGCTACGTCTCAATTCTTATGACCTCTAAGCATTTAGTGGTTCATTCGTAAGCAACGTGTTGCTATTCAATATACTTTTAACACTTTGGTGGAGGAGATTCGCAAGAGGTCCCTTTTGACTTACGTTCGCGACGACGCAATTAATGCCGTGCTTGGACTTGAGCAAGGGAACACGAGTTACGCTGAATACACACAACTTTTCAACGAATTTTTACGAAGGTCCCGCCAACCTCTCATATATTATCTGTAGTGCGTTCGATTCATCACTGGACTGGCTATTTTTCAACTTTAGACCCAAGTCAAGTATTATCGTTCGCAACAGAAAAGTTATATTTTTCCCTTAGTGGATCTACAGTCTTCTAAACGACCTCGTACTTGATTCGCCACATCTCGGTCGCGCTAGGCCATCAACCACTTAGTCGACAACCCATGAAGGTGGACAACTAACCAAGAAGCGACCTAACGTCGATCCTTTGGTCGAGGCGTCGAAACGTTGGCAACGTGGTGAAGGGTCGGGGTTTGGTCGAGGTCGCGGTCGTGGCAATGGACGTGGAGGTCGTGGATGAACTTCTTCAAACACTAGCCGAATTGATTTTAATGCCATCGCTAGAGCTTTGACCCCACAGAGGCGCAAACGCCATCAAGAGGATGGACTTTGCTTCAAGTGCCACAAGAAATTGCATCGTCTCTTTTAGTGCCCGGAGCTCAAAGGCAAGGAGGCGGTTGAAGCTTCATCGAAACATAACTTATGGTGGCGAGGCTGCTATGTTGACAAATTAGAGCAAATGGCTACATTTTATGGTCGTCTTGAGACACTGCTAGCGACAGAGGTCGTCGACACCCACTCGACACCTCTATCGACTATATTTGCGACACATGCAACGGTGGTAGCACATCGTCGACGTCAGAATTTACAGAGAGGGAGTCTTAAACATGACACATGACGTTGGATTGATTAGAAAGTGGTTGACTATGTTTTTGAACCTCTGCACGAACGACTTGACTTTAATATCTAGGGTTGTGCTGATGACGAGAGTCTAAACTCGCACGGTGACTTACCTCACTATTCGCCGAGTGATTCGATCATGGAGCGAGACTTGAGTGGAGAGCGCACCCTGGGAGCTGGCAAAACAAATGGGTCGTCATTTCGAGAGTTGTAGGAGTATAATTCCGACATCTGCGTTGGTTGTGTTTTTTTTCCTAAGTGGGCTAAGCTCAACGAGCTCACTCGACGCTTGAAAAATTTCAAGAATTTCCAGCTAGGACACACCTATTTATCCATCAAGCGGTGGAGGATCCGACCCAACAAGAGGTGGTTGCGCCAGCCCCTTGGCATGTTCAACTGTGGCTAGTCGGCGCAGGTTATCCTTTTTACGATCCAGCTCCTACAGTTCCCGATGAGCCTACCTCGGTACATGTACCACCAAACGTCCCGGGTGAGTCCATCGCTACGCTTAGATCGTTTTCCCCGAAAGCTACTGCCATGTTAACGGACCACACTGAAGCTTAGCCTTTGATATGAATTGAGTTGACTGTGAAAACTCCTAATGGTGGACAGCTAATTTCTGGACTAGTCGATTGCGCTGCGACTCTTGACTTCGTATCACAAGATTTTGTGAGACGCTTTGCTTTATAGACTCAAAGGTCTTTAACCAAGACCCCAATTCGACTTGCGAATGGTCAACGTGTGACTTCTTCGACAGTTTGTGACATCACCTTCGAGCTCGCCCGTTACGAGTTTCAACGGACTTTTTACGTTCTACGTGATTTACGCGCTGATGATCTCGTGCTTATTGGTTTGCCATGGCTTGACGATAAGCATGCCTCTTTACAGTTCGGCACGACGCGTGTTTTTACGCTGATGGATGGAACAACATTAGAGACCCACATTGAGGAGCATCGTCCTGAGTGTTTGTTAATGTCATATGACAAGATTCAGAAACTTATGCGCAAGACGCGCCGCAATAGGGGGGCGTAACGTTGAATTTTACATAATTGAAATCCCGCCATAAGCGGAGCACCCAATGAAATTTCACACGGGAGATGATCTTATTGCAGAACAACGTGAAAGCTTCCGGTCGTTACTCTACGATGACTTCCCGGAATCATTACAACGAGTGGATTCACCGCATGTGAGCCGACAGTGGGATCATCCCATTGACACAACTGGCCCGATAAAACGCCGGCGTCTTAACAAATTGTCACCTGCGGAGCGCGCTGAGCTTAACCGACAGCTTAAAGACGCTATGGAGGCTGGCTTGATTCGATCCAGCCACAATGAGTTTTGTTCGCCAATATTATTTGTGTGTAAAGCTTATGGCTCGCTGCGACTGTGCATCGACTACCGTGGACATAACGAGGTTACGCGTAAGGACGCCTACCCATTTCCGCGAGTGGATGACACACTTGATGAACTTAAGGACGCGAATTTTTACACTCATCTCGACCTCGCGTCCGGCTTCTCGCAAGTTCGAGTTCGCGATCAAGAAATCCACAAGATTGTATTTTAGCCACTTGATGGACTAATGGAGTGAGTCGCCATGCCGTTTGGATTGTGCAATGCACCGGCAACATTTCAGCGAATTATGAATGACATCTTACGCGATTTTTTACACAAGTTCTTTACATGCTACCTCGACGACGTTTGTTTTTTCAGTCACACGCTTGAAGAATACTTGGAGCACATGCGTCTTGTTCTATAACGCTTTAAGGAGGAAGGCTTGAGGTTACGCCTTAAGAAATGTTTCTTCGGACTTCGGGAGATGGAGTACCTAGCTACACAATGTTTGCTAGAATTCTCCGTTTCAACAAAGAAAGCCGAGGCCGTCGCAGACTAGCCAGTGCGTACATCAGGTTGTTTACAGCTTGTACAATTCTGCAACTTCTACGCAAGGTTCATTTACCACTTTAGCGACCTTAGAGCACCATTGACGGACTTAGTGCGGAATTTCTTGCCCCAAAAGATTACGATGACGCCTGCCTGTTTGGAAGCCTTTGAGGCTCTTAAATTACGGCTCATTTCCGCGCCATGCGTGATCCTTATGGAGATCAGCTCGGACGCAACGTTCACCGTAGCTATAGATGCGAATTGCAGCAATTTTATTGCAAGATCAGAGAAGGGGACTTTAACGAGTCTCTTATTCGGCGCGTAAGTTGAATCCAACTGAGCGTGGCAACACCTCCTAGGTGTACAATTTAGAAGCTTTGGCCGTATGCGAAGCATGCAAGCATTGGAGGTGCTACCTTGAAGAGTGCTCTAAATTCATTGCAGTAGCATACTACGACACACAGCGACATCCGCTCAAGCAACAGAGCAACATGCTAAACAAGCGGCAAGCACGTTACCTGCGGGACTTACAACCGTTTGTGGATTCGATGACGATTGCGTACCGCAAGGGAGCCATGAACGAAGCCGATCCGTTAAGTCGGTGACTAGACTTCGTACCTCAGTCCACAGTTCCATTGTTTTGGAAGGGCGAGGTTGTGTCATATGAAGAATTACGACTGAATTCCCAACCGTTGTTAGAAGACGCGCAGTTATACTTACTGATTGTTAACGCGTTTCGGTTGAATAATGAGTTTGATGATCTCATTCGCGAGGGGTACTCCCAAGACTCGTTTTATGCGGACGAGGGTAAGTGGTCGAAAGACAACCAGACAAACGCCAAAGCTTGGCACTTTTGGCGTCTCGGTCGCCTTTGCGTGATTGCGTCCCACGAAACTCTAAGCTCCGACTGAGATTGATCACAGAGTTGCACGACAGTTCGACAGCTCGTCACAAAGGAGTTGCTAGCACTCTTGCTACAACGCTCGACAAATTCTGGTGGAAACGAATTCGCCAAGATGTGAAAGATTTGTGTGAGCGCTGCGTCGTGTGTCGACGAGCAAAGATTGAATTATAGATGGCTGCGACTCTTTACCCTTTACATGTTCCACCTAGACCGTGCCACACAATTGTTCTTGACTAAAGAACGCACCCACCTATGAGCAATGCTTTTGACAATGTATTGATTGTGGTCGACTATCTGACTCGAATGGCCCATATTCTGCCGTGCATAGAGAGCATAACAACAGAGGAAATTGTTAAGTTATTTTTACATTGAGTCTACCGGTTACACGGACTGCCTCGAGTGTTGCTTAGTGATCGCGACCCGAAATTCGTCAGTGGCTTCTTGCAATTACTTTGGAGACGCCTTGGAACACGACTCAACATGTCTTCAAGCCGACGCCTAGAAGCGGATGGACTAAGGGAGCGCGTCAACATCACGTTTCATCAGTTTCTACGTTGTTTGTGCTGCTACGACGGATCTAACTTGACAAACATGTTGCCTCAAGTGGAATTTGCGTGGAACGCTACTCGTGCGCTAGGAGTTGAGCACTCTCCCTTCGAGGCCAACTCCGGGTTCTCTCTTGAAGAGCCCTATAACCTAGTGTTCAGCCTGCGACCTTCAATTCCGGTTTCGCAAGACGTGACAGAGTGGTTAAGATTAATGCAAGAGGTGCATACTCTGATACCCTCGGTGTTACAACTACTCAAAGATGAGATGCAAGCTCGTTCATAACAGTCGACAGCCCCACACTTCGTTCGAGGAGACAAGGTGACCATTGTGACAAATAACCTCTACATACGCGGGCAGCCTAACAAGAAGGTGCGCGTGATCGACAGCTTGGACCTTTTACAATGGAGCAGCATATTAGGAAATACATTTACAGATTGAAATTACCAACAACATTACGCTTACACCCAGTGTTTCACGTCAACGTAAATGTAAAACTATAAGGAAACATTCCAATTAGGGTTGAGATTAATAGACGTCAACAACTTAAGACCTTGCTCTACGGCTTCGTTGAGACCTGCTGTCCCGGTTACTGTTCCAAAAGGTGATGACGAGGAGTTTGACGTCTCTCACATCTTTGATGTGTGCATTAAGTCGTTACCTGGACGTCGAGGCAAATATTTGCTCTTCATGACGCACTTCATTGATGACGACATTCCATTTGTATGGCACTGGCGGCTAAATGAGGTACGCCGAAAAGTGGCGTTACAATATTTCTTAGAGACGCTCCAATAGCACAACTTTGTCAAGACTCGGGCGTACATTGACTTCATGCACGCCCATCGAGCGCGCATTCTTGAGTCCCAGTAACTGCTTCAGTAAAGGAGCCTAGACCACGAAGGTTTGCCTCGCGGCGGCCTCAAATTCTATCAAGAGGGGGAGGGTATGAGTGTGACGAGTACATTCCTACAATAGCACATTGCATGACATTGTACATGTATTCGCTCCAATTCGTGCTTTTCCATCGGAAGGACGTACATCGTGCGTACGTCGGTACTGCAATTTAGCGAGGGCTCTCATGCGTATTGTACTACTAGTACCATCCGGTACGTGCATGTACGCACAATAAATCAAACCACCTAGACGACGCGATGGACGGGGTTCGCAATGCTAAACGAGGTTCCCAACGCTAAACGAGCCGCGTCGCTAGTCCGTTGGCGACGGTCGGAGAGCCCTAGTACTTGATACATAGACCAAGCGAGAGCAAGTGCAAGCTAGCTAGGCGAAAGCTATTTAAGCCTAGTCCAATAGAGGGAGGTGACAAAACTATTAATCAATTCCTTTGTTCAATTACAATCTACAGTTAAACAGTCAAACATCTTTGCATTTTTCGTCAAGCGACATTTTTCCACTGACAAAGACACTAGCAACAAGTAGAACAAAATATATTTGTGCCCGGAGTTAGCTCTCAGAAGACCATCCACCACACGAAGTACGGGGACTATGCAATTGGTGAGACTGGATGGGAGATCATCCGAGTGATGGCGGGTGTGCTATGGCATGTCGGCTTTCGGACAGTTAGTCACATAGTTGCATGGTCATGAGTATGTTACCATATCTCTAGTGTTGCCATTACTTGGTCACCTGGTTTCCGTATTGGAAGCTTTTGAGCCGGTCCATTACCAAGACGAGCGTGCCGTAAGTAATCTTGTGGACGTGGATGCATTGAAGATGAAGGCTTGTGTCGCTAGCGCACGTGAAGCGTTGAGTGAGGCAATCGTCAAGTGGTTCTTCCTTGATGTCCATGAGTCCGACATGGAAGACATTGGCTTTGCAACGTTTCTTGACCCCCGATTCAAGCTCCTCGACTTTATTTCCCTGATTATGACCTATCTAGTGTGACGAAGTTTAAGAAGGAAATAATGTCCTCCGCTCGTCTTATGTAGAGCAAGGATTGAAAGCAGATGGACGACGAAGAAGTGAAGGAAGTGGGGGAGGCCCCTATAAGAAGCTAGCATCATGAAGCCTCATGATTGAAGGCAATGCGAGTCTTCACGCAATATATTATGTGGATATCTGCACATGCACGAATTGCGGCCCGCAAAATATGGGCCGCTAATCCAACGTATGTGTGAGGTGCTACTTTGGTTAGGCTAAGTTGGCAACCTTAGACTAATAGTAGAACCTAATCTCTTGATCTAATTATACAGCGTAGAGAGAATTAATAAGATTGTCTTAGGAACAGGGTTTCTTACAATCTAGGTGTGGCGTAAATCTGGTCTGTACCGGTCTCTCCCGCACTACCAGTAAGTCCCCGTCTTAAATATCCACACCTCAGGTGTTCTAGAAACAGCCTTAGAACCTATAGCTTGTGCTGTCTGCTAACTAAACCAAACTATTACTAGTGATACAGATTATCTGAGATTATCTGTACCGTCTATCAACCTTATCGCACAAACCCTTAGAACTATCTAGAGACGAAGACTTTGCTTACAAGAAGAACCAGATGAGCACGGACACGGAAAGTGGGAGGGGAAACAAGAGGGCAAGAGTGACAAGAGGATCACGGAATCCAAAGCACAGCAAAAGGAAAGCACTACATTGTGCATAAACCTAGCAGATTAAACTAAGGAAACTCTTAAGCCACGCCGAGAATGCAACACTTGGAGGCGACAAGCGGCGCCTCACGCGCCGCTCGAGGAAGCACGGGGACGTTTGCGGCCCATGGCGCGGGTGAAGAGCGCCGTGGCTGGAGAAGGCATCCCAGCCGAGGAAGAAGCGGCCTCCGTGCCGTCCGCAACGGCGGACAAACCACGCAAGACGTTGTCCGCGTGAGCAACATGGACGGCGAGAGAGACCTTTCGACGCCAGGAGGCCAACAACTTGCCCACGTGCATCCCTTTAGATGCGGCTGCCTGCTTGGCTAGCTCCGTCAAGAAAGCCGTGGCGTGGCCGCCAAAAGTACCAAATTCCGTGACTGCAAAGGGAATGAAGCGGATGTCGGGGCGACTCCTCAACCCCCCCGAGTACTTCTCGAACTTGGTCTTCTCAGCATGGCGGAGAGCGACTTCGGGTGACGGGGGGCTAGACACGCCGAACAAACCGGAAATCACGGCATCAAGGGCAAGTTTTGAGCCTCGGATGCCGTGATAGTGCAAGACACCCACATCCGCGGGGAGACCGTCGTTGCCGTTGGGGAGTTGAACTAACATCGTGGGATCTGTGAGAACCTCGACGCCAACCCCGAGTGCGCCACGAACCTCGGAGATGATTTCCGCAAGGGCCGTCACTAACCAAGAATGAGCGGTGTGGACCGAAGCATCTCCGCCGCAACGAGCCAAATGGTCCGCAAAAGCAGTGGCCCACGCATCATCCGACATGTCAACACCCGCCGACGAGAACGCACCCCGCATAGCTTGAACCGAGAGATGGCAAGAAGCACAAGCAGTGGGGGAGCGTAGAGAAGAGAGGATGCGAGATGAGGGTAGGCCGAAGATGCGACAGACCGCCACGCGGAAAACTGCGTCGTAGTGCTCAGGGAACTTGTCACGGAGCTCGCCCAGGCGACCCGAAGTAGGCGGGTCCGAAGCCAAAAACGCAAGGGCGCCGTGGCCGAGACGAGATAGAAAACGCCTAGACTCCGGCCGAGCGCGGTTGGAAAACGTGGGAGCGAGCTTCGCGAAGCGAAACAAGTTGACGCGCTCACTGATGTCGGCTTGTAGCTTTGGAAAGATGTCCGTGGGAAACGCAGAAAGAGGGACGAGCGAGGGTAGGCCATCAAGGGACTGGGCAATCTGCTCGTTGTTTGATCGGGCTTCGGCAACGCAGCCGGCGCGAGCCACCGTTGGACGTTTCGGGGGGAGCATCGCTAAGGCTGTGGTTATCAAGGGTTCAGACTCGGCGAGAGCGTGAGAACCGCACGCAGCGTCCAAGCGCGCCCACGACGAAGCGAGTTCTAACGACCCCATGGGTTCGTTATCGCCGTCGTCTCCGTCCGGTGTACCATGCCTACGGGACACCGCTGTGGTCATAGCACTCGCTAACCGTCCATACATGGTCGGCTCCATTGGAACATCGTCTTGGGAATCCCCGCGCACGCGAGCGTCTTGTGTTGTAAGGAAACGAATAGCTGAGCCCACTGCCAAACCGGCCGCTCCGACATGGGCCGCATCCGCCAAGGCAGCCAAATCCCCCACCCCCATGCCGCCGAAACGTATGGGAACAAACATCTCGGAGCGAGTGTTGCTGGGTAGGCTAGATGCGGGAAGGCCCAATATCTCAGCCGCCACATCTAGGGTGGCATTGTCAGCGCGCTCGAGGAATGTTTCGACGGTGTCACCGTAGCCCTCACCCCTGCCAAGACCTCGGGGGACTGTACGGGAAAAGTGTCCAAATGGCGGTTGCAATGTTGATGGATACGAAGCGCAGTGTGAGTGTGCCGGTGAGCCGCTAGACCCCTTAGACGTTCGCCGTAGGCCTCATACTTACTTAAGGCCGTTTCGAACACGTCTCGAGCAAAATCGGATGTACCCATTGGCCCCCCCAATACTTTCGTCCCTTCCGTGGAAACATTTACTCCCCGCATGATGTGGCCGTCGGGTAAGTTATCGAAAGCATCACCGACACCCAAAGGGGAATACAAACAGTTTTTGCGGATGGTTACGGTGAGGCCAACGCTAGCATACGCCTCCGGCATAGCGTCGCCAATAGCCACGAGAGACGGAGGGGGTCCCAAGAAGTGAACATCGTCAGAATAACCGCAGACAACGGATTCGTTCGGGGCAATCGCAGCCAATTGCTTGTATACCCTCGAGGCAACAATTGCGAAGAACATGGCCCCGAGGACGCAACCTTGATGGACTCCGCGGGTACTCGGAATGCGCATGGCCGGGCCGTGAGCATTTGATGAGTCGTAAACGTACAAGGTAGATGGACGGCCATACAACATAGTAGCGACGCGGAGCAACGGTCGAAGCGCGGGATTTGCGGACAACTCCTCAAACAAGGGACGCCGCAGGAACTCGTTGAACGCGTTGGATGCGTCGCCTTGCATGTCCGCCCAGTCCGGTGAAGCGTCAAACGCGGCTCGAACCATGAATTGTACGATCTCAACCCCGCCGCGAACGCCGACGCCAAATTGGTGCCGAGCAGCCAACCATTGAGACACTTCGTCACCAATTACGGCGAGAAGCGCGCGATTCGCGAAACGAACTAAAACGGAGCCAATTCCAATCGGGCGCAACGTCCCCTTTTGGTCGCGAAGTTCTTGCTCTTGTGCGCGTCGTTGTTCGGGATCGAGCTTGTCTAGCGGGATAAGTGTGGCAGAGGCAAGGAATGAAGCAACGCCGGGTGGAACCTCTGCGTTCACGATGGCTTCGGCTAAACCGGTGAGAGTGCAAGAGGAACCCAACGCGCGAAGAGTTTCAAACCTCCAACCGTCGACGTGAGGACTAGATTTTCGAGGGCATCTAGCAACGACCTCCATAATATCGACTTCCGAAGCGCGGAGTTTGATGCGAGGGAGGGAGAGGGGATCCGGCAACACGTCCGCGAGGTCGTCATCGTCTTGTGTGTGCAACAGTGATAATTCCTCGTGCACCCCACGACCACTTGCAACGGGGTTGGAGCTTAGGGCCTCCATAGCACGGCGGTACTCCCCAACCGCAGCTAGACTAGCCGCCCGGTTGGCGACCTTGGCCGAGACGCCGTTATGAAAGGGTTGCGAAGGGGAGATGGGGTCGGTACCGGCCCTCGAAAGTGAGGTAGGTGGCGGTGCCCGCCCATTGGTAAGGGATGCGTGGGCGCGAGCGGCGGAAAACAATGCATCAAGATCTCCTGACGCCCAATGGGCTAAGCGGTTGTCACGGTAATCGGCGACCGGGTCAGGGGGCAGATGCCCCGCAGAAGTGAAATCAGCCATGGGGCGCAAAACTAAGCGCGGGAATAAAAGCAACGCCGCCCAAGCCGCTTCCGCGGAAGCCCCTTGGGTGGCCCTACCGCGGAAAGACAAAACGCAACCGACAAGTTCCTCGAAGACCGGCTTGACGAGGCGTACGACCGAAGGGGGGACGCCGTTCGAGGACGTACTAGATCGGAAAGAAAGGAGGTAGGACTCGAAGAAGGCTTTAGAGTTCTCCCCGCCAGTGGCCCCATGATTAAGGCACCATTGGACGGCGGGGGGCAAGGGCTGGGGATGCGGCGGGGACGGCCGACCACGCGGGAGCGAAGCACCGTATGCCGGCTGTTGGGATGGCGTAGTATTGCGGTGAGAGCAGGAATGTAGGTGTCTACTAAGGCCACCGCTCCGAAAGTATCGGCCGCAAAAAGTGCACGGCGCGAGAAGGTGGCGATCGGCATCCACAACTGGGCAATTGTCGGGCGCAAAAGTGCACGTTGTCGCGGGGGAGTTTAGATGGGCGCATAGCGCTTGAAGGGTCGGGAACGACGCTGAGCAACTAACGCACCTCAAAGGAGCGGGGGGTAAAAACGAGACGGTGTATGTCCAGGTCGTAAGGCATGCGAAGGCGCTTGAGCGTTTGTAGGTGATGATGTCGGAAGGTCACCCGGAGCGGGGGCCATAGGGCACGACCTTGCCCCGCCGCCGGGCGACCGGCCTAGAGGTGGCGGTGGAGGACGCCGATGACTATGTCCCGGCCGGGTCGCCGCGGCGGACATCCGGGGTGGCACGTGTGTCGCGTCCTAATATAAGTAGAACACGCCGGGTCGAAGAAGGGGGGGGGGGGGGGGTATGTGGCTTGGACTATACCGGAAGTCGCCCGAGGTGGCGCTGTGGCGTGCCTTGGAGGGAAGATTCGCCGCCGACGTGGTGGGCTCCTCGATGCCGGTCCGTCGCGCCTCTAACCTCGCGTTGCTTGTAGTGGGGAGCCTTGGAGCCCGCGATGGAGATGCTCAAGAAAAGAGCAAAGAAGCTATTTGGTACCCGTGTACCAACCACAGCAAGAGTCGGAAGGCAACTCCGTCGTACAACGCCGTATCGTAGCGGGGCGCCAAGCGATAAAGGATGACCTTGCAAATAGCGGGCTCCGAGTACGGGTAGCGATTAGAATGAACTAAGAGCAGTACTGAAGTTTTATTACCCGTACAGTGATAGCGATGACGCGTGCCGATGCCTTGAGCCTTGCTGAAGGGGATGACCACGCGCGGGCGAAAGTTGTAGCGGTACCGGTAGCGGCCAAGGGTCTCGAGGATGCCGATAATAGGGGCGGTACGGGTAGTTGTACCCGGTCACGGGTCGAGCGACGAATAAAAGATCCCGGGAGGGTCACGCTGGCGATGGTACAAATAAAACGCACCGGAGCCGCCGACGGCGAGTGACCGCGGACGATAAAAAGGAGAACTTTATGTACAGGTACCGCGCGATGCCACAGCGTAGGAGAGCGCCGAGACAAAAGCAAACATGAATAGGCGGGCATGCGTCACGCTCACCGCTACCAAGTTCCGAGCTCGCGGGCTCCCGACCCAAGCTCAGCCGCGCATGCGCATGCGGTGGCGGCGGATTCCACTGGGTGGGCTCGATCTAGAGACGAACTATCAAGAAGAGATACTACTAGTAACTCTGTACTGTCGAGGAAAAATACGGCGATACAGTTGTACTGCCGTGATGACAATAAAAGAGTCACTGAATATCGCGCTAATATACAGGTACCATTTAGAGGAAATAAATAATGTCAGATACTAGCACTTAGCTAAATGGCTAGGATATGACACTCTCCCCTCCTTAAGCACCAGCGTCCTCGCTGTGCAATACTCATGGTCTTGGTTTCTTGGGGGTTCTTGCATGCCAGCGATTGCGAAATCTGACAAAGTCAGGGGTGCCGGAAAATTCTCGATAAATATCCGTTCGAAGGAATTCGGAAAAGATGCTTAAGTGGTTGACTCCTCGCATGGGTTCCCAAGTGTCCTCGCTAGGTACGTTGAACGGTGCTGCCCAGCGGACCTTAAACAAAAGTCCCGTGCCATTGGAGTTAAAAGCCACGTCGAGTATTTGGTCGACTTCAAATCGCTTCGCATCGTGCACAATCGGAATTGGCTGCGCACTGTTGGCATGTGCTGCTTTTGAATTCCATTTTTCCAATAGACCGGCGTGTACAACATCGTGAATCCGTACTCCAGGGGGTAGCTTAAGCCGAAATGCAACCGGGGAAACTTCCTCCGTAATGAGAAACGGTCCAATGTAGCGGTCGCGTAGTTTAGAACATGGCTGTTGTACAAACCGTAGATTTGTCGCCTTGAGCTTAACCTTGTCGCCAACTGTAAAAGGTAATGGTAACCGGTGCCGATTTGCAGCATCTTGCATGTGTGCCTGGGTCGCTTTGACGCAGTCGTGGGCAAATCTGTGCATCTCGACCAGAATCTTTACTTGCTCCGGTAAAGTACGGCTAGGCTCGTTATCTTCAAATGTAGCCGTCGTTGGAGATGTCGGCTCGAATCCCAGCGTCGCCTTAAATGGAGACATAGTCGTTGACGTAGAAACCGCTGCGTTGATCGCGAACTCCACGTTGGTAAGGTGTTGAACCCAATCGTCGTGCAAGGGGTGCACATAGCATCGTATGACTTGCTCCCATGTCTGGTTTACTCGTTCAGTTTGGCCATCTGTCTAGGGATGATAGCTCGTAGAGATATTAAGCTTGGTGCCAACAACCCTAAATAGGGTTTGCCAGAAGTCGCTCATGACCCGGGGATCTCGATCGGATATTAATTTCCGTGGTAAGCCAAAATGCCGAAAAACAGCGCGGTGCATAACTTTTGCTAATTGTTCCGTTGTAATCGTTTTTGTAATTGGCTCGACAATCGTCCGTTTCGCAAGCATACAGACGAATACCACCACAGCATCATACCCATCGCACTCATGAAGGTCCGTAATCATGTCAAGCGATACATGCTCAAAGGGCCTGGTCGGTACCTCATGCGATTGAAGGAGTCCATAAGGCTTGTGTCGCGCTACCTTGTTCCGTTGACATGTAACACATCTGCGTACATAGTGTTGTACTGTCCGCTTCATGTTAGGCCACCAAAACGTCCGGGTCACTGCTGCCAATAGTCGAATAATACCACGATGTCCCGCGGTCGGTGCGTTGTGTAGTTCGTACAGTACTCTTGATCGCAATGTAGAGACGTTCGGCACATACAGTCTTGTCCCGTAGGCGTACATGAGTCCATTAGATTGACGTACCAGCCAGGTAGGCAGAGATTTCCGGGTAAGCAGATATTTATCCAAGTCATAAGCGTTTTTGATTTCCGCATGAAGTCCAGAGTCAGGGTGTAACCGGGATTCCAGGGAAAAAATCTGCGCGTGTAACTCGCATTCTGCTTCGTCGTTGGTCCAATCGCGTAACAGTTGCAGCTTGTGTAATGAGTCCTTCATGTCAGGTCGGCGAGACAGAGCGTCTGCATGGTTGACTGCTCCCTTCTTGTATACGATGTCCATCTGTCGTTGGTAAGGTGCTAAAACTTGAAGCCATCGCACCTGTCGAGTAGACAAATCGCGCTGCCGAAAGAAGTGTCGCAACGTGTTCTGGTCCGTAATTACTGTAAATCCCGCCGCGCCATCTAAGTAGCAACGGAACTTCAATAGAGCGTCGCGAACTGCAAGTAGCTTTTGTTCGTGGACAGGGTAGTGTACCTCATGCTTGTTCATCTTTCGAGCATGGTACGCAACAAGTTGTAATTCAATACCTTGGTCTTGTAACAACACAGCTCCTACTACAAATCCAGAAGCATCTGTGTACATTGTGTACCTTGCATTACGAGAAGTGTCAGGAATTACCAGGACTGGTGCACGTACCATCGCGCCTTTAATTTGCTCGAATGCTGACTCGGCTTGAGGAGTCCAGCGAAATTCCGGTGTCTTCTTGGTCAGGTCCGTTGATGGGGTTGCTAGGGTTGCGAATTGGTTGATAAACCTCCGGTAATATCCAGCAAGTCCCAGAAATCCACGTACTTCAGTCACAGATTTCGGTCGGGGCCAATTCTGTATTGCCTCCACCTTGTCGGGGTCCATTCGGATCTGTCTTGCTTCCACCACATGCCCAAGGAAATTGACGCTCGATCGCCCGAAGTACCACTTAGAGAGTTTGATATGCAAATGGTGTCGCTGCAGCTCTCGTAACACGAGTCGAATATGCTCGAGGTGTTCGTCGGCCGTCTTACTGTAGATCAACACGTCGTCCAAATATACCACGCAGAATTTGCCAAGATACGGGGCCAAAACTCGATTCATCATCGCTTGGAATCCAACTTGGGCGTTACAAAGTCCAAAGGGTAGAACGCAGTACTCGAACAATCCGTAATGAGTTCGGAATGCTGTCTTATGTATATCGCGCTCCTTGACTCGAACTTGATGATAGCCTTTATACATGTCCAACGTGCTGAAATAATGAGCCCCATATAGCGAGTCGAGTAATTCATCAATCCGGGGTAACGGTGTTCGGTCTTTCCTCGTAAGGTCATTGAGTTTCCGATAATCTACGTACATGCGCATGGTACCATCCTTCTTGCGTACAAATAAAATCGGGGCACCGTACGGAGATTTAGACGGACGAATCCAACCTTTTGCGAGTAAGTCTTGTAAATGTACCTGAACCTTCCGGAGTTCTGCTGGTGACATACGGTACGTTCGCTCCTTAGGTGGTTCATCGCACTCCAAATTAATTTCAAAGTCGCACTCACGAGTTGGCGGTAGACCGTCAGGCTCCTTGATGATGTCCGTAAACTCATTCAGGGAATCTCGTGACGAAGTCGTCCACTCAGGTTGTTGATCAGTATTGATGTCGTCGACCGCGTCTTGTACTTCTCGTAGTCCAATCACGAAGAGGTATGCTGGTTGTTGCCTAAGCAGCTTTGCCATCGCATCCGCCTCCGAGTGATGTACTGCCACATGTACGGTGTACTCGTCGCCAGACACCATAGCTTCGCTAGTTTTTCGGTCGCGAATCGTTTTAGCAGACCAATATATATCCGGGTTGACGGCTTGTAACCAAGGTTGACCGAGGATGATGTCGAATTTATCTAGCTCTGTCATAATTGCGTCCAGACGTATATCCAGGGTCCCTAATGTGAGCACTTCATTCCGTAGTCGATGGCGAGTCGTAGTTGTACTACCATCTGCCAATTTTATCCGGTATTTCTCTCCAGTAACCGTCGGAATGTGATGCTCCCGTACCCACTCAACCTTGCAAAAAAATTCCGAAGCGCCAGAGTCAACCAAAATACGGCATCGATGTCCGCGTAAGGTACCTCCCAACACAAACAGACTTGTTCAAGACTGGGTTGTGGATACATGCAGCGTCGCAGGAACACTGTCTTCTAGTCGGACGTTCTTGTTCATCCACCCGTCGATCGGTTTCCCAAAAGTCCCGTAACGAAGAGGGAACTGCTGATCTCCACGAACTAGATAACCCGTACGCCGTGCCGAAATTAATTCCTTCTAGGTAGCCCATACTGCTTGAGAAGTTCACGTAGCGTCCGGTATCGATCCGGGTCGAACGCGAGCGATATACACGTAGCGCTTATTCTGTCCGGAAGACTCCGTCCCTAAAAGGCGTAAATTTGTTTCGCTCATCTTAAATCCAGTCGTCTCCGTAAGAGCTCGCACTGATGTGCATTCCGGGGTCGCGTCTTCAATATCCTGTTTGCCACCAGGAAACCAGACCATGCCAGTGTCCTCTTTCGCTAGTAACACTCGTCGGCCATCGGTAACAAGAGTCGTCGAGTGAGTCCAGTAGGTCTTCGGGGGATTCTGTAGGTTCTGAGGCAGAAACCAAAACCCGTCGGAAAAACCCTAAAACCCTAAACAAGTCGAGGCCAAGGCCATGACAGGTGGAGCGCTGCGCTGGTGGATGAGTCGCTAGGATAATATAAAAATAAAAAGGTAAGCTACGGCTGGCGTGCAACCTGTGGATGCGTATTCACCCGATGGTGCGCCCCCCCGTTCTCCAGCTTGGACCTGTGTGCACCCTGTCCACACACGACGAGTGCGTCGGTGTGGGTGGCTGGCTATCTCCGTCGAGTGGCTGACTTAGGAGGGGTGGTGGCTGGTTTTAAATTGCAGTTTATACTGGCGATACCGCCGACTACAAGTTGAAAGTACTAGGTGTCTAGATAAACTTGCCTTCTGTGGGAGAGCTGACGATCGCAGCTCGACGAACAAGGTTGTCGCGCGTGAGTGACGTGAGGCGGGGGCCCATAACCTATTGAACCATGCAAACACAGTTAGTGTGGAAGATAACTTACGCAAACGTAGTTACAGTCACAGTCCCGCAAACGGAACAGTTTGGCGACAACCAGCCTACATGCGCGGTGTCGGGACAACAGAAGTGAGAGAGCTGTAGCCTAGCGACAGCTCTGTACCGAGTCAAACAGTTTATCGGTATGTCCGATCTAGACATGTACTAATCATATCTAGAGTAGCTTACAGTAGCTATCTGCAACTAATACGTATACGGTATTACTTACAACACCAACATCTTGCCTTCTTCCTTCTATTCCGTCATTCGTAGGGCAGGTAAACACATGTTCTTTCGCCGCCAGCTCGTCGACAAGTCGGAAATTTCGCAGCAGCTTGAACCATGGTTTTGCCCTCCATTTTGGAACCACTATAACCGCTCTCAGATGGGGATGAAGCAGTTTACTCCGCAAATAATGGCCCAAGAAATCTTCTAATTCATTAAATGGCGCATTTAGCCAAATTCTCCGGTACTTCTGTAAATCTCTCTCCTGAAATGGGCGCGCCGGACAGCAAAAATCCTCCGCCACTTGAGAGTTAAGGCCGTCATTATCGCTAGCTCCATCTAAGTCGAAAGGTCCGTAGGTGTGAGAGTACTTCAGGAAATACTCCCTGTTCATCATCCAATCGCTAAAGTCCTTGCTCCTAAAGACTGGCCTCAATGTCGTTTGAGGTAACGGGTTTCGTACTTCTTCTGTTCTTGTATCTTCTTGAGTCGTTGTAGGAGACGAAACCTCATCCTGCAGCTTGCCGCGAGCTGCCGACTCAGGTCTCACTTTCCCGGCCGGAATTTCCTCGTTCTGGCGTTCTTCTTGTTCTTTTTGTCTGGGCAGTTGATAGCGATGTGTCCCTTCTTGTGGCAAATGAAGCACTTGCCCTCCTTCTTAAATCTGTCGACCTCCTCTTGAGTGAGGCGTCTAATCTCGTACAGCTCCCGCGGCTTTTCTTCGGTCGCGCCATGCGATTTTTCCTCCGACTCACTGTCGATCTCCTCCGCTGCCTCTGAAAAGTCGTTGTCTTCTTCGATGGCGTTCAGTCGGGCTGTCGAACGTTGGGTCGTCTCAATCTTGGTCTCCGCTGCCTCCGCTCGCAGAGCTGCTTGAATCGCCTCGTGTAGGGTCGTAGGGTTTTTCAGGGCAACCTCCTTATGAATCGAGGGTCTCAAACCGCGCTGGAAGTCATGTACGTTATCTTCTTCATGACGGTGAGGAAGCTCCAATAATTGTTCTCGAAAATAGTTTGCATACTTCAGGACCGTGGTTTTCTGTCGCGCTTTGTCCAAATTCAATCTCGCTTGTTCCGCCGGTGTTCTTCCGCAGAATTCCTGAATTAAGGATTTCTCCATCTCAGAAACTCCGGAAAATCCTCCACCGACTTCATCTCCAGTCTGCGCAATTTGAAATTTGAAATTAATTACTCCAATACCAGTAAAAACCGGCTGGAGTCTCTGGGCCCCCCCTTTTGCTATGCTCAACCTGTAGTTGGACTTCTAAGCGTGGGGATAGACCGTGAACCACTAATCCCAACCTCTCCAATGGCAGTAACGATACCGTCTAAAACATACCCGTATCCAGGTATTTATAATTTTCTGATCTATACGTATTTTTTTTTGGATACAGTATGAAAAATAAAATGTCGCTAGTCTCCACGTTACGCGGCCTGCTCCAGCCGCTGCGGGGTCGCTGATCAGCAAGGCTGTCCAGCTGGAGATGGTCGAGGCGAACCTGCCTGACCTCAGCTCCCGTGCGACTCCGGTCGTGCCGGAGCTTGGGGGGAAAGGCAGGTGAAAAACCCCCCTCGCATAGGTCGTCGTCGGTCCCGCTCCGATCCGTGCTCCACCCCGCCCGAGGTATTAGCCGCTCCTCTCGACGCAGCTCTCCACCTAGCCGAGTCTTCTCTCCTCCTTCGGGGGCTGAGAAGAGAGAATAACTAGGCTGCAGACGGTGTCCGGCTGGCTCTCCTGCCCCCGAGCCAGATTTTCTCCTGTCCCCTGTCCTTTTCCCGTCTGTTTCCAACACCTATCTGATCGCGCTGTGGCCGTCCGTACCCTCCCCCGGTGGTTTACGTTGTTAGGGGGTCGCCTTTACGAGCAGTGTGCCGTTACGATAACCCTAGGCACACTGCCTGAGGCAGCCTATCGATAACCGGGTACCGACTAGGGAAGGGGTTGGAAGAACACATGGATCGAGTCGCCGGTCCTCAAAAGATGGTGGGTACGGGAATTTTTCCAAAAACCCCCCGTACCGGGCTTTTCCGGCGGCGGGCGATCCTAAGGACCGCCGCCGCCAGACCGTGCCGCTCCTCCGGCTGCGACCAGCCTCCGTCCTGCGTAGCATCAGGCCTCGCCCCCAGGGGAGACTTAAGACTCTCGCAGGGCTGGCGACTGCTAGCGAGCGCTGTCCCAAGCGCTGCTTCCCAGCTGTCCGCCGCCAGCTCCAACACCCTCGTCCCTCCGCTGATCCGTCCGTACCCCTTTTCGCCAAAAAATATTTCGCAGACGCCGCCCCCGCCCCATCGTCGGGAGAGTATCTGCGAGTATTTAGTCGCGAGAAAGACATATCGGACAGGCCGAGCGGGAGATCCCTGTGTCGGTGTACGGATATTATGTTTTCCAAAACCCTCCGTACAGGGCTTCCCGACAGCTGCTGATCCCGCGGATCGCAGCTGCCGGTACCTCGTTCGGCCCCCTACCGTGCCAGGCCTGGCACGGCTATGGGGTTACCAGCGCCCACCGCGTGGAGGTAGAGGTAGGTGCCGACGGGCCTGCGAGCGCACCCCCCTCCGGGGCCGCCGCCGCTGCGCCGCCGGCGGGCGCCAGTCTGCGCAACTTGGGAGTACCACCACTTCGATAGTGGGCCTTCCAAAAAGCCAGATACCAAGTACACTCCTCTTTGCTCTTCAGGTTTAACGCGATGATACCGTAGATACCCTCGTGCATGTCGGAACCAATTTCTCAGCTCGTCGATGTTAGTCGTAGCGATGCTCTTGATCTTGGCTGGTTTGACATCGTTCGGCATCATGCTTGGCATCTCTCGCGTCCTCTCCGATCTCAATTGTCCTCCTCGAAGAAAATTCTCCGTTTCTCGGCTTCTGTTCACTCGTCCTTCAAAATGTCTGAAACCGTTGTCGACGTGGCCACGCAGTTGATATAGCATAATCGAAAAAGTGTCAACTCGGTTACTTAGTCGTTGTAGCATCTCGGTGACGTGTACCGACATAGGCTCCATCGTGGGACTCGATCCTTCTCGCACTGCCTGTCTTCCACCATCTGTCGACGTCGGCTGTGTCGGCCCAGAAGGCGCCCCCTCTGGTCGACCATCAACTTCCTCTAGTAGTCTCTATACATCTTCGTCTCGTCTAGTTGTTCTGAGGCTCCGAAACCACGTGTGAGGTGCTACTTTGGTTAGGCTAAGTTGGCACCCTTAGACTAATAGTAGAACCTAATCTCTGGATCTAATTATACAACGTAGAGAGAATCAATAAGATTGTCTTAGGAACAGGGTTTCTTACAATCTAGGTGTGGCGTAAATCTGGTCTGTACCGGTCTCTCCCGCACTACCAGTAAGTCCCCGTCTTAAATATCCACACCTCAGGTGTTCTAGAAACAGCCTTAGAACCCGTAGCTTGTGCTGTCTGCTAACTAAACCAAACTATTACTAGTGATACAGATTATCTGAGATTATCTGTACCGTCTATCAAACCTTATCGCACAAACTCTTAGAGACGAACTATATGGAAGAGATACTGCTAGTAACTCTTTACTGTCGAGGAAAAATACGGCGATACAGTTGTACTGCCGTGATGACAATAAAAGAGTCACTGAATATCGCGCTAACATACAGGTACCATTTAGAGGAAATAAATAATGTCAGATACTAGCAGTTAGCTAAATGGCTAGGATATGACACTATGTGCCCACAATAATTGGGGCGTGACATAGAGGTGTCCGGGTCAGAGGACAACGCGCCGTGGTGTGTTGTTCGCACCTCAAAATTCTACCCCCCAATTGAGTTGCATGATATCGCGACATTGTGTGGCGGGTAGTTGAATGCGTACCGCTAGTAAAGAACTTTATGGGAAGAGTGTATTTGTGTTCGTAATTAGTTGGAGAGGCAAACTAGCATAGACGCCCATGCCATGATTTAAGTGTTGCGTGATTACATGAAGCACCATTATAGACACGAAGACATGGATAGAGGGAGACAACTAAGAAAAAAAGAGTGACAAGAGGGTCGCGTAGGGGCGCTCATGTCATGGCGTCATGAAGATAAGGATGATATTTTCTCGTGTTGTGGTCATCGCATATATTGAACTGAGTAAGTATTCATTACAAGGAAAGCAATGGAATCCACAAGAGTTGTGTGGAACATAGCTCCGCTCCGGTCACTTCCGACGTATCACCGGAATTCCGTATACTTCCGTTCCGCCGGAATACCTCTCGAAAAGGGCCGCAAGTCCATCCCCCGAAAGTCCCCCTATTTTTTTTTTGCTCTAGGGCCTTCTTCTAATGTTTGGTTGTGCCCCGAAATGGCATAATCCGACGAGAAACATGTCATAGCCCCTTCTCTATGTAATCGGGGGATGTACGAATAAGTACTAGTTAATATATTGAATCCGGTGGATTGGATTATACACTGTTCTTATGTACAAATAATCATGTTTGCTCACTTCTCCAAAATCTTAATTCCATAATGTCTACAGAAACTAAACACCAAAATAAGGTCTCCTAAATCACATATGTACGGACAAAAGGCATGCTTAATTACAACTAAACTACTACATGTAAAGCTTATGGTGGATAATTGATAACATGAGTTCGCATCATGCACCAGCCACCGACATATTAACCTCCCACTCTCTCACCGCTCTCTCGGTCCTATTAGCTTGCTTTGTTGTATCCGGCTAATCGGAGTTGCCGTGAGTGTGCCTACAAACCTCGCTTGGCGGCCGACGGCGATCTTGCTAGTTTTGAAGTGTTCGACGGGCGTAATGTGTATGTGTGATCATGGTGAGGTATCACAAGAAGATTCTAAATACGTGTTGCGCCTTTTGTGGCGGTTAGCCTCTGAAAGCTAAACGTTAGCACAAATCTGTTCTAGTCTGTCTAGTTCTATTGTTGCGAGATGGCAAAATGATGTTGTCGAGAGGCGATGGTGAAAGATGTTTCACTGCTGTACTTAGGCAGTAGATGTTGTAAGTGAACAAAGGAATTGTTAAAAGGTTCTGTCACCTCCCTCTACTGCACTGGGCTTAAATAGGTTTCAGCCCAGACTGGTTACGCCTGCAAGCTACGCTTACGTGTCAGGCGTTAGCGCTGTCTAACCGTCGTCATCTGCCTCGAGACGCGGCATGCCTAGCATTGGGTTTCACGACGCGGCTCCTTCTGCATCGAAGAGCTCGTTCTGGCGCGTCATCTGGCTAGTTAGATTAATTATGCATATATGTACGTACCGGGAGGTACTGGTCGTACTGTAGCATCAGCACCATTACAATATTGCAATAGCGACGTACCCACGAGTATACGTCCGTCCTGTGGAAAAGCACGAATTGGAATCCGTAACGAGTACCTGTACAATGTCCTGCAATGTACTGTTGCATGACTGTACTCGTCACACCTTTGTGCATGCTGATTGGATGAGAGTTGCGTAGTTGACAGGAAGTAAGGAACTCGGAATGTGAAACAATTTCCAGCTATTGTATCGGTTAGTTTAGGGCTTTATTATTTTGGTCTAGAGAGGTTTAAGGAGACAAATACACCGTAAGCTCACGGTTATTGCATGCCCATAATTTCCGGCATTCTTTTGTCTTGCTTATAGTTGTATCATTATTTGGGCATTTTGAGGAACTTTGGCAGCTGCATTGGCCTAACCCGGGGGTGTTCCGGGGAAGGAGTACTTCCTGGGCATTCGGAACGGAATTCCGCGGCGGAATTCCGATTCCGTTCTGGCGGACTAGAGTTCGGTTCCGCCGGAAATATGTTCCGCCCCCCCGGAACCGAGTTCCGCCGAGTTCCGCTGGACTCCGCTGGATTCCTAGAAATCGATTTGCGCACAACATAGGAATCTACTAGTCGTAGAGAAGTGAAAAGAATAGAATAAAAGAACAGCAGCACAACAGCAGCTGCACCACCCTCCTGCAAGGCATCACGAAGATAGGAACTAGCGTCGTCACTTTTATTTCTTTATTATCGCGCGTCGGTTTAACGCGCGGTAATTGTAAAGCCATTTGCTCCCCCGGTGAAATATATCTTTCAGATGCTCCTGCTGCGTCTAATATTTGTAATAAATATCGTTTAAGCTATATCGCTTGCGATCATCATCATCCCTAGAGCGAAGCTGCGGGCGGCCAGACTTCACAGAGTGTGTAACTTTACACCTGCGTAGCATCCTCACTCGCACAGTTGTTCTGGCATTTCGTCGCGGGTTAAGAGTCAGAATTCTGATAGAGCGAGACCACGGATGGCGGGTGATGCAGGGTTGAGCGCTCAGTTGTGGCGGCTGAGTGCCGATACTCTGCGCTGCGCAGTTTCGAGTTTGGGCGCCCGAAGCGCGGCGGTGGACTCGCGGCAAGATGGCGTCAAGAAAGAGCTGGTGAAGCGCTTGGTGGCGGGGACGATGTACTTAGAGCCCCAGACATGGAAAAAATCCCTCAAGTGCTTGGTAGAAGACCGGGATTGTGTCGCAGGGAGCAGCAGCAGGGGTGGAGACCGACATGCCAGTGCTGCAGATGAGCTGCATGCTTATATCATAGACGTGCGGCAGGTAAAGGCGGCCAAGCTGCGCGACGCACTTGATGAACTGACCACTGATAGCGTCCGCGCGGGCGTTCAAATCGATACCCGCACATACGGGACCAAGCTTCGCTTAGCCACGCGCCTAGTGGAGGGTTGGGCACAGGTATGAGAGAAGTGCGCTCCCGTGCAACTACACTGATTATTTAGATACAGTTATTTTTATCATAACGGCGTATTAGTCGATTTTATTTCAATTTATTGTTTTTGATTTGTTTATTATGATGGATATATCACTATTTATATTTTGAATATCAAGAATGATATATAATCTTCATTGCACTCCTATCTTCCCCTACCCAATGGCTCCCGAGTCTTTTGTCATCGCGCGCTCCTGTCCTTTAGTAGCACAGAGCCTTCGCTGCCTTTGTACGCACCTGCGAGATGGTGTCGATTCCCATAACTTCACTCAATTGCCACCGCTTTGTTGCAGATATATCCGAATTCATGGAGGGAGAAGGTAAAACGGTTCACGGAAGGCGTGTTGCTGGGCGGACAGGGGTCCGTTCAACTTTCGGCTCATCCGCACCGGACAAGGGCGCAGCACCGACCCGCGCCGCCCTCCACAGCCTCTCCCGCGCGTTCATCAGCATTCCAGTGCCATGAAAATGGACACTGGCCGTTACGAGTCGATCGTAACAGGCTGGATCGGGCTGCCCATCAGCATATGTACATTATGGGCCGGCCTAGCGCGACCAACTTTACTATGATGGGCGCGAGCGGGAACGCCTACTCGGTTCAGCTCAGCATGAGCGGCGGCGCCCCGCACTGCACCTGCCTCGACCATAGGATTCGAAAAACCACATGCAAGCACATCTTGTTTGTGCTCATGCGTGCGCTGGGACTCCGCAAGGAAGAGCTGTTAAATGGGGTGGAGTGGGCTGTCGTCGAGAGCGCGGCGGGCGAGGACGGTCTGTTCGCCGTGGATGCCGAGTATGATGTCGACGACGACGCAGGTAATGTCGTGGAGCGACCTAAGAAGCGCAGGAAGGTCACTGCTGTGGCGCAAGAGGTGTGCTGTTGGGTCCTGTGCTGTTGAGTGTTGTCTCGTGTGGCAGAATGTGGTGGTTGTACAGAATTGTTTTTCTTGTCGTTTATTATTATTTTTGTCTTTTGTTGTTTATTGTTTTTTGGGTCTTTTATTGTCCTGTCTGAAGGTGAAGCAAAGGCCCGTGGAAGGGGAGGAATCGTGCCCTATCTGTTGCTGCGATTTTGGAGAGAAAAGCCAGGCGCCGCTCGTGTTCTGCCGTTTCTCGTGTGGGAAGAGCCTGCATTTGGCGTGCTTCAAAAAGATGGCTGCCTTCCAACGGCGCGCTCGCGCCCCTCTGCTCTGCGTCTACTGCCGACACCCTTGGGACTGATCCACCACCGGTAGAGACCATCTTTCTCTCTCTCCTCTCTTTTCGCGTATTTTAGGAAACGAGCAGGAATATGTAGAGTGGGACTTGTCGAGCCTCTTGGCTAAACCTATTCGCTCGTCTGCGACACAATGCACACTTGATGTGTGTTCGTCCTTGTAAGTGCTCAGGGGGTGTTGGCAATGGTCGTGGTTGTGATTCTGGGTGTTTTAAACATAGCTAGACGTGATGCAAGTGGTCTAGATGTATGACTAGCCTGGTGATGCGTGCCACCAACACCAAATATTTTTGGTTTGTAACACCCAAAAAGAAATAAATTCCGACCCGACCCTGCAAGGGTTGTGCGCCCATCTAATTTTCCCCGGGACAACGTGCACTATCTCGCCCGACAATTGCCCATTATTGGATGCCAATCTCCACCTTCTCGCGCCGTGCACTTTTTGCGGACGATACTTTCGGAGCGGTGGCCTTGGTAGACACCAACATTCTTGTTTTCACCGCATCAATACTACGCCCTCCTAGACGCCCGCCGGCGGCCTCGGAGGGGGGATGCGCTCGCATGCCCGTCGACATCCCCTCACCTCCCCGTGGTGGGCGCTAGAAACCCCTTAGCCGTGCCATGCTTGGCACGGTAGGGGGCTAAGAGGGCCAACAGTGCGATCCGCGCGATTCGCACCTCTCGGGACAGTACGGAGAACTTTTTGATATAATTCATGTACGCTTCCGGCGCCAAGATCTCCCGCTCGGCCCGTCCGATATGTTTTCTACCAAATACTATTTATACCGTCCCATTTGGGGGGTGGGGCCTGCATCTTTAGGAGTGTGTGGTGGCGAGGGGGTACGGACGGATCAACGTTTGGACGCGGGTGTTGGAGCTGGCGGCGGAAAGCCTGGAAGCAACGCTAGGGTATGGCGCTATCTCGGCGTCGACTAGCGTGGTGAGGTCGAGCCGGCCGAAAGGGGGTAGCAAGACACTAGCAGCGGGGAGGACTGTCGCGACGGAAGGAGTGGCGAGGATGGTTGGTGTGGATTGTGAATTTGCCTGTGGGAGCATGTCGAGGTCTGGATTGATGGGGTCATGGTTGAAGGAAATGAGGGGGTGCATCCATGGGCGGGGGTCCGGGGTAGGATAGTATGGGGGATGTGGATGGGACGAAGCCGGTATTGAGGGCGATGGGGGCGATTGGGCCATATAGTGTCGTGGAGTTGCCTCCCGGGTATATAATCAGGTGGCTTCGATTGCCCCGAACGGATCCGTTGTGTGCGGCTATTCTGACGATGGTCACTTCATGGGACCCCTTGCGTCTCTCTTGACTATTGGCGACTCTATGCCGGAGGCGTATGCTAGCGTCGGCCTCACGGTGACCATCCACAAAAACTGTTTGTATTCCCCTTTCGGTGTCTGTGATGCTTTCGATAACTTACCCAACGGTCATATCATGCGGGGAGTACATGTCTCCACGTCAGGGACGAAAGTATTGGGGGGCCAATGGGTACATCCAATTTTGCTCGAGACGTGTTCGAAACGGCCTTAAGCATGTATGAGGCCTATGGCGAACGTCTAAGGGGTCTAGCAGCTCATCGGCACTCTCAAATTGCGCTTCGTATCCATCAACATTACAACCGCCGCTTCGGACACTTTGTCCGTACGGTCCCCTGCGGTCTTGGCAGGGGAGAGGGCTACGGTGACACCGTCATGACCTTCCTCGAGCGCGCTCACAACGCCACCCTAGATGTGGCGACTGATATATTGGGCCTTGATGTAGCTAGCCTGCACCGCAACACTCGGTCCGAGATGTGTGTTCCCATACATTTCGGAGGGATGGAGGTGGGGGACTTGGTTGCCTTGGCGGATGCGGCCCATGTCGGAACAGCCGGTTAGGCAGTGGGCTTTGCTATTCGTTTCCTTGAAGAGCAAGATGTTCGCGTGCTCGGGGATTCCCACGACGAAATTCCGACCATGTATGGACGGTAAGTGATTGCTATGACCACAACGGTGACTCGCGCGCATGGTACACAGGACGGAGACGACGGCGACAACGAACACATGTGGTCGTTAAAACTCGCTTCGTCGTGGGCGCGCTTAGATGCCGCGTGCGGTTTTCACTCTCTCGCTGAGTCCGAACCCTCGATAACCACAACTTTAGCGATGCTTCCCCCGCACCGTCCAACGGTGGCTCGCGCATGCTGCGTAGCCCAAGGCCGGTCAAACAACGAGGAGAATGTTCAGTCCCTTGATGGCCTACCCTCGCTCGTATCGCTTTCTGCGTTTAACGCGGACATCTTTTCAAAGGTACAAGAAGATATCAATGAGCGCGTCAACTTGCTTCGCGTCGCGAAGGTCGCTCCCACGTTTTATTACGGCTCTCGGCCGGAGTCTAGACGTTTTGTATTTCGTATCGGCCACGGCGCCCTTGCGTTTTTGGATTCGGACCCGTCTACTTCGGGTCCCCGTGACAAATTCCCTTAGCACAACGACGCAGTATTCCGCGTCGCAGTCTGTCGCATCTTCGGTCTACCCTCATCCCGCATCCTCTCTAATCTACGCCCCCCCCCACTGCTTGTGCTTCTTGCCATCTCTCGGTTCAAGTTGTGCGGGATGCGTTCGCGTCGGCGGGTGTGGACATGTCGAATGATGCGTGGGCCACTGCTTTTGCTGGCCATTTGGCTCGATGCGGCGGAGATGCTTCGGTCCACACCGCTCACTCTGGGTTAGTGACGGCCCTTACGGGAATCATCTCAGAGGTTCGTGGCGCACTCGGGTTTGGCGTCGAGGTTCTCACAAATCCCACGATATTAGTTCAACTCCCCAACGGTAATGCCGGCCTCCCCGCGGATGTGGGTGTCTTGCACTATCACGTCATCCGAGGCTCAAAACTTGTTCTTGATGCCGTGAATTCGGGTTTGTTCGGTGTTTCTAGCTCCTCGTCTCATGAAGTCGCTCTAAACCTTGCTGAGAAGACCAAGTTCGAGTAGATAGTACTCGGAGGGGGTGAGGAGTCGCCCCGACATCCGCTTCATTCCCTTTGTAGTCACGGAATTTGGTACTCTCGGCGACCACGCCACGTCTTTCTTGACAGAGCTAGCTAAGGAGGCAGCCGCCTCTAAAGGGATGCATGTGGGCAAGCTGTTGGTGTGAAGAGTACAGTCCTTCAGCAATACATTGCAAGATATTGTACATGTACTCGATATAATAATTCCAATTCGTGTTTTTCCATTAGAAGAACGTACAAAGTGGGTACGTCGCTACTGCAATTTTGCGAGGGTTCTAATGCAAAATGTCTTATCAGTACCTCCGAGTGTGTACATGTACGCACAGTTAATCTAACCAGCCAGACGACGCGCCAAACGAGGTTTCCTATGCAAAATGTGATTCTCTAGACTGAACGAGACGAGTCGCTAGTCTATCGATTACGGTGGGAGAGCCCTAACACATGGCACGAGGCCCAAGCAGGAGCAGGTGCAAGATAGCTAGGCCAAAAGCTATTTAAACCTAGTACATTAGAGGGAGGTAATAGAAACATTTAACAATTCCCTTTGTTCAATTACAATGTACTGCTAAAATACTACAAGTGAGACATCTTCTCATCTCTCCCCCCATATGCACTTCCACCTACATACACAACAACGACAGAACTGAACAAAACATATCTTTGTTTGCAGGTAGCTTTCCGAAGTCTAATCGCCACATTGGTTTCGGAGTTGGTTGGTCGACGCACAATTTTCGTTTCGCCCGATTCGCTCGACGCTGCTTGATTGATTCGAAATGGCTTTTCTTCGACATGGTCATTACGCGGTGGTCGTGTTGCATGTTGGTGGTTCCAAAATCTCCGACATTAAGCTCATTTTACAACGTGAGCCTCGTTCTGGTAAAACTTGGTTCCGAGCTGGTTCGATTTTGCCTAACGATTTTGCTTATTGATGTTGTTGTTCGTAATTTGCACGAGGAAACTGGCCTTGTTTTGATTGCTGATGACTTAGCCCTCTTGAGTGACGCTCCGGTTCGCGTCGCATTACCTGATGGACAACGTCAATTTGTGTACGTCCTTTTTGCGTATGTTCAAGTTCCTTACGTGACGACTCATTTGCGCACACATGCTCAGCTCGAGCAGGCTGTTACTTCCCAGTCGACTATTAATCATGATGGTTCTTACGTCGTTCCGGCAACAATTGACATTGACGGTTTTTCTCTTACGCTATTTAAACAAGGGTTACTTCCTGCCCTAAAGCGTAAGAATGAGTTACTTCACTTTGGTTACGTGACGACTGAATGGGAGAATTTTCGTCGTGCAGTTTATGCTCACCAAGTACTCTGCCATGGTGACGCATCGTTACCGATGCAGTTTTTCATGTACCCCCGGTTTATGTCTGTCGACAACCAACTTTGCTGGCCTACCCGTTACCCTTATTGAGACCCAATGTAACGCGAAGTTTCAGTCTCGTCGTGAGCCGCGTGAACTTGAAGATTGGCTCGAGGCACAACCGGAACATTTCGTTTTACTCGGAATTACTGATGATTCTTACGACGCGGTGATATGGGTTACTTCACAGTTTTCCGGACCCCTGAACAACAGGTGGTTGAACCGTAAATAGTAGGCAGCAATTCCAACTTCTTTTGACTCATTGGTGGAGGAGCTTCGTAAGACGTTCTTGCTTCCTAATATTCAAGACGACACAATAACGCCCTGCTTGGGATTACGCTGGGTAACATGAGTTACGCCGTCTACACCCAACGGGTCAACGACTTTTTTACGGAGGTCTCGTCAACATCTCACAGCTGATCTTTAGTGTGTTTGTTTCATTAATGGACTAGCTAATTTTCAGCTACAGACTAAGGCCAAGTCACATCGTTCACAGAGGGGGTACAAGTTGCAAATCGTGGTGCTGCAGAATTTTTTCAATGATGTCGCTACCGACTCGCCCCATCTGGGTGATGTGTAGTCAACGACTGGACCGTCGACAACACTTGGAGGTGGACAACCTACCAAGAAGCGCACCTATGAGGACCCCTTAGTAGGAGCCTCGAAAATCTGAAAGCGCGACAACGGTGATGGTGCTGGTCGTGGTCGAGGACGTGGAGGAGGCCAAGGAAGTGGTGGCCGAACTTCTCAAAACACTTGTCGAATTGACTTCAGTGCCATTGGAGGAGCGTTGACTCCTAAGGAACGGAAGCGTTATATCGAGGAGGGACTTTGCTTCAAATGCCACAAGAAGGGACACCGTTTTTTCAAGTGCCCGGAGCTGAAAGGCAAGGAGACGATGGGTGCTCCTTCTAAGAAGCAGTGATGGTGGGAAAGATGTTCCACTGACGAATTGGAGCAGCCGGCTACATCTATTGGTCATCCTGAAACATTGTTAGCGACATAGGTCGTTGAAACTCTTTCGACATCTCCATCGACTACAGTCGCGTCTCCCGCAACACTAGTAGCATGTTGTCATCGTAAGAACAAGTAGAGAGAGTCATGAACATGTAACCATACGTTCGATTGATTGGAAATTGGCTGACTATGTTTTTGAACCTCTGCACGCCCGGTTTGACTTTACATTGGAGGGATGTGCTGATGATGAAGGTGTGAAATCGCACGGTGGATTGCTTCACTGTTCGCCGAGTGACTCGATTCTGAAGAGGGATTTGTCAAGAGAGCGGGTGTTCATTAATCCACCCTGGGAGTTGGCTGAACATATTGCACGCCATTTTGAGAGTTGTCGTCAAACAACTCCAACACCTACGATGGCTGTATTTGTTCTTCCTAAATGGGCTAAATTTAAGGAGCTCACTCGACATTGGAAACTCTACCAAGAATTCCCAGCTAGGACACAACTGTTTACTCGCCAAGCGCTAGAGAATCCTACTGAGTAGGAGGTGGTTGCTCTAGCTCCTTGGCATGTGCATCTTTGGTTAGTCGACGCTGTTTGTACTTTTTACGATCCGGCACTAACTACAATTCATGACCAACCCACCTCGGTACGTGTACCTCCTGACGACACGGAAGAGTCCATCGCTACGGCGCAACAATTTTCTCCGACAGCTACCGCCCTTCTAACGGATCTCACGGAAGTTCGGCCATTCAAGCAATCATAACTTACATATATATGGTTAAAAGTTTTGATAACAGGTACCGTTGGACGCGTCTTTTCAATACGCGTCGAACCCACCTACTCTAGAGTTCAAACACTCACAAATCAATTTGGTATGAATTATTTTAATTTGCAAATTTTTCCGCCAAAGCTGACCCGCGGTGCCAAGCAACACCCATCGAAGTCGGCTCACTTCCTGAGACGTTTTGTGCGGGGTTTGTCGATATATGTTCACCAATTCTTCATTCCTATTGACCTCCGAGCCCAATTCCCGACTCTTGCTACGCGTGGGGCGGGTGCGGGAGCCACAAGCACATACCCAAGCATTCCAAACACCACCGTCAACGTGATGCGTCCCTAACGGCCAAGTTGGACCTCGCCCCTCCGCTAAGCCAATCGCCCTCGCATGTTTACAACGTGCAATGTTTATCCAGACCTGCGTCATGAGCGTTTTTGCTCGCTTGCTTTCCAAAAAATCACCCGTGCCGGCGGCGTGAACTTCCGTGCTCTATTCACACACCGGCAAACCAAACCTCGCGCATTGAACACGGCACCCACGCCTCCAAACCCCCTCCAAAAAGCTCCCAAAAATACGGTTATGTGTAATACATGGTAATATGCAGCTTGGTATGAGCGCTTGAGCAATGCCCAAGCGTGGCGCTCAGAATGACGTGTGTAGATTAGACAATTTCATGGGAATTTATGGGCTTAATTCGACAAACTCAACCGACAACACCCGCTGTAAGATGAGGTCTAACCACCCGGATGGCGGCTTACTGCTTGCTTCTCGGCTCTCCTACAATTGGTTGGTACTCGGGTATCGTCGTGCTTGACGTGGTGAGAGGGGAGCGTGTTCTTATGCTCCCCTCTAGCATGAGAACACGCTAGAGGGGAGTGTATGTCCGGACTAGCTTATGCTAAACATAATGTATTCCGGAACTTGTGGAGGAGTGTATGTATTAATCTCTTCATCGCTATCAGCATGTGTTTTCTTTTTTCTCTTTTATTGTATTGATCTTTTTCAACCACGTCGACATATTATCGGCGGCGGAGGGTTTTCTGACTTGTACGAGCACACCGATACTATATCTAACTACTAAATTTGGTCTGCCGATGTCGTACTATTGGTAGGGCGACATCGACGTTAACCCTCGTCATTAAATAAAATGAACTAGAACTCGTCGACAGCGAACTTGGGTAACACGACCACACGGATTGGGGCAGCATAAAGCAGTTTTAGCCTGTTCGCTTCCAGCACGTTAGCAGGGCGGAAGAGAGAGAGGGGATTCGCTCTTGAGGCGTGACGGTTTGCCAAGGATGGGCGCAATATACCCCACGGGTCCGCCGGTGACGAGCGACCCATTCATTCAAAGCCCAGCGAATCCCGTATTGATTGTCTTTTACGCCTTCTGGGCATTCGCTGCTGTGGCGTTTATAGCTTTTTGGGCCCATCGACGTGCTCGTAAACGAGCCTTCCTACGTGCTGCGGAGCGCTTGGAGCGACTACCCTCTAACGGCGGCTTCGGTGGTCTAAACCAACTAAACAAATCTTCGGCGGTCCATGGAGCGCCGCAGCCCGAGGCGCGCGACAAAAAAGATGACGTACCTGGCGAGAACAAAACTCGATACCGCTTTTTTCGCGACGATTCCTTCGGACGGTAAGCTGTGAACCTTGCACTCGTGGGCTCTGTCCAATATTTCGTGCCTTGTGTGGCTTGTGCTATTAGTGTCGTTGTCAATATTGCATTTGCCTATGCTAACTCGACCCCTGTTTTCCGTCCAGCTTTGCTTTTGGACTCTACATATTCTTTCTTGTACATCTTTACGTCATCGCGGTCATCCTCTGTCTGGACATGTACTGGGCGTGCCAGATTCGCAGCCCTGACAGTCTCTGCGTCTTTGGCGCGTTCCCCCTCACTGGCGGCTTGGACCCCAACCTGAAAATCTTCTTCGTACTGTGGCACATGTTACTGCTCTGTTACGGCCTCTCCCTTCTCAAAAAGGTGCGTAAATCGCCGAGCGCTTCTGTCCGAGTTTCTTTTATTTACAATTCTCGGAATGTACTGACTTATAGTACTGAATATTTACGTAGGACAAGTTACGTAACTGGTTCCGGATCCCGTGCACGGCGGAAGAGGCGGGCCACGTATGGATATCGACGCCGTTAGAGGAAGAGGTGCTGGTTCACGACCGACACGTGAGCCCGGTTGTGAGGGCGGTGAAGGGGCTGACAGCTCGATTCGGGAAGAAAGGTGTCGCTTGCCACGAGACGACGGTGCCGGTGTCCGTCAGTGAAGCTGGGTCCAGGTGCTGGACGGCAAGCTGTTTTTCTTTTTGCTGTTATTCGAAATAGTATGAAATATAGAACATCGATATTACTAAGTATGACATAGTCGTACGAGTACTTGTACTACAATATTTATGTTTTTCTCTCCCTATTTTCAGGGTTTCAAGGGTTTACATAGTTTTAGGGTTTACATCAGCTTTTTGCTCTCTCTCTCTCTCTGTGTCTAGGGCTTGAAGGGTTTATATACTTTTCTTTGGGTTTAAGCAACTTTGTACTTCTGTGGCTCTCCTCTCTAAGGCACATGCACACGCGATGAGCATGCATTGCTCTCCCAGACTCAATGCACACACATATCTTCAATGGCACAATACTCCAAACCCTGATTGTGCCTTTCGTCTCAGGATCTACGAATTCCAAGGCTCCAGATTCGTGCTCACCTTCACTCAAGGATTCGACTTTCAGCGCTACCATTCGGAGGTCACCCACTTCCACTTCCACAACACCCTCTACAACCTACAGCGAAAGGCTGCCACGCTGCCTCTCGTGTCGCACCACCCTAACGTGCGTGCGCCTGTATGATGTGCATGTGTTTGTAGGTGGGGCCGTCGTTGGCGGACATTCACAAAGGGGAGGCGGGGCTGTCCACAGAAGACGCTGCCACTCGGCTGGATATGTTGGGAAGGAACGAAGTGCCTTTCAAGGCCGAACCCTTTGGCATCCTTTTGGTAACAACCTCAGGCCCTCCTTTACCACGGCCGTCGCTTCTCGAAAATGACAAATGTTTTACCCGTCATTTCATTGAATTAGCTGAAAATTTAAGATTACAAACGGAATCTGACATCTTTTTTACTTGTGTATTTTGGATATTTTACATTCGGGGGTTCCGAAATGACAGCGACACGTGCTGTAACAGTCAACATAACGGTAGAATGGATATAAATTGCCTAATTTGCATCGGTACGTCGTAGTAAGGTGATACAACAGTAGCAGTGGATGCAATGAGAATGTGACACGGCTTACTAACATCGATGCCTTCATTCTGTGTTCGCAGTGTAAAGAGTTCTTCGCCTTCTTCTACCTCTACCAGCTGCTCATGTACACCATCTGGTTCTTAGATTCGTTCTTAACCATTGCCATCGTTGTCTTCTCTGTCGTGGTTTTGGCAGGCGTGATTAAGGTACATGCCCGGCCCAATTTGCATCCCGCTTGCCATACTGAATCTTGTGTTTATTTGGATTGCCATTTTCCATGTTTGTGGTGCTGTTTTCATGAAATTCATGATGTTGATGGCCACAGTAATAGTTTGATTTGTAAAGTTAATTTAATACGTGTTTGGAATTTTCTATTTTCTTTGGTATTTATCTATTTTTGAATTTGCCATGTTCTCCTTTTTTCGCGACAAAATTATTACAATGAGATCGCTCTTGCGCGTTTGTGACTTTATTTCGACCCCACATTTGTGGAACTTCAGTGTATGTCGATGTATGTCGATGAATGCGGATTTTGTGTTACGTGCTACCCCACTAAATAATGCTATAATTATTTAGATAAAATGAATAGCATCAGACCATTCCTGTTATGAGGTCGACGGCGCACGGAAATTCCACTTTCAGTTTATGGCGAACTTTTCGTCAATTGATCACTCGGATTCTTGCAACGTTGCGGGTATAAACCAATTGATTTGTGTAGATGTAAAAAGTATTGATGTCCTGAAATGTCATTGTTAATGGCATTGACGACTTGGTCAGGCGACTTTGGCGGGATCGATGCTCATTTCGTAGTCAAATGTGAAAGCAGCGCCGATGTATCACTGTTTTTAATGCTGTTTTCACATGTCAACATATCGAAGTTTGACATTATTATGGACTTTGGTTTCTTTGCGTTCCCAGTTTTTCTCCTTTGGTGCTGGCGGATTTCACTGCTTTCTTTGTAATTAACTTCAGTTTATGACCTTATTTATCCTAAAACAGAATGAATTGTCATACTACACTACACTACTGGCATTATAGCGGTATCACACTAGTAACTCCTTATTTGTACGTAAATGACGTCATCACGAGGTATTATAGGTTTTATTACAAGTAGAAAACGTCATCACGAGGTTCTATTTTCATTGGTGATTGTGATTGATTAGTCGATGGTATTGTATCTATCGATGTATCATTCCTAGCTAGCCTGATGATATTGTCAAGTGTGGTAGGAATTTATACCATTCTCCGTGGTCTCGATATAAACGGTTAGATTGTGATGATAATTTATGTTTGATGAATTATTTTGTTCGTGACGTTAACCCCCCTTCCAAGATCGAAATTGATTTAATAAAACCCTTTTCCTCGTATACGCCTTCGCGGAGGCTCCGCGGAGGCTCCGCGGGCCGCGGGCCGCAAGAGCGGGCCGCGGGCGTGAAAGCGCCTATTACCACTATCGTCGCCATGCCGTGAAGCGTTTAGCCCCCGACTCACAATTTTGCCACAACGAAAACCACAAGTTCCAACACGTAGTATCTATGGAATTTCTTATACATTCTTGGGGCGGTCGTATCATCGGACCCCGTTTCTTTTAACGCCATGCGTAGTAAAAGGAGCCTTGCCGCTCTCCTCATCGCGGCCTCGAGTTTGATGCTATCGGATATCACTCGACATTGTCCAGTGGGTGACACATGCCTGTATGTCGCCCTCGCTATCTATTTGATGGGCACGACATCGACTAATCAAGAGCAAGCGGTCATGTACCACTTGATGTTCGTATACTCGAGTGCGCCCGTAGGAGCTATGCAAAACGACCCATAGCAACACGCGCGCCGCTCGCCTTGACCATTTTCCTCATTATTCATAGGGGAATATGGTATATTCTCCAGTTGTGTAGTTGACATAGGACTACCCTCTCTTGTGTTGTTGTGGAGGCGATAAGGAATGGGCGGCGGGATGTGTCGCTAGGGATCACAGGCGCGGGGAATCACTACCGCACGAGCTACAGGTCTTCGGGCATTCTGCGGAGAAATGAAAATCCCGAAAACATTAAGGAAACCCCGTCATGGTGAAAATAATCAAAAATAATGCTCTGTGAGGGGGGGGGGGGGGGGGGGGGGGGTCACAGAGCAATATTTTTATATTTTTCTGTTGAGACGTCACGTACCGCGGTCATACGAGTAAAGTACAGGTATCGGGACCTGAAAAATACGAGGAAAAGTATTTTATTAAATCAATTTCGATCTTGGAAGGGGGGTATCGATGCGAATCGGCGTGGCCAACGGATGAAATGCCTTCGCGACTTTCCAAATCAATTTGACATGCTTTTTTTTTTCTCGGCATAATTAATTTGACATAGTTTTTGTGTTCGGCATCATTTCTGATTGTTGTTCCGAGACTCACTTGGAAATCGTAACTGGCTTGTCGGAGGTCAATAAAGTCTCCCTATAAAGTCTCCTCTCGCTTCGAATGAGACAAGTGTTCCCCTGTCGCCCTTGTTTGATCAATGTCTCCCTCCTATGACACATGCGTGTGCTCTCTAGGCGCACCTGGTTCGTAAGAATCAACTGTCCTTGGAGAAGCTCACCGCCTATGTCACACACGTAATTGTGCTGCGCTCGGGAGACTGGGTAAGCGTGCCGAGCTATGAGCTTGTTCCGGGTGACCTAATGCGAGTGCGCAGCGAATGGGTTATGCCTTGCGATGCGGTCATCTTGCACGGCGCCGCGGTGTGTAACGAGAGCTCGCTGAGCGGTGAGTGAACTTGCCCGTTCGCTATGGAAAGCTTTACGATTGAACCCGGAATCTGATTACAATTTTGTGAAATGACAACAAGATCGCTGAAAATTTAACATGTTCTTAGTAAAGCACTGTGAGCGAAGCGATGACTTTCTTGTGCATGTGTTAAGCTAGCAGTCGGGTATCGAATTCACTTGATCTTTTGTCTGGCCAGGCGAGCCGATGCCGCTCCAAAAGGTTCAAGCGCCGCCGGAATCGGACCGAATGTACAACCCCAAGGGCCGGTGTGCGCGCTACACGCTTTTCGCTGGCACCACCGTTCTACAGGCCGACTGCTCGCAGGGGGAGCACGTGACCGCGGTCGTGACTGGGACAGGGATGAACACATCGAAGGTCAGGACGGCTCCCGCCGAAATACGTACTTGGACTCAGCTTGAAAGTCAAATCATAAACGCCAAACGACGAGGTCGATTAAGTGACCTGAGATATTTTGGAGCGGTTATATCATAGATATTTTGTCAATGGTGTTGTATCGTCTGCGTTGACCGGCATCGTCAGTATATCGGTCGATATTTCAATACCTGTCGTCGTCTGACGTGCGTATCGGTAAGTCCGGCGGAGTGCGTTTTGTTAACTTAACAAAAGCGTCAGTACTGCCGATACTACGACATCGTTTTTGATACTATATGCATAGGAGTTAATAGACACTGGTAGTATCAAGCGTGACGTAAGATGCTTGAGAACGAAAGCCAATTCGAATGGTCTCGACGTACGTCAATGCCAATAATAAATCACAATTTTCGAATTGTATACATCAGTATTAGGCAATATCGGCTGTTATGGGGCATTTTCCATTTATGATTCATTCAGCGTGGCTTCATAGCCGTGATTTGCGAAGCTTGACATTCAGTGGGGTCGCTGGTTTTACCATGGGCAGCACGATGCTACCAAGGTAGATAGATAGAGCACGTGGAGTATATCCTCAGCCACCAACCGCAGTTGCTGATGTGCTAGCGTACGTCGAAACCGAAATAGAAGCATGAGGAACAATTTGAGCCGATGCGAATTAAAGAAGAAACTAATCCAATTGAATTAGATGCATGCGAAACTGATTTAAATGGTAGATAGGGAGCCATAAGATGAGGTTAATCGATGTATCAGAAACGATAATATAAAACACCCGTCAATGATTACTACCGTCTCAGCTTATATATATCCGACATAATATCTCTGCGGAATTGATTTCCATTTGACGCATGGCAACTCTGATTCTGGCTGCAGGGAGAGGTCATATCCGCGATCCTGTACCCCTGCCGTCTGGTCTTTAAGTACTCGGAGGAGCTGCCCATCGTGCTGGCCATCCTCTTTTGCTACGCCGTGCTCAACTTCAGCCTCTCTCTTTACCTCGTCATGCACAATGGCAGCCACAGCCCCAGCTGGGTGACCTACTGGATGTCGTCACTCTTCACTGTATCTCAGGTACGAACGGATCTCCGTATCCTGCTCCCACCCCCATTTCCGGGTATCATATTCGCCATTCGAACTGTTTTCTCACTACGAGTACAAGCCGGACCCGCGACACGATGGGCATGGACTTTCGTATTTTCTGAATTTCTTGTTTTCCGACGGCAGGTTCTTTCTCCGTTGCTGCCCGTCGCTCTTGTGTCGGGGCAGATCAAGGCAGTCTCGCGACTTCAGAAACGGGCGAGTGCCATCTCATCCCATTCCGTGGAGTTTTTCATTCACAACTATATCTATTTGAAATTATAAAACAAGCTGACTGAAAAAAATTCTTTCGCTTTTCGAGTAGCGCCAGTTTTATGTTGTTTAATTCGACTCAGTAGCTGCTAACGGTTCAAGTGGTGCTGCGACGCAGGGTATTTTCTGCCTCAACCCCGACCATATTCCCATTTGCGGGAAATTGCGAGTATTTTGTTTCGACAAGACCGGCACCCTCACTTGCGAAGGCCTCGACTTCCTGGGGTTCCGGCCCGTGTCCAGCATTGGGAAGGCGGCGACGGTGACTGGCCCGGTGATCGGCGCGCAGGAGGGGTTGGCGGGCGGGTGGGGGCGTCTTGGCACCCGCGCGCTGGCATCGTGTCACGCCGTATCGACGTACAATTCCGAATACGTCGGCAATCGGCTCGAAGTCGCAATGTTTGTGGCGACTGGCTGGACGCTCTCCGAGGGCGAGCACCAGCGCGCAAAGGTAAGAGCCGGCCTCCTTAAAAGTGAAATATCACGGACAAGATTGCTTATTTGTGACGGTTACGCTGAAAAGAAATCTACATTCAGAGTCCATTGTTTCACAGACATAGAAATTATAAAAGCGATAGGAATTGTATTTTATCCTCTAGTCGACTACTCATGATTCTCCGGAACATATTCTGACTAACGCTTACGCTTCGTTTGATTCATTAGTCACACACTGATCGTCCCCGCGTCAGCTCCTCTTCCAGTATAGAGCAGATTCACGGTTCCACCTGCTCATATATATGCTATGTGTACTACGCCTACAATGTACAGATTTCCAGCCCGGACGGCACCGACTCTGTGACGACCCTCCGCCGGTTCGAGTTCGACCACGCCCGGCAAACCATGTCTGTGGTGATTCGTTGCGCGGACGGGTCGGTGCACGCTTTCGTGAAGGGCTCGTACGAGCGGGTGGGCCAGATGGCCGCCGCTGACAGCCTCCCGTCAGACTACCTTGAGTCAGCAAAGGTGAAAACCGACTGCTGCGTTGCCATATCGGTCTGTACAGCGTGACGCTTGAGATGAAAGTGGAGTACATTACCTAAACACGGGCTCGACAATTCACTGACAAATGAACCCTTTATTATGATAATGTTTCGTAAGTTATGTTTGTGTACAATTCGCGGCGACTTCATCGCGGAATAAATAGTTATCGACGGCTTGACAAACGAATGTCGCGTCTTACGACAGGTGTTGGCGCTCGACGGATGCTACGTGCTGGCGGTCGCCCACCGCGAGTTGGGTGCGACCCCCTTGCCATCGGTCGACCCGTTTCAATATTTTTGCAGCGAGCACGACGTGGTCGAAGTTTTGAATCGAAGCCGGGCCGAGGTTCTCTCAATAAAATTGTTGTGTAATATACTATTTTTACAGGCAAAGATGTGTCGGATGAAGCAGTTGCGCACATGTCGCACGACGAGGTGGAGCAGGGCAGTCGAGTGTTGGGACTGCTGGCCTTCCGAAACGAGCTCAAACCCGACTCGGCCGCCGCAATCGAGGTTCGTCGCCCGACAAAAGAAACACATTGCCGGTGCTTTCGGTATGAATATATTTAGAAACGGTCAATGTAAGGAGGATTATCATTGTCGCTTACCGCCTTTTGTGTATCGAGCAGGAGCTGCGGAGGGGCGACGTGCGGACGTTGATGATCACCGGCGATAATGCGCTGTGTGGGCTTTACATCGCGAGGCAGGTGGGGATGGTCCGACCGAAGGCAAAGGTACGAATCGCGCGATCTATCGACAGTCGTTGACCGATCACATCTTTATATCGAGGGCTTATATTGGGTCGTTGATACGCGTGTTGACGATACGTACGCGTTACGGTTCGTATCCAGGTGTTACTGGCCGAGAGACCTCCCGCGCCCGTGGACAAAGAAAGCATTGCCGCGAAAAGAAAGGCTCTCGGCTCGCCTGCAAAGGAGCCCGTCGTCTGGAGGGCTGTGAGCGACGCCGGCGAGAAACGAAAAGGGGGCGGCAAAGAGGAGGAATACAGCACGGTCGAATTGCTTGAGGTGCGAGCAGTCTCGACACGAAGTAAAGGCAACGATGATAATGATTTCGTTGTGCTCTTCGCCGCCTTTTACGATATCATCATGTTTATATCGCTATTCCTCATCATCGACACAACTCGGTTTTGTTCGGTTTTTCGTGACGGCGCCTTGCTGCTGGTGCGTCATTAGGGTCCGATCGCAGAGGCGCTGGAACGCGGGGAGATCGAGCTGGCAGTAAGCGGGGCTGCGTTCGACGAGCTGTCATCGGGAAGCGGTGCGATCGATCGAGTTTTGCCTTTCGTCAGAATATTTGCGCGTATGTCGCCCGAACAAAAAGTGGATGTGGTGCGCCTCCATCAGGTGCGACGCCATCCGTCTCTACCCCCCCCCCCCCCCCCCCCCCCCGCAAACCAAAAAGAAAAAAACTGCTGAACGATTTCTGCTATATCCGAACTGAAAACAATTCTGATCGTTGAAGTGCTTACAAAAGTGGTGCAAATTAACCAAAGCGGAAATGGGAGAGAAAAACGCACACACAAAAAGATGTGGGAAGAAATTATGGACACGAGAAGGATACACGGTTTGGAAACTGATTGAGGCTGTTGCATTTCAGGCGAAGGGCCTCGTGGTGGGGATGTGTGGCGACGGTGGCAATGACTGCGGAGCTCTCAGGGTTTGTTACCCTCTCCATTACCCTAAATTTCTAAAGCCCATATGCTTATTGGCTGCCCAACCACGGCACTTGCGGCGTATAGCATAGGGTGTTTCCAATGCTTATCTGCTCACTGTACTGAGCTGGTTTTTTGTCTTTGTTTGTTTTTGTGATTTCATCGCAACTGTAATAAAATTGGGACATTTGACATATCCAGTACCCCACTTGCTTTTCTTATTAATTATTGTATACTGGAACCGGTTACTTTTCTGTTCAGGTGGCTCATGCGGGTATTGCGCTGAGCGACGCGGAGGCCTCCGCTGTGTCCTCCTTCACCTCCAAGTCGAAGAGCTGTGTCAGTGTGGTGGACCTGGTGAAGGAGGGCCGCGCCGCGCTGCACAACAATTTCTCCGCCTACAAGTTTCTCATCACCTATGGCCAATTGTTCAGGTGCGTCGGAACGCAGCGACAAATACTCAACCTCAAATTTAATCGATTAACGCTAAGAAACTATGCAATACAATACAATACAACCAAATGAAGTCGCACAATACTATGAAATATTAATAGGTTATTGTCATACGCTGCATTGGTGTGGAAAGAGAGTAACTTATGACGAACTGCAGTTATTAGTAAATATTTTCCCAAAGGGAAGTACTAATAAAGTCAAATGAATGTTAGCAAATTAGGCCAAGCGAGAAAGTATTTAGTTAATGTAACTCAGTAGAAGCTCATAGTTTACTTAATTTTACGGATACTCAATTTCCTTTAATTTTATCATTATTAATTGACTTTTTTGGCTGCAGTAGACACTCAATCACCCAGCGCCCATTAAACCCTAAGTATGACGTACGTCGCTGATGGCATCCCATTGCTGGTTTTTTGAAACAGTTTGATGAAGGCGGTCGTTTTCGCCAAGGGCGTCATCCCTCCGCGCATGTTTTACATCTTCACCGACGTCGTGGCCGTCCTTACGCTGACTTGGGCGATGAACTTCTCCCTACCCCAACCTCGCCTCGCGGCCGAACGCCCCACAAGTAGCCTCTTGGGCGCAAACACCCTTGCGTCCGTGGTAGGCATGCACGCCATCAACACCGCCACCTTTGTGTCCGTCATTGTGATGGTCTTTGCGCACCCCGACTTTGTGCCTTGGCCCTCCCTTCTCTCGGATTGGTCCCAAAATTGGACTCTCGCCGATAATTGGGAGGCGAGCGCCGCGAGCATCCCAACGTGAGCTCCCACCAAACCCTTCCAAACCCCATCAAACCCTAACTCAAACGCACGTCACTACATGCGCCGATGCTGAAATGACAGCATTGTCCCATAGCGTATTTTCCATATTTCTCAATTTACTAATGATTTAGTTTTGACTTTATCATCGCTAAATCAGTTTCGAACTGCACATTTGTTGTATCCTGTTATATCTATTGCCTGCTGTGACTCTCAAGATTTGTTTGTATATCTGTTAGGTTACCAGCTCATTGGGTTCGGTACTACACATACAACATCATGGGTTGAAAAAGACGTTCGACAAAAGTGTTACCAACTTCTTTGGGTTTGGGTTAGCGATAGATTTCATCTCGATAAAGTACTGCGCAATAATGGCTCGTTTGCATTTTATTTCATTTCAATAAGTATCTATGGCTCGTGGCATGCCTTATATGCAGATCCAACTACGGAATGTTTTTTGCACATCTAATGGTTCATTTAGTTGCGGGTCGCTGAGAAATTATCTGAAAACCTGGCGTCTCTTTCTGATTGTGGTGCGGTGTTTCTTTATGGGCGCAGGCACATGTTGTTCGTTTCCTCGAGCGTCATTTATTCGTTCGGCTACAAGTTCAGGCGGCCGGTGTACACCAACCTGCCGTTGATGACCGCCTGGCTGACGCTGATCGGAATACAGTCCTACCTGCTGCTGTCAAACCCTAATGCGTTCACCGACCTATGGCATGTGGCCAGCCGGGCATACAACTTTACAGGCGAGTGCGCTACCTCCCGTCGATTATTATTTTCTTTGCCATGCTAATTCAGTTCGAAATGCGAAATGTTTTCACTTGTAATTGGCGAGTGGCTATTGACAATACCCCAATTCACGGAGTTACATTGTATTGATGTACCAAACGTAAATTTTAACTATTTATTTACTAAATTTGTCAGTTGGAAAAGTATGAGCCCAAAACCATGCGTGGAGTTTTCAGGGCACTGATTGTGGTTTCTGTTATTGCAGGTACTTCTTCCATACCTTGGAAGTTGTACCAGGAGGCCGGTGGGTCGACCAGCCCCGGGATGCCCTTCGAGCTACGCTTGCGCATACTTGTGGTGACAATGTTGGGCATTGTTGCGGGCGCAATGTGGCAAAGTTTGGCAGTGGACGGGCCGCTGCGTCGTTTTTGCGCCGCTTACTTTCCGGGCAACCGACCTCGTGTGCTGCTTTGAATCCATTTCCTTTGCCATACATGTCTTTTAATTGATTATGCTTCCGTTGACGTTTGGGGCTCATGTGCTGGAATTGATCCCCAAGCAAACAATTGCTCATTTGTAATTGTTTCAATCCAAGGTGCATGGAGTGAAAAGTGGCTTTCGTCCCGTTAGCTCTTGCCTCCAGACCCTCCCATTTACTATGCCATGTACGTATTGCCATCCTAGTATAGACCGTGCTCGCCTAATCCGCACTCTCCGAAAAAGTGTGTGGCGGTTTCACTCCGCCATGGATGTTAGTGAGCGCGGCACGACCACAAGTTGCGGACGGGCTTTGAAATCAGGGAGGGTGTATGTGTTGCCGGCGCGTCATGCGGGCTTCAATCATATAAACTACTAGGAGGTGGTTTAGCCATTGGAGCTTGTGTAAGCTTAATTGGGGGGACGCACACGTGATTTCGGGACGGGTAATTTGGGAAGGAGCCCCTCGGTTTCGAGGAGATGATGGTAGGATATTGGGTTGAGATCATAGTAAATGTTTCCCCTGGCTTTTGTTCCGGAGTTAGTCGGTGATAGAGGTGGGCCGTTCGACAACGCATCATGGACCTCGCCAATCGCCGCGTTGGTGTAGCTGTCGAAGAAGGCATAGCAGCCGACGTGTAGGTACTCGTCGTAGGCGGCTTGTCTGCGCTTGTCACTTAGCGTGCGGGCTGTGTCATTTGTAAGAGACTAGAAACGTGGCTCCTCGACGTCGCGTGGCGGACGTTCGAGCCCACGGGGAATGACTGCGCCGTAGTAGGTGAAGTCGACGAACTCGGACGCATGGGGTTCGGGCTCGTCGTCAAGCAGATCGATAGGTGGCTCAAGGGCCGCCTTACCACCCTCCGTCGTTGGGGTCGCGTCGGGGGGGATGAATTGCTGTTGATATGTAGTAGCGGTTGCGGCCATCGGCTGTTGGAGCTTTGCGAGTAAGGTAACGTTAGCCGCCCAAAACTGCTCAGTGATCCGTTGTTCCAATGCCAGCACTGCCGTGCGAATTTGTTTGGTTGTGCGTTGCTCAATCGAAGTAGCGTGAGGGTCGGCCGCTGCGGCGGACGTGGACGGCTCAAGCTCTATGATGCGTAGACGCGTAGCTGAACAAGGGGAAGTGTCCCGTGACGCTCGAGTGCGCATGGGACGATGGTAAACTGACGCCCTGCTAGACTGCTAGAGTCGAGACCGCATTCGCGCAAAGCCTAGATTGGCTGAGCGCGAAAGTAGAGTGTGCCATGCTCGTAGCTAGTTCCGGCTTATGAGGCAGAGGCAAGCTAGAGCTGACCGTTGGGGAAGTCGTTTGATCGTTAGTTGCGTCTAACCACCATGGCAAAACGGTTGTCCTGTAGGTACGACGCGCCATTAATAACGGTAACCGTAACCGTTAGCGTCACTTTCCCGTACATGTGGGAGTTGGATATGCAAACCTCTAGATTCAAATCAATCTGACCAATAACATCGCTTTGTTTATCGATATTATCATAAATACATATACACTCTTCCCATAAAGTCCGTTACTACCGGCACGCATTTAATTACCCGCGCCACGCACTGCCGCGATGGCAATGTAACTCGATTGGGGATTAGAGTAATGATTTTCGAACAACACACCACGGCGCGTTGTTCATTGACGTGAGCGCGTCTATCGGTCCGTCCCAATTATTGTGGGCACACACGTTGGATTTGCGGCCCATATTTTGCAGGCCGAAATTCGTGCATGTGCATGTTATGCACGCTCTATGCGTGGTTCGGTACACGTAGTGTCGCGACAAGCCGGGAGACTACTCGACACTGGATTCTCAGCATGTGCGCACAATTGCACGAGTATCCGCCGAGTGTGCTGCGCCCGGCCGTCTACATAGCGGCGACACCGAAAATGGTATGTCGCGTGCACTAGGTTTTCTTGCCACGTGCCCGAAAATACAACCAAGGAGCACGGGCTAGGGACCTATTGGGCTTGAGGGGCGGTTGACTTGGAGTGTAAGCACCCTAGCGCGCGGATCGCTGGCCTTTGAAACTTGCGCATCGCCGGGCGTGAAATATGGCGGGGAGCTTTCAAAGTACCCTAGCACGGGCTTTTATTTGGCTTGCGGCAAACGGCACGGCACCATGCCATCATGGGGCATGAAATGGGTAACGCCGTGAATAGACGAAGTATAGAGCGCTGATTGTTGAGCGTATTGGCGGAGCGGGTGTGCGGGTACCACCTGTCCAAGGGTTGCTAGCCCCGCGCGAATGTGGCAGATTTTGAAACCCTAAGAACTTTAGCTGACTGTACGAGGGTCCGGATGACATCGGACGGCGGAATTGACACAAACACCGGCCGGTCGGCATAAATTATGTTGATAACTTGTATTTACTTGGGGAAAGGGCTTCGATTTGCAACTTAGTTTTCTCGAATTGCACACCGTACGGCAAAGTTAGGCTTTTTTAAGCCTCCCAAGTTGTGGGTTTCCGGCCCCAGTCCCACCCACGTCAAGCATCTGAACGGCACATGCCATCACACCCACGTGCTCCTATGTTTGCGGACAACATGATGGGATCATAAAAACCGCGTGTTGTGTCGCCGATTTCGGGAGTATTCACGAGCCACAGTGTAGTAAATCCGAATTCCGGGGCGCCCGAATCAGGGTATGCCCCGAAATCGGGGTTGACCCGCAAACCCTAATGCGTCAAATCGTAGCCGTGACATGCCCCATTTGTGCACCGCTTCCCCCTTTACTTCACCGTCAACACAAGTTTCGGTCCGCCTTTTCAACGAGCTAAAGTACAGTTAAACCATAGAAGCCCTACATGATAAACACCCTCCCTACGCGAAAGGCCCTATTTCACTAGTAACGGACTTTATGGGAAGAGCGTATATATATTTTTCTCGTCTTCGTCATTTGTTTTGTTTTTTCTCTTGTAATCAAAATACGTCAACACAAAACCTGTCCTTTCCTACCTGTCCGTGTGTTAAAGTGCCTGAGTCAAGACTAATATGAAGTACTGCAAAATCGGTAGTTCATGTATTGGATTGATGTAGAAATTATCTAGTATATTATTACAGTGAATGTTCGGATCTAAACATACACTCAACTAAACACGACCATCTGTGCAACCACCGAGGTGATGCGCAGTTTTTCTATGGAGGGCGTCGACACAAGCCTCTCAGTTTTTTATCGAGAGGACACACCTAGCTAGAGCCTTGATGTCATATCACTGAATATTAGAACAATTTAGTTGCACATGTGAATGGTTTCTAGACATGAGCTTGCAGCTCCAATGGTAATTTGCTTCCTTGTTTCCCTCACGATTTAAAGAGTCTCAGCCTCCTTCTGCATCACACACACACACACACACACACACACACACACACACACACACACACACACACACCCTGCTTAAGTCCGTAGCTTCGATAAGTTATGCGCCCTCGTACTAAGGAATCTTCCTTTGTTCCGACTCAACCGGTGTCCGTGCCGCTCCTATATCGTCCCTCTGTGGACTCGGCTTTGTGCCCCTTACTGGTTATTAGTCAGTACAACCTTTTCAGTTGTGTCGACTTGACACCTCCGTTGTCGACCCTCTCGACTCGTTCATCCGTTGGACTCCTCTCTTGTCGCCTTTGACGATTGCATCGTCTTATCTTCCTTCCCGTGCTCACACATGTTCTGAGACACGATGACTCCTCCCTCGAGTGATGATGGTGATACTCATGGCCTCTATCGAGATGCAGGGTCGGCAAATACCCCAGCCGCCTCTTCCCTCCTGCGCTTTAAAGACTTTAAGCACCTCACACACGGGAATGCCAAGGACCCTACCGCTTTTTTAGTATGGTGGTTACAGGTCAAGGCGGAAGCTTGTAACAAACCAAGGTTCACTGATTTTTGGTCCCCGACCTCGGCTTGCTCTGCTCAACACCATACGAGTGTCATGTCGATGCTCAGTCAAGTAATTCAAGATGATCAGGCTATCGAAGGGTTAACACGGAAATGCCATCACCGGGAATCGAACCCGGCACCTCCGTGTCCGGAGCCGTACGCCGTAACCAAGTACCGCGCCTTAAAGTCGGTACCCATTGGGGATATATCTCATGTATGTATCCCCGTACTGCCCGAGCAATGGGCTCCCGCAGTACATCCACTATTGGCGAGATAGTAGGGCCAAGACTCCCCCGGAGTACAACGTACGGATGTGTCCATTATCGTGCCCACCATGGGGATCTCACAACACTCCCCCTAATGAACACCATCCCATCGACTCCGGTCAAACCCTACAAACCCGCGTCATACGCGCAGGGCCCATAACCTATCGAAGGGTTAACACGGAAATGCCATCAAGAAAAGCACCAAGTACCGATGAAGAGGCGGGCAACACGGCTCAGAAAAAGAGACGACAAAGGGCTGACCGAAGACGCAGTTGTACTCCCGGAGTCTATACAGCCAAGGCAATCAGAAACGAGTCTCAGAAGGTCGGTCAAGTGACGTCGTACATGAGTGCTAGTACACCTGTGGTAAGATGTGGTAATTCAGCCGGACCACTATAGGCTTTCACGAGAAATAAAACTGGCGGGTGACAAGCTCCGGAAGCGAATAAAATTCCAGAAAGCGCCAAGCTATAACAAAGGAAAGCAAGCCGATCTTCACGTCACACGAGTCGGCGTTCGGGGGTTCAAGCCGGCTCCGAGCGACACAAACAAGTCAATACCAGCCGGGTATCGAAGTAAAGCTACAAACACAAGCAAGAGCCAGCCACTTTGTGAGCAGATTGCGCAGCATTTTGAGGATTGTCGACGAACATCTCCGACAACTACGATGGCTGTATTTGTACTACCGAAATGGGCGAAATTTACTCAAGTGACTAAGCACTTGAATCTCTACCAAGAATTCCCAGCGAGGATGCAGCTTTTTACTCGACAGTCACTAGAGAACCCAGCGCAACAGGAGGTGGTTGCTCCAGCTCCTTGGCATGTACAGCTGTGGTTAGTCGACGCAGATTGTGCGTTTAACGACTCAACAACATCTACATCACCTGAACAACCCACCTCGGTACCTGTACCACCAGACGACGTGGAACAATCCATCGCTACGCTGCAACAATTTTCTTCGCCAGCTACAACTCTACTGACTGACATCATGGAAGCTCGCCCGTTAATTCGAACTGAGATGACTGTGAAAATTCCTGATGGCGGACACCAAATTTCTGGATTAGTGGACTGCGCGGCGACGCTTGACTTTGTGTCAGAAGACTTTGTACGACGCTTTGCTCTGCAGACTCGAAAGTCTACGTCTAAGACACCAGTTCGACTCGCCAACGGACAACGTGTAACATCTACAACAATCTGCGATGTCACTTTTGAGATGGCTCGACACGAATTTCACCGGACTTTTTACGTCCTACGTGATTTACGTACAGCTGATTTAATTCTGGGTTCACCATGGCTTGACGAAGAACACGCCTCTTTACAGTTCGGTACAACCAGAGTTTTTACACTGATGGATGGTACAGCTGTGGAGACTACGCTCGAGGAACGACGCCCTGAGTGTCTGATGTTGTCGTCTACTAAAGTTCAGAAACTCCTGCGCAAGACGCGCCGCAGTAAAGGACGTCATGCTGAATTTTACGTAATTGAACTTACGTCAGCAGCTGAACAACAGACAGATTTTCACACTGGAGAGGAGCTAACAACAAAACAACGTGACAACTTCCGATCGTTACTCTTCGATGACTTCCCGGAGTTACTGCAACCTGTCGACTCTCCACTTGTAAGCCGACAGTGGGACCATCCCATTGACACTACTGGCCCGATGCGACGTCAACGGCTAAACAGATTGTCACCAGCAGAGCGCGCAGAGCTTAATCGACAGCTTAAAGACGCAGTAGAAGCTAATCTGGTCCGTCCCAGCTACAGTGAGTTCGGCTCGCCAACTCTTTTTGTGCGGAAAGCTGATGGCTCGCTACGTCTGTGCATTGACTACCGTGGTCTTCACGAGGTTACGCGTAACGACGCCTACCCACTTCCGAGAGTGGACGATACACTGGACGAACTTAAGGACGCGAACTTTTACACACACCTCGACCTCGCCTCTGGCTTCTGGCAAGTTCGAGTGCGTGATCAGGACGTTCACAAGACGGCTTTTCAGACCCCTGATGGTTTAATGGAATGGGTCGCCATGCCGTTTGGGCTGTGCAACGCACCAACTACATTTCAGAGGATGATGAACGACATTCTTCGCGACTTTTTACATAAGTTCGTGACAGTCTACCTCGATGACGTCTGTATTTACAGTCGAACTCTGGAGGAGCACCTGGAGCACCTACGTCTAGTGCTACAGCGATTCAAGCACGAAGGGCTGAAATTGCGCCTTAAGAAATGCTTCTTCGGACTTCAAGAAATGGAGTATCTGGGCTACACTGTGACAGCCGGTAAAATTTCGGTTTCCACAAAGAAAGTCGAGGCCGTTGCAGACTGGCCAATGCCCAAGACGCAGAAGGAGGTTCGCAGTTTCGTACAGTTCTGCAACTTCTACGCGAGATTTATACACCATTTTAGCGACCTTACGGCTCCATTGACGGACTTACTACGGAAGTCCCAGCCACAGAAGGTTACGCTGACGCCTGCCTGTTTGGAAGCCTTTGAGACTCTCAAGTTACGGCTCATTTCCGCGCCATGCCTGATCCTTCCGGAGGTCAGCCCGGACGCGACGTTCACCGTAGCTAGAGATGCTTCAACAGTGGGGATTGCAACAGTCCTGTTGCAAGACCAAGGAGGAGGTCTTCAACCAATCTCTTACTGGGCGCGTAAGCTGAATCCAGCTGAGCGTGGTAACACTTACTCTGCGTACGACTTAGAAGCTTTGGCCGTATGCGAAGGTGTCAAGCATTGGAGGTGCTATCTTGAAGGATGCTCTAAGTTCCTTGTCGTAACAGACCACGACACACTGCGGCATCTGCTCAAGCAACCAAACAATAGGCTGAACAAGCGGCAAGCAAGATACCTGCGGGATTTGCAACCGTTTGTGGGCTCGATGACACTTGCATATCGCAAGGGAGCTCTGAACGAAGCTGACCCGTTAAGCCGGCGTCCAGACTTCGTACCTCATGCCACATTACCCTTGTTTTGGGATGGCGAGGTTCCGTCAGATCGAGAATTACGACGGAAGTCCCAGCTGCTGTTTGAAGACGCACAGTTAAATTTACTGACTGTTGACGCGCTGCAGCAGAGCCCTGAGTTCGCTGATCTCATTCGCGAGGGGTTCTCACAAGATTCGTTTTAAGGGGACGATGGTGAGTGGACGAAAGACAGCCGGATAGAAGCCAGAGACGGATACTTTTGGCGCCTCAACCGCCTTTGTATACCACAGAACTCTGAGCTCCGACTGAAAGTGATCACAGAGCCACACGAAAGTTCGTCAGGTGGTCATAGAGGAGTTGCTAGCACTCTTGCTAAAGCACTCGACAGATTCTGGTGGAAACGAATCCGCCAAGACGTGAAAGATTTCTGTGAACGCTGCGTCGTGTGTCGACGAGCAAAGATTCGACCGCAGATGGCTGCGACTCTTGACCCATTGTTTGTTCCACCCAGACCGTGGCACACAGTTGGTCTTGACTACCTTACACACTTGCCTGAGAGCAATGGCTTTAGCAGTGTGCTGATTGTAGTAGACCATCTAACACGAATGGCCCATTTTCTGCCATGCACAGAGTCGATTACTGCCGAAGAAACTGCAACTTTGTTTTTACAGGGAGTCTACCGTTTACATGGACTACCCCGTGTCCTGATTAGCGACCGCGACCCGAAATTTGTCAGCGCCTTCTGGCAGACACTTTGGAGACGCCTTGGAACGCGTCTGAACATGTCTTCCAGCCGACACCCAGAAACAAATGGCTTGACAGAGCGTGTGAACAGCACGTTTCGGCAGCTTCTTCGTTGCTTCTGTTGCTATGATGGCTCTGATTGGACGGCACTTCTACCGCAAGTGGAATTTGCGTACAACGCTTCACGTGCACTCGGAATTGAGCACACACCGTTCGAGGCTAACTTTGGGTTATCTCCTGAGGAGCCTCCTGACCTGCTGTTCAGCATGCGACCATCGATACCAATTTCGCAAGACGCTACAGAACGGTTGAGATTGTTACAGGACTTGCACACCTTGGTACGCTCAGTGTTACAGCTACACAAAGATGAGATGCAGGCGCGCACAGAACCGTCTACATCGCCACACTTTGCTAAAGGAGACAAGGTGTCAGTCGTCACAGCAAACCTTTTTCTGAGAGGACAACCGAACCGGAAACTCAGAGACAGACAGCTTGGACCTTTTTCAGTGGAGGAGCAGATTGGAAAACACAGTTACAGGTTGAAACTTCCAGCGAGAGTACGCTTACATCCTGTGTTCCACATTAATAACTTGAGACCCTGCTCTACCGCTCCGCTACGACCAGCTGTCCGGGTGACTGTACCTAAAGAAGACGACGAGGAATTCGATGTCTCACACATCTCCGTCGTGTGCATCAAGTCGCTACCTGGGCGACGAGGCAAATATCTGCTCTTCATGACGCACTTCAGCGATGACGACATTCCACCTGTCTGGCACCGGTTGAACGAGGTACACCGGACAATTGCGTTACAAGAATTCTTGGAGACGCCCCAATGGCGCAAGTTCGCCAAGACTCAGGCGTACATTGACTTCATGCACGCTCACCCTGCGCGCATTCCTGAGTCCCAGTAATTGCTTCAGTAAAGGAGCCAAGAACCACGGAGGTCTGCCTCGCGGCGGCCTCATTGATCTGTCAAGAGGGGGAGGGTACGAGTGTGACGAGTACAGTCCTGCAACAGTACATTGCAGAACATTGTACAAGTACTCGTTACGGATACCAATTCGTGCTTTTCCACAGGATGGACGTATACTCGTGGGTACGTCGCTACTGCAATATTGTAAGGGTGTTGATGCTACAGTACGACCAGTACCTCCCGGTACGTACATATATGCATAATTAATCTAACTAGCCAGATGACGCGCCAGAACGAGCTCTTCCATGCAGAAGGAGCCGCGTCGTGAAACCCAATGCTAGGCAGGCCGCGTCTCGAGGAAAGATGACGACGGTTGAACAACCCCAACGTCTAACACGTAAGCTAGTCTTACATGCGTAAATAATCTGGGCAGAAACCTATTTAAGCCCAGTGCAATAGAGGGAGGTGACAGAACCATTTAACAATTCCTTTGCTCATTTGTAACTACTGCCTAAGTACAGCAGTGAAACATCTTTGACTCTTGCCTCTCGACAACATCTTTTTGCCATCCTGCAACCACAGAACTAGATAGATTAGAACAGATTTGTGCTAGCGTTTAGCTTTCAGAGGCTAACCGCCACAAGCAAGCTCTAGGTTCCATTCAAGACAAATGACTCCAACAACTAGCAGCTAGAGGGCCCATAACATGTCAAAGTTGAGGGGGCGATAAGGAATGCTTACACTCGGTGAGTGACATTGCATGTCATCTCACCCTCAGCAAGTGCCTAGCACTTGCCTATCACAAGACACGCACTCACCTTGTGGTGAGCACACGCCAACATATATTCTGAGCCTTTAGATGATATCTAACGCTCAGCAACTTGCCACCATCAGCAGCCTAATCCTCTCTATTGTTGATTGGCTTATCATCTTATTGTGCTGAGTCACAGCCGTACTATCACGATGCTACTTGACCAACATTGCTGTGTAGCAACTTGACTACCACACAAAACCATGTCTCGCGAAACAGGTCAAGACTAAGTTACTACGGTTCGTGTCGAGTAATGACCCCCACCGTGATCGGCGTGCTGTCGACGTGCTTCTTGTTGTATTTCTCCCGTCCCCAAGGTTCCGCTCAGTAATCCTGAATCATGCCATTTATCTTCCAATGCAGCGTGCCGAGGACCTCATTGACTTAAAGAATCGTCTTAAACTCGTTCGTATGGAGCTGGAGCAGCTCCACAAGTCCCTTGACGAGTCCACCCTCATTGTCGCCTTTATTCAAGGCTCCGTGAGGAATTCAAGACTGCTGCCCATCTCCTTTCTACGGGTGCTGTCGACGCCTTTACCCTTTATGATGCTGTTCAACATGTCCGTGACTCCATGCTCATCATCTCAACTCTTGCGGACGTTCCCGTCTCGGCCTTTCCGGCTGACGCCATGTCACCACCAGCTCACGCATTGGTGAATCGAGAGGCTAGTGTTACTCAGTTGTCTACCCTCACAGCCCAAATGAAGTCTCTTGCCGAGTCGGTGGCAGCAGTAGTAGCATCCTCATCTCGCCCGAGCTGTAGGCACGATGGTCGTGAGCCCATCATCTGCACCTATTGCGACAAACGCGGACACGTAGAAGTGGACTGCTACAAACGTCAACGTGACTTGAAAAGAAAAGCTGACAATGGAGTCTCCCCTGAAACGGTGGTTGTTGCTGCCTCTACCCCCCAGCTCATGTCGCGTCTCCCCCGCCGGCTGCTGGGGTTCCTTGGGCTATGCCAGCATGTCTTGTTCATGCCCCACCTGCGATAGACGCCACCTCCTTTGCTGCCGCGGATGTGTTCTTCTTCGACACCTTCCCAGTCAAAGCTTCCCCCCTTCACGAAACCTCGCTCTCCGTGCCATCTCCACACACGCTCATGGATGGCATCTGCAACGACAACGACTTAGCCAGCATCACCTACGATGATAACGTGCTCTTCATCTACCGCGATGTTGTCACACACTCCCGTGCTCGTCATACGCTGCGAGACGGCTGCCTCCTGGATGTCAGCCATATTCCCTTCTCAAACGACTTCGATGACTGCCCGAGCCTCGTTTCCGACTCTGGCGAAATGATATGCACCGACAACGAGAACGATGTCCTCCAAATGGCTATCCGTACCGTCGTCCGCCCTCTGCCAATGTTCATGACTGTCAGTCGCTCGTCTTTCACTATCGCGCCCCACTCGCACTGGACGCCTGAAGTTGTCAGCCACCCGTTCACCCACCCCAACAAATGGACCGTGACCCCCCTAATGATCCCACTTGGGCTGTAGATGCTCACCTCTCTCCCGTTGGTGCGCGTCCGGTCTCAGCTCCACGTGCCTCTCCTTTTATTACCCTTGCTTCTGATGTCGCAGCTCCTCATTCTTATGAGGCTGATGCAGCTTATGCGCACGCATGTGGAGCCTACGAGTCCTCCTACGAGTCATCCTTCCACTCACCTAGTGCTCCCTCTGTTCGCTACCGTGCTCAGCCCCGTCGTCCCACATCCTCCGCATCATCCGCCTCTCCACCTTCCGGCGATGATCTGTCGGGCCTTGGCGGTCTTCTCTCCCTCTCCGACAAATTCGGTTCGCGCTTCAGAGCCCTCTATCTCGCTGACCCACAAGATGATGACCCCTTGGACGCCACACACACTTCACACATGACACCCATGACCTCCGTTCCCTTCCTTCTCGTGATCTGGGTCCCGCTCCACCCGTGTATATCTCTCCACAGTTTGCGCCACTTCCACTTGTGGCCTCTATTCTCCCTCCCACGGTATTGGTTGCCGCTCCAAGCTCAATTTCCCCATCCCTACCTCCATCCCCTCCATTACCGGCCATCTCCCACATCACCCCCGATGCAACATGCAACAAGCGTCGTCGTCCTCTCCATGTGCTTTCCTTGTGTGTTGGTGGTGTCCCAAACGTTATCACGCATCTTGTCACCAGTGGGTTTACTATTCGTATAATCTACATTGTGGACATCAACCCTACATCGAGGTCCTCCATGACGGCGGCCTTGGCTCAACTCTCCCTTTCGTGCCCTGATCGCCGTCCTTCCTCCGTGATCCCCAATGCTCACAGTCGCCTTCCCACTGATGTCTCCTACATAACATCAGAGCACTTGGCCACCTTGCCTCACGTGGACGTTCTCCTTGCGTCTCCTTCCCGTCTCCTCATTCCCAGCCTCAGCCGTCATGATGACATGTGTGACACCACCACGGTACCCTTCACGGCATGCTGCGACATCATCTCCCAGCTTGCGACCTCTCAAGGCTCCCTTAACTACATCATCACCTCAATCCCCTGCGCACCGCGACTTTCTGAGCTTCGTGCTTCTCTTAGCGACTCCATTCTTGCCCGTGCCCATGAGCTTGGCTCTTTTGCGCGGCGCGACACGTTTGTGTGGGCCAACATCTGCTCTCCGTCCGAGCTTTAACACCACTACCGCTCTTCCCTCTCCTAGCCCCTCTCTGTCGGTGCTCTTCTCTCCGCACATGGCTTCAACCCTTCGTGGTCAGCTCCTCCGCGGCTCCATGACAGTTTCTTCCCGAAATTTTCGTCACACCTTGCCTCCAACCCCTTCCGGCCTCACCCTTACGGCCCCGGCCGAGGAATGCTTCTCCACTGTGGTATCTCGACTGCTCTGTCTTCTCATATCCGTGCTGTCGCCATGGGTTACCCTCTTGATGTCATGTGCGCCAACACTCTCACCAATGCGGCCCGTTCTGCTCTTCTTGGCGGGGCCGTTGACTTCAACATCCGCCGTTGGCTCGTGGCTGATGTGTCGTCTCCAACTGTCGTCGACTGTGCTCTCCTTGGTGCCTCGTCCTTAAGCGACCTGTGCTTGGGTGTTTGACACATGTTTTACATCGCACATGACAGCTAGATTCACCGGCTTTGCGGACTTCAGACCAGTCCCTCGTCTCTAGTACAACGGTCTCATTGCATATTATGTTGTTGGTGAAGGCACAGTTCATCTCTTCCTACAAGACACTACGTGCTCCCCCATTCGCGTCCGGCTTGGTCAATGCCTATACGTTCCTGATCTCGATGCCAAGACCAACGGTGATATATGTCGTTTGTTCAGCCGTCGCCAAGTGTGGGATGCCAACGCTGCCTTGCATATCACTCTCAATGCCGATGCCCCTGTGATGACTCTCCATGATGGCATTGTTATCCCCATCACTTCCCACGGACGCCTCCTCACCATTCCCTCCCATATTGTGCACCACACTCCCCGGATCCATTCTCCTCTCCCGCCCCCTTCCTCCTTGCTCGCAGCAACCAATCCCCTCACCTAATGTGCAGCAGATGTGACATGCTCGCCTCGGCCATCTCAGCGGACAGGGCATAACAACCCTTGCCCGCAGCGGCATCACCGATCTCCCTCCCCAATAATGTGTTCTTCCCTTGTGCAGGTTCTGCGCCACCATCAAGTCCACCGTCGCTCCATGGCCTCGTGGACTTCATCCTAAGCCCACCGAACCCTTCGAGCGCTCTGGCTGGGACTTCAGGCAAAATAATACTACCTCCTTACAAGGCAATTCCTATTCCCGTGGTGCTATAGACTATGCCCCCTCGATTGTGGCTCTCTATTTCTGCCGCTTCCGGAGCTCCTCCACCGCATGGTTGCGGGCCTACCGCACGATGGCCTCCGCCCTAGGCTACCGCCTTCAGTATGTTCGCCTTGACAACGATTCCGCCTTTCGCAGTGAGGACTTCATTGCCGCATGTGATGAGTCGTCAACTGCTCGCGAATACGCTGCTCCGTAAGATCAGTTTCAAAATGGCCTCATCGAACGCACGTGGTACACCTTATCCACTTGGGAGCGATGCATGCTTGACTACGCACGCCTCGGCGCGGAATTTTGGGAATTTGCTATGGCCGTGGCGGAGGCATGCGGCCACATTCACAATCGCACCTTCCGTCGTGGTGTGAACGATATCCCCCTCCGCCTGATCATATATGCTACCCCCGACCTCTCCTACCTCCGCACCTTCGGCTGTCCAGCCTTTGTCCATGTCCCCCGTGCGAATCGCTCAAAGACTGCTCCATCCGCGCGTTAAGGCAGCTTCGGTGGCTACTCCCCGGACTCCCCTGCCTGGCTTGTCTAGATGCCCGACACCCGCGTCGTCCTCGCCAGCCGCCGTCATGTTGCCTTCCATGAAACTAATTGTTGTGAGATCCTCATGGCGGGCACGATAATGGACACATCCGTAAATTGTACTCCGGGGGAGTCTTGGCCCTACTATCTCGCCAATAGTGGATGTACTGCGGGAGCCCGTTGCTCGGGCAGTACGGGGGAATATATATATGAGATATATCCCCATTGGGTACCGACTTTTCCGCGCGATACTTGGTTACGGCGTACGACTCCGGACACATAGGTGCGGGTTCGATTCCCGGTGATGGCATTTCCGTGTAGCCCCTCGACAGGTCATGGGCCCTCAAGCTCCTATGTGGTTCATCTCGGCCCGTGACACGCCTACATACCATGATCGGACTCACCGGGTATCGAACCCGCGACCTTCTGCGTATTAAGCGTGCGCTTTACCGGCTCACCGAAAAAGCTTAGTTGACATGTGTGGCCACATACCACATATGCACCAAACTACGACTCTACCACGCCCACCCCGGACTCTCCCCGGACCGCAGCCCGGCTCCGAAACCAATGTGGAAGGTGGGGGCTCATCTCGGCCCGTGACACGCCTACATACCATGATCGGACTCACCAGGTATCGAACCCGCGACCTTCTGCGTATTAGGCGTGCGCTTTACCGGCTCACCGAAAAAGCATAGTTGACATATGTGGCCATATACCACATATGTACCAAACTACGACAGCTAGTTGTTGGAATCATTTGTCTTGACTTGAACCTAGAGCTTGCTTCTGGAAGAGTGGTAGACCTTTGTAGTGTCGTACGATACGTGAGGTGCGGCTGGCTCACAAAGTGGTTGGCTCTTGCTTGTGTTTGTAGCTTTACTTCGATACCCGGATGGTAGCGACTTGTTTGTGTCGCTTGGAGCCCTGAACCCCCGAACGCCGACTCGTGTGACGTGAAGATCGGCTTGCTTCCTTTGTTGTAGCTTGGCGCTTTCTGGAACTTTATTCGCTTCCGGAGCTTATCACCCGCCACTTTCTTTTCTCGTGAAAGCCTATAGTGGTCCGGCTGAATTTTTGGACATGCATCTTACCACAAGTGTAAAAGCACTCTTGTACGATGTCACTTGACCGACCTTCTGCGGCTCGTTTCTGATTGCCTTGGCTGTATAGACTCCGGGAGTACAACTGCGTCTTCGGTCAGCCCTTTGTCGTCTCTTTTTCTGAGCCGTGTTGCCCGCCTCTTCACCGGTACTTAGTGCTCTTTTTGGTGGCATTTTCCTGATTTTCTGATGCTCTTGAAAGCGCATCCGACGTACCTGATATGGATTCCGTGAAGCTACCCGAGTTCAGTGGGGAGAGACGAGATTTTGATGTGTGGAAGAAACGTTTCCGTGCATTTGGCCTGATGCAAAAGTGGGCTCCGGCTTTGTCGTCGGATTGTGCCGCTTCCTCTCAACAACAAGTCGACATGTACTCCACATCGATTCTTGCGCTGCCGGAGGATGATCTTTCCATTATCGAGAAAACTAGCGTTATCGAGAATGATACTGCATGGACCGCGTTAGTCAATCATTATGAGGACGGTGGTATTTACCGGTGTACGGAACTATTGCAGGACTTGGAGACGCCGCAAACGGACGCCGAGAGCGGCATTCAATACCTGAACCGGTTAGATCGACGGCAACGACATCTTGCCCGAGTTGGGGACGTCGTCCACGACCGGCTTATCATCATGTTCTTAGTGAAGGGCCTGCGCAGCGAATACCACTCCATCACCGACACGTGGGACGTACGCAACCTCAGCATGGATACCGTCAAGCGTGATCGTCGTCAAAAGGGCATGCGCATCGAGAGTCCTGCGCAATCACATACAACGGAGCCCCCAACGCCTACGGCTTTTGCAGCGTCTCATGATGACGCCACGACTGAACTTTTGAAGCGGCAAGTCTCCGAGCTCCAAGATCAACTGAAATATCTGCAAGGAGCTGCGACTACTCGTCGTGCCTCATATGGTAGAGGCGCTGCAAGGGTTTTCGTGGTGTTTGCTATGGCTGTGGTAAGAAGGGCCATCGCAGGTCCGAGTGCCCGGACACCAACACCGGAGGTAACTCTGCGCAGGTGGACTCCCCGGTTGCTTTTCCGGCGGTCATGGACGTGACGGCCACCCCTGCGAGGGCATTCTCCGAGGCTGGACACATGTTCGAGCGCGATGGAGAAACGTGGATGTGGTTGGCCGACAGCGGCGCTAGCCATCACATGACTAGTGTGCGCCGTGACTTCTGTGAGTATCGAGCGCTCACCGACATGCTTTGGGTGAAGGGTATCAGCGCCCGCGCTGTTGGCGTGGGCTCGGTCCGCATCATTGTGAAGGCTTTAGATGGAGAGGAGAATCCTGCCATGCTGAAGAATGTGCTCCACGTTCCTGAGCTATCCCGTAGCGCGTCGCGGTCTTACCATCGACTTTTCAGCCTCACCCAAGCTCGGCGACAAGGTTGTTCTGTGCTGTTAGCTGATCCCGTGGACCACCTTCGTCTTCATGCCGGTCATTGCGGTGGCGTGGTGGTTCCGTTGGAGCGCGCGCATTTGTTGGTGTGGTTGCCGGCGCGGGTTGCTTCGTCGAATCCTACCGCTTCGGTCGCCACTGCGCCATTGGAAAAACGGTTGTGGCATTCCAGACTGGGTCACCTTGGCGAGTCGCAATTGGACGGGCTCTTGGCCACTCAGGTGGAGGGTGTGGCGTTTTCTGCGTCGGAGAAGTTGGGCTTCTGTGAGACATGTGATGTGTGTAAGTCGAACGTCCGTCGTATCTCGCGTGAGCCGGCTGACCGGAATGTTGGTGTCTTTGAGGTCCTCGGCTTAGACGTTTGCGGTCCTATGAGTGTTCCATCCTTGGGAGGACGGCGGTGCAACTTGTGTGCGGTTGATTTCCGGAGCCGTTTCATGCTGCATGATACGGCCCGCTCCAAGGATGAGGCTCCCGCCTCGTTCCGTCACACGTTGACTACCGTCCATTCTCTTGGGCACACGGTTCGTCGTTTTCGGGTGGACAATGACACGGTGTTCTTAGGTGCTGCCTTTCGAAACCTCTTGGATGAGTTCAACATCGCCGTGGAGATCACAGCCCCTTACGTGCATTGGCAACATGGCCGGATTGAGCGGCAGTGGGGGACATTGGTCCCGATGGCGCAGTCAATGATCCAGCAAGCCGCACTGCCTAAGTCGTATTGGGCTCTAGCATGGACGCTGCGGTGCATATCCGCAATCGTGTGCATAGCAGCGGAGCCGGCGGTGTACCTTTTACCTTGGCGACCGGTAGATGAGCTGATTTGAGCTCCATGCGGGCCTTCGGCTGTCCGGCCGATGTCCACGTTGACAAGTCTCCACGCCGCAAACTTGACGATCGCGCGTGGAAGGGTGTCTTTGTGGGCTACGCTTCCGAATCACCGGCGTGGTTGGTGTACAATCCTGCTACTCGTCGGGTGGTGAGCAGCCGTAACGTGGTGTTCGATGAGGCTGCTGTCCTCTCCATGGGGGAGAGCAATGCGGAACATCGTAATGATGATGAAGAGGACAGCATCACGCGCACCATGTGTAGCGAAGAACGGGATACACCTTCGGGGGAGTCGCCGCTACGGGAGTCGCTGAAACATTCCGGGTCGATGGAAGATGAACGGGATATGCATTCGGGGGAGACTCCACGTCCAACGTATAATCTTCGATCCACTGCCGCGCCACAGCAATGCGTACCCAGTCCAAGGTATAATCTCCGCTCAACGGGCGCTTCGGGAGATTTATGGACTGCGGGAAGTGCCGCAGCTATTAAGTCAGCCAACAACCCGACTGTTCAAGAGCCTATGCCATACAAGCAAGCGCTGAGGAGTCCCCAATCGGGGGAGTGGGAGGCAGCTATCAAGAGCGAGTACGACTCACTTGTATCTCGGAAGACATGGACATTGGTCCCTTGTCTTGCCGGTCGCAAACTCGTAGATTCCATGTGGGTGTTCAAGCTGCTCAAACGCGATGCCAATGGACAGATAACAAGGTACAAAGCAAGACTTGTGGCTCGCGGGTTTACTCGGGAGAAGGGTGTGGACTACCATGAGACCTTCGCTCCCACAGCAAGGGTGATTTCTATTCGAACGTTGCTCGCGCTTGCTGCTTATAATGATTGGGAGGTGGAGCAGCTTGATGTGGTGACGGCATTCTTGGAGGCCGATATCGAGGAGGAAATCTACATGAGGCAGCTAGAAGGATTCCGTCACACCGACATCAATGGAGAGGAGCGAGTGTGCTTGTTGAAGAAATCATTGTATGGCCTCAAGCAAGATCCTAGGAACTGGAATAAGACCATCACAGCATGGCTAGAGGAGTATGGCTTCAGCCAATCCAAGGTGGATCCCGGCATTTACGTCTTCATCAAGGAGGGTGAGCTTTATATCTTGGCATTATACGTGGACGACAACATCATCATCGGACCAACGGGTAGCTTTATCGTTGGGTTCAAGTCGGCTTTCGGCGAAAGGTTCAACGTGTAAGACCTCGGTCCAGTGTCTTGGTTGCTTGGCATGACAGTCGAGCGTGATCGTGGCAACCGCATCATGAGGATTGGACAACATCAATATGTCTTAGATATGTTGGAGCGCTTAAACATGATGGACTGCAAGCCAGTGGGCTCACCTATGGCAGTCGATGCTTTGAGCAATTGTGTGGAGACATCGACATCAAAGTTGCCTCGCGATCTAGTGCCGTACCAAAGCTTGATCGGTAGCTTGATGTACGCTCCCGTAAGCACACGGCCCGACATCACCATGGCTATTAGCCACCTTAGTAGGTACTTGTCCGACCCCTCTCAGTCACATTGGGAGCAAACCAAGAGGGTGCTCCGCTACCTCAAGGGGACCGCAGATTCGGTGTTGATGTACGGTGGCGCACCTTCATCAAAGGTGGTAGGACGGACAGATTCTGACTACGCGAGTGATATTGGCGAGCGGCGCTCTCGCACGGGGTATGTGTTCATGCTCAACGGTGCAGCGGTGAGTTAAAAAAGTCAGCGGCAACAAACTGTGGCGCTGTAGACAGCGGAGGCAATTGAAATTGAAATTGTTTACAACATGTACCGTATGCGCCGGCTGCTGTCTCTGGGCCCTCCCAACTATGCCATACAAGGAACTTACAAGTCAGGGCTAGACCGTGAACCACCTAAATTTGACCTCTCCAAGGGTGTTCGGGGGTTGTACTCTCCCCCGGGGAGTTGTGCAAGACGAGGCGAGGGCTGCGTGCATTTAGGGTCGTGCGAGGGGGCAATGTGCGGAGGCGCGGCGGGAGGTCGTGCGGGACTCGATGCGGTATATGAGTAGGAGATGATGTAGCCATTGGACAGTATACGTGTGGAGCTGTGCAAGGATGCGAGACGTGTCGAGGCGTGCTTTGGAGATGAGTTTGTCTGGAGGGTCTGTGCGGGCGGTGAGTAGGGAGGTGAGACTCGTGATGGTGGAGGAGTGCGGTGTACCTGTGCGGCTCATGACGATGGGAAGGATGTCTACCACTGTGCCTGGCCAGTGGTTGCGGATGGCGTTTGCAAGGGGGTGTATTTGGCACGTATGAGGTGAGCTATTTGGGAGAGGTTATTGTCCGTGCAGTACTTCCACTCTCCTATCTGAATCTTTTTTATGGATGCGTATCGGCGGCGGCCGTTTGTGTGACCGACAAATCGAGGTTCGAGAAGGCGGAGGAAGTCGGGTTTGTGTGCGGGGGGTCGTAGCGCGGGGGGGAGAATCTCCGGTGGGAGGACGGCGGGACACGAGGTTAGGGAGTCGGGCGAGAGACCTTCGTCAACATCAACAAGTAGGGTGGGCATGTGGGTAGGGTGAGGTGGGTGACAGTCAAGCGGAGTGTGGGCAGGAGAGGGGGAAGCAAATGATTTTATGGGTTTGTTACCGAAGTCTGCAGTGATGGTTTCCCAGCGTCCTCCGTTGTGGCGCTCCAGTAGGGAGAGTAGGAGTTGCAGCGCGCTGTTGTGTCGGTCCTGTCTTAGGCCAGACATGGTGGGGCAGTTACCGGCCATGTGGCCGTTGCTAGTGAATTGGCCACATAGGGGGCATCGCAGGGTGGGGTTATGAGTGAGTAGGTGGGTGTTGTGGACTCCCCACATGAATTCTTGTTTGTGTGTGATCTGGATGTTTGTGAGGGTTGAGTGTTTTTTGTGGAAAGAGAATTCGGCGCCGTCCTCCGCGGCGCGGGCGAGGAGGGCACCGTGTTTGGTTGTTTGCGAGAGGGATGTGTGTGTGTGTTTGGTGCGGTAGGTGTGTGCGTCAGCTTTGAGGTTGGTGTATCTGTAGGGTATGGGTCCCCCTAGGGTTTGTGGAATGAGGGTGTAGGGCCACGTCCAATGGCCTATCGTGACCTCTGAACCTGTGGTGTGTGTAGTGTCGGGTGGGTGACCATCCGCGATTTGGTTGGCGAGGGTGTCTGCGAGGTCGTTACCTAGGGAGTGGTTGTGTGCTTTAATTTTGCCGAGGTGTGTATGGATGCTTGCTTCGCAGCGGGTTTTGAGGGTGTGTGTGATGGAGTGGAGCGTGTCGCGGTGGATGTTGTGTATGTAAGCGGAAGGGCAGTTTAAGTAGCCTTGTATGAGGCGGAGGGAGCACGCACTGTCTGTAAGGAGGTGGGTACGGCCAAGTTGGAGGCCTATATCTATGCCAACTAATTTAGCGCGATTTATTGTGTGCGAGGGAGGGGTAGAGGTCACCAGGATTTTGATTTTGGTGTCCGAGGCGGGGTGGGTGGCTGCTGCTCCGAGGGGGGACGAGCCACCTTTTTTCGAGCCGTCTGTGTAGACAAAGTCCTGCCAGTTCCAAGCAAGAGTACCTCTGTGGGGGCTATGTTAGTTGCAAGCGTTCCGGGAGGGGGTATGTGATGGGGTGAGTTGGGTTTGGGGGGAGGTGGTATATGCCTGCTGAGTGGGGTGAGTAGGTGTCGAAGAGGTGAGGAGGAGGGGTGGTGATGGCGGGGTTGGGGGGGTGAGTGTCGTAGATAGATTCGAGAGTGTTGTGAAGTGCGGTCATGGCTGTGGGTGACGGGAGGGTGGAGAGTGCGAGGGAGTTGGCGACGAGGTATATGTCGACCATCCATCGTGTGCCGAATGGGGTAGGGGTGGGGTTGCCAGTGTGTTGGTCGGGGGGTAGGAAGATGTTTGCGTCGTTGGGGAGGGTGTAAAGGTGGTGGGTGTATGGGGAGTTGATGTATTTGGAGTGGCGGTAGGGTGTGTGTTCCCATCGGGGGAGGATGAGGATGGTTGCGCTGGGTGTGTGAGGGGCTGTGAGGTGTGCGCTGGTGATTGCGTGCTCCATGGCGCGGCGCATGCATTCGTGGTCGTATTCGGGGTTGGCGATGTTGGTGCCTTGCCAGGTGTGTGGGGCATTGCTGCCACTAGATGAGAAGACTATGTCTTCGGGGTAGAGGGAGTGGTATGTGTTAGAGTGAAGGGATTTATTGAGGGGGTCGGAGTAGAGTTCTGTCTGGATGCGGAATGTGTGGCGGAGAGCTGTGAGTAGGTCTTCTCTAGTGGCCCATCTATTACGGGTGGTGGTGGCGGGTGTGGGTGAGTGGATTTCGGAGCGGGAACCTAGGCGAGTGAGGAGGTGGTAGACCTCCTCTTCGAACGTATGCTGCGAGAGGTCGGGGCGGAAGAGTTGGTAGAGGTGGCGGACGCGGGGGGCGTTAAGGGTGATGACCGCGCGGCCGTCGGGAGTGCAGAGTACGGTGGTGTCGTGGAGTGATGGGTGTGCGTGGATGGCGAATTTACCGGTAGGGAGCATGTCTAGGTCGGGGTTGATGGGGTCGTGGTTGAATGTGATTAGGGGGTGTGCCCATGGAGGGGGTCCGGGTTCTAGCAGAATGGGTGTGGTGGAGGGGACAAAGCCGGAGTTAAATGCGGCGAGGGCGGTGGGGCCGGAGGGGGTCTCACTGGTGGTGTCGTGTAGTTGTAGGCATGGGGCCCACTGGACCTCGTGGAGGCGGGTGAGGTCGTGTTGTTGGCCGCGAGCACACCACTCGCACTGCCATGTGACGGGTCCCTGAGCTGGGCGGCATTGGGAATGTACGGCAAAGTGCGGGCATGTGCAGCAAGTGGAGGTGGGTTCGGTGTGCAGTGGGTCATGACAAATGGAGCAGGCGGTGGGGGAGGGGGGGGGGAGGCATACCGATGTGGGAGTGGAGGAGATGAGGCGGAAGCCGTCGTCGAGTTGTACCTGAATGTCCCATTCCGTGAGGTGTTCCGGGGCCCATTCAACCATGTACTGCGTTTGGCTGTATTCTGTGTCCTTGTGTTTGGAAATGATGCGCGTAACGTCGCAAGGGGGGTAGTGGTGGTCGGAGGGGGTAGGGTATTCTGTGTGTAAGTGTGTGGTAGGTGCGGTGGGGGTGGGGTGAGTGGTGCGTGAGGTGTAGATGTCGGATGAGAGGGTGGGGGGTGAGCGAGGGAGGTGTGGGGAGAGGAGGTGAATCCATGAGGGGTGTATAGTGGTGGGGGGGATGCTTGTTTGGTAGTGAGGTTTGTGATGGGGAGGCGGTTGTGGATAGTATCGAGGGGTTCGGTGAGGATTGCGGCGAGGAGGCGGATGGGGACTGAGAGTGGGGTAGTGGACCCCGTGAGTGTGGTGACGGATTTGCAGGATTTGAGGATGAAGGAGGATGAGGTGGCTCTGAGGAGGACCTGTGGCCACGTGGTGATGTTATTTTTCCCGAGGGGGGTGAGGCGGGGGAGGAGGGAGGCGCGTGTGTTGTGAGGGGAGAGAAATCGTAGTAGGCTTGCTTATATGTGTAAGGGTCGGTGATGTGTGTGGCTTTGTCCCGGAGGGAGGCGAGGAGGGCGTTGTCTTGAGTGGTGAAGTGGGCACGGAGTGTGGAGGCGATAGGGCTGGTGAGGGAGAGTGGAGGGATGTTGTGGAATAGGGTGCCCGCATCGCGCAGAGCTCTGACTAAGCACTTGACTGTGGGTGGGGTGTAACAGGTTGACATGATGGATTCCGAGGGCCAGTGGGAGTACGTGGTGGATAAGGTCCGGATGTGTGCGCGGGCCATGTGGCCTCTATAGCATGAGTTGTTCATGATTTTATGTAGGTGGCAAACTGTGAGTTGTGCGGCGTGGGCTTTGAGGGAGGGCATGCCGTAGCCGAGGTCGGAGAGAGGGCGATGGAGGGCGGTGCGGGGTAGGTTACGTACCGAGGAGACGGCGGAGCGGAGTGCGCGGCAGATTTGTCCTTCGAGAGTGTCGAGTTGGGAGTCGGTGAAGAGGCCGAGCTGGAGGATGAAATGTTTTCCGATGAGGAGTCCACGGATGACCCTGATTCTGCGGGATTGTGTTAGTGGGGAGGTGGAAAGGGCGGTGATGAGGGATGCAGTGGTACGTTTTTGTTCGTGCCAGTGTTTGGTGAAGGTGAGGGAGGTGTTCAGTTCTACCCCTAGGACGCGGTATGTGTCCGTGGGGACAATGTAGGGAATGGGGGCCGGGGTGGAGTTGAGGGTGATGAATTGGGTTTGCAGACGGGATGCGAGGAGGGTGGTGTTGGCGAGGGTGAGGGCGTTGCATGTGCGCCAGAGGGCGCCGGTGATGCAGCTTTTGCGGATGTTGACGGTCATGCCCGTGTAGGTGCTGAAGAGGGAGAGTTTCCCGAGCTGGATGGTCATGTTGGTGGTCGAGCCCGTGGCGAGGCTGAGGTCGTCAGCGAAGCCGTGTCCTGGGTATGTGGCTGTGGGTTCTGTGGGGTCTACGTTAGTGGCGAGGGGGCCGGGGCGGTAGCCCCGGCTTCCCACCATGAACCATCGAAGGAAGGGTTCAAGGAAGAGGGTGAATAGAAAGGGGGAGAGGGTGTCTCCCTGGAGGGTTCCGCGATTAATGTCGATGGAGGGGGTGGGGCCTGGTGGTGTAATATTATATGTGGTTGAGACCCCGTAGAGGTGTTCGCATGTGTCGACAAAGGTGGGGGGCATACTGAGTTGACGCATGTGTTTGAACATGATGCGGTGGTCCGCGGCGTTGAAGGCGCCCTTGAAATCAGCGTACATGACGTAGATGTCTTTGTTGTGGAGTTTCGCGTCCTCCATCGTCATGATGCGGGAGGAGAGGGCGTCGTGGATACTGCGGTGCTGTCGGAATCCGTCTTGTTGGTCACTGAGAATGCCGTGGGTTTCGGCGTATTTTGAGCTTGCATCTTTGATTAGTGCTGTCCAAAGTTTAAGGAGGTTATTCATGAGGGCGTTATTCATGAGGGCGATGGGGCGGTAGTTATCGAGGAGGGAGGGGTCGCCTTATCGAGGAGGGAGGGGTCGCCTTTTTTTGTGTAGCAGGCAGGTTGTGCTGTGGCACCAATAAGGGGGGGTGTAGGACTTGCGAGCGAGGAGGGAGAGGAGAGAGAAGAGCGGGTCGCCGGTGGTAGGAATTTGATTACTTCATTGGGGATACCGTCGGGGCCGGGGGCTTTGCCGGTGCCTAGGGAGTTCAGGGTTTTATCGAAGGTGTCGCGGGTAATCATGTCGGCGGGAATGAGAGAGGGGTCGCCGCGGGGATCGATTGTAAAGTTGTCGGGGTTGTCGGGGAGTTCCCACGGGGGGTGGGCAAGTCGTGCGGGGTGGCACGGCCGAGTTCGGTGGCGAAGTGAGAGTGTACCGCGTCGATGACAGCGGAGGGAGAGGATGCGGTAGTTTTATCGGGTCTAGTAATGCGGTGGAGGGTTGAGGCGGCGCTGGCGGGGGGTAGGAGGCCGCTTTTAATTTTCAAGCGGCGGTGGGAGAATTTGGGGCAGGAGTCGTAGGCCGTGTTGGCTCGGGTTTTTGTTTTCTTTAGTTTATCTGCGGTGGTGGCGTGAAGGAGCTGGCGTATGCGTGCTTGGCACTGTTGTTTGATGGCGTCAGGGGAGAGATATTCAGTTGTGTGTAAGAGGGCTCGGGCGAAGGGGAGGGGGCCGCTGTTCTGGCTGCATCTGCGGAGTTTGAGTATGTGAGTGCGTGTTCTTTTTGTAAGCCAAGTAGGGTCAAGGGACGCTTGGGGTGGGCGGGTTTTTTTGGCTAGGAGAAGAGGCCAAACTGTGGCTGCGTGGTCCATGTGTTGGGAGAGGAGAGTAGTGAATTGTGAGGCAAGGGTGTCGAGGGTGTCGGGGGAGGCCGAGGTGTGTGAGGTGTTGAGAATTTCTGCGTGGAGGGCGGCCGTTTGGGTGATGAGGTCGGGTGTGCTTGTTTGATATGTTTGTATGTGGTCGGGTGTGAGGGGAAGTCGAAAGTTGAGTTTGCGCGTCGTGTGGTGTGTGTGGGGGTGGGTATGGGGAGGGGGGGGGGATGTGCCATGAGGGAGTGAGGGGCGGGAATGACGAGGTGGATTGCAGAGTGGTCAGTGAAGTGGGAGGGGGAGGGAAATATCGAGCAAGAGGACGGTGGGAGGGTTAGAGGTGAAAGGGGCGTGGTGAGCCAGTGGTCAAGGCAGCCTCCGCTGCGGGGGAAGGTAGGGATGGGGTTGTGGAGGGGTTGGAGGTGGGATTTAAGGAGGAAGGTGAGGGCAGGGTGACCTGTACCTGTGGTGGTGGTCGTTTGGAAGTCTCCACCCCATAGGGTACGGTGTTGCGGGTGGTCGTCTGCCAGACGAAGGCCCCATGCTGCAGCTTCGGCATATAAGCGGGTCAGTTGGGAATGTGGAGTTGGGGCATGTAAGCTCCTATGAGGAGGTAGGGGGTGCCTGAATGAGGGACGATTTTGAGTCCGGCGATATGGGGGATGAGGTGGGGGGGCGGGGTTAGGACAGTGGCAGATTGGAAAGAGGCTCTGCGGACCGCGAAGAGAACACTTGCGTTGGGTAGGGGCACATGTGAGTAGTCGGGTCGGGAGATTTTGAGGTGGTATTGGGGGAGAGCGATACGCCAGCGGGATTTGTGGGTGGCGTGGTTGGTTTCGGTGAAGATAAGCACGTCATGGTGGTGGGTGGTGGAGAGGTGTTCGACGTCCATCATGGAGGTGTGGAAGCCTCGGGTGTTGAGGGTGATGAGGTGGAGTGGTTGGGATGTGTAGTGTGGTAGGATGGGGGAGGGGAGGGAGGGGGTGGTGTCGGGCGTGTCGTCGGGGGGGCGGTCGACGGGGGGAGGTTGGAAGGGAGGGGGGAGGGGGGGAGGGGAGGAGGGGAGGGGAGGGGAGGGGTAGGTGGTGGGGGGAGGGACGGGGGTGGGAGATGGGAGGGGGTAGGTGGGATTGAGGGGTGGAGGGCGGCGAGTAGTTGGGGGCGGCCTTTTGGGAGAGGTGCGAAGCGGAAGGTGTGGTTCCAGAGGAGGGTGTGGAGGGAATATACTGAGGTACGAGGGTCGAAGGAGGGGGGGTTGTATTCCTGGTCTGGGGGGGCTGTGATGATAAAATAGGTGTGTAGGAGGGCGTGAGTTCCGCACGACCAGGGGCGTTCTGAGTCATTTTGCCGTGGGGAGTTCAGTGAGCGAAGGTCGCCGACGGGTGGGGGGGGGGGGGAGGAGTTCCAGGCTGAGAGGAGATTGAGAGAGCGAGCGAGGAGGTCTAGCGGGGGGGGGGGGTGGTGGAGGGAGTCAATCCAGGTGGCTGAGGAGTGGGTTAAGTGGAGGAGGCCGAAGTGAGAGTTTTGCCATGTGAGGACGAGAAGGGAGTGGTTAGGAGTACCCGGGTGGGGTGGGGCGCCGCGATTAGAGAGGTTAGTCCATTGGCAAGGGTATTGGGAGCTGTGGTGGTGATTGTCTACCTCGTTATTAGTGATGACTATGTATGAAGTGGAGGGGGTGGAGTGAAGTTTAGTTAATGTTGTGGCAAGGCAGGAGAGGTTGGAGATGTCCTGGTATTGCCCCCACTGAAAGGAGAGGACCGCAGAGGAGTCGAGGTAGCCGATGGGGGTAGGAAGGCCGTATTCGAGGTTGAGGTCGAAAAGGTAGTTATGTAGGGTTGTGCAACAGGTGTGGGGGGTTAAATGAGCCGGGAGAGTTGATTGTAACGCGGTGTTTACAGTGTGAAGTCGGATATCGGGCTGAGGGGGGAGGGGTTGGGTGTAGGGTCTAACCTCGGGGGTGTCCTTTGGGGGGACTAATGATGATATTCGGCCGGGGCGGCCGGGGGTGACCTGCGTGGGCTGTTGGGGCCCTGGGAGGCGGGGATGGCAGCCGGGAGGGGTCGGGTCTCCTCTAGGTCTTCCTTATGTAGGTCTTCGTATTCGTCGAGGTCGTAGTCGTCGCCTTCCGGGGGGGAGGTGAGAAGGGGCAAGAGGGTGGGGTCGGGGGAGCGGTGGGGGACGGGAGGTGAAGCCGGTGTGGGGTTTGGCGTTGGGGAGTGAGGGGGGGCGGTGTGAATTTGTATGGGGTGGAGGGAGGGGTGTGGGGGGGCGCGTGGGGGAGGGGATGGCGAGGTTTTCTTGCGGGAGGGGCGGGAGGGTTTGGCGATGCCGGCCTGGGGTGCGGGTTTGAGCGAGGGATCGGTGGGGGGACGATTGTAGGGGGGGATTCCGCATGGTCGGGGTGTGGGGAGGTGGGGGGGGGGTGTGGGGAGGGAAGTGGATTTGGGTGAGGGGGGGGGTAGAGCATGTGTGGGGGTGGGGGCAGTGGTAGAGTGGGGGAGGGGTTGTGTGCGGGTGAGGGGAAGGGTAGGGAAGGAGGAGAAGTCCATGGGTTCTGAGGAGTCCTCAATGATGATGGGAAGGAGGGTAGGGGCTGTGGCGGGGGGGGGGGGGGGGGTTGGTGGGGGGAGCCGTAAGGGAGGGGAGGGGTGGGCGTGGAAGGAGGATGTGGAGGCAGTGGTGGTGGAGGAGAGTTGGATGTCGGGAAGGGAGGAGAGGTCGAGAGGGAGCTCATCATCGGCGTGCATGTGGAAGTCCGATGGCTCGAGGAGCCACTGGTCGGGTATGTGGTTGATTTGGAGGTGGCGGGTCCATTGAAGAAGTAGGGAGGGGGGGTTGCGGTAGAGGGTGAAGCGATTTGTGTGTGTGAGAGGGGGTGGGGAGGGGGTTGTGGTGAAGACGGGGTCTGGTAGACGGGCCCTACCAAAGGTTGAGTAGTGGTGGGGGTGGATGGTGAGGGTGCAAGTTGATTGTGTGAGTGCTCCTCTGTGTGTGAAGGTGTGGTTGAGGGGGATAGTGACGGTACCGTTGGTGGAGATGAGGATGCAGTACATGTCTGTGCTGAGAGATATCTGAATGTTGGTGGTGATGGTGGGGGAGGTGGAGGGGTGGGAGCGGAAGTAGGAGCCATCTAGAATGTTTCTTCAGTGTTGTGTAGGAAGAGAGGTCGAGGGGGTGGGGGGTTGGGGGGGTGGATGTGGGGGTGTGGTGGGTAGTGTATTCGTTTGCGGTTTGGTATAATAGGGTGTATAACCAGTGGGTGGGTGGAATGGAGCCATCTGGGTTGATGCAAGGGAGAGAGAGTGAGTGGCGGGATTGGATGAGGACGGTAGTGAGGCAGGTGTCAGCCTAGGAGGTGCCTAGAACGTGGCCAATGACTGGGGGGGGGGGTGTGATGGTGATGGTGTTAAGATTATGGTTGGGGGGTACAGGTTCGTGAAGGGAGTATGAAAGGATGTGTAGGGATACATGTCCAGATTGTGAATGAATGGGGTTATTGGGCAGGTGGAGGATATTCACCCAGAGGGAGGAGGGGTCGTCCTCGATCGGGGTGGGGACGTCCACTGGCTGGAGGGCGTCCGCGAATTGGAGCATGAATTGTGCCGGTTCAGGGAGGTCCTCGAGCCTGCGTTGGGGGTGGGTCGAGGGGGCTGATCCGGAAGAGGTGAGTGCGTGCGCGAGGTTGGAGGTGAGGAGGTCCTGCAGGAGGGCGACCGTTTCTTGGCCGGTGATACCAGTGAACAGGGGGGAGCGAATCTTCACTCTCCGGCCCGAAACTGCAGGGGGAGAGGCGTCTCGTAGGAATTGGATTTTCTGTTGTCGTAGTTTTGTCAGGAGAGAGGGGGAGGAGGCTGCGGAGGGGGGTGTTGGACCGGCCGAGTGGAGTTTACGCTGGCGTGAAGTCAGCTGGTACAGGAGGCCGACCGCCACGCAGGAGGTGGGGAGAACAAGGCGAATTTCCTGAAATCCCGGACGAAGCTCGATAGGCAAGGGTGGTGTCGTCGCATTTTGGGGATGTCGGGTGGAGGGTACGGGTGAAGTTCGCAGTCCATCGTGTGTGATGGGCGAGTTCCCGACCGATTATATTTTTTATGCGATTGGGGAGGTCGGCGAGGCTGTTGAGGCTCTCGAGTAGCCAGTGGCGGGCCACCGAGCATGCCGACGTGATCGGGTCGGGGTGGGATGGATCCGGCAGGAAGACGCCGTGAATTCAGAAGCGAGCAAGGTGGGAGGGGGTGGTCGAGTACTGGCCTATGAGGAGGGAGGAGTCGATCATGCGGGTGGAGAAGTCGTTGGCCCCGCCAAGGTCCGTGGTTGACCGGGGGGCAGCCATGACCAGGGGGGTCTGGAGTCCACGACGAATAGGGGAGGGGTCCAGTGCTGTTCCCAGGTTCTGTCGGACATGGGACAGCTGGGGGACGGTGAGGAATGGGGTCAGCGGGTGGCCCGCGAGTTGGTTCCCGGGATCGCAAAGGTCCGTGTATCGCTCGCGGTCCTGGGGGTCCCGCAGAAGCGCGTGCCTGTAGGTGGGGGGGGGGGGGGTAGGGGTCGAGGACATTTCGATCGAGCTTGATTCCGAGTAGGGGAGAGAACCAAGGGGGTTAGTTGATGATTTTCGAGTGGTTTTCGAGTGAGTTGCGTGTGTTGGTGGCACACGACCATGCCCGATGGGACATGGGTTTGTTGGTAGTAGGCGGCGGACAAGGACGTCCGGACGCTCGGAGGGGCGCGGTGTGGCGCGCCGCTGCCCGGGGGGGTAGCGTTTTGTAAGCGATGGGTGTGATTGTTCATTCGTAGTACTGTGGCGGGTACATGTTCGGATTTCGAAGTGGGTGGCGCGATAGCTGTCGGGGAGATGAAATTCAAATCCCTGAAACCTGCGCCTTTGAGTGTGTACCGTCTAGTGTCGCTACGGATCCACCGACCTGGGTGAGCCAGGCTCGGGTGGGGAGAGGTGGATGGTGCCAGTAATTCTATGGCCCTGTCCACCAGTCTTGCGCTCGATGGGAGGCCAGGCCCAAAGCGAAGACGATCGGCGTTGCTCATTCGACCTACCGACCCATCCCCGTTATATGGTTCAGTAGTACTTTATTAGTACTTTGGATCTTTTTATTGTCTTTAGTGACGGTAGGATACGTTTTCCACAGCGGAGGCAGAGTATATGGCGTTGACTGCGGCCACTCAGGAGGCCATGTTTTGAAGCAACTACTCCATGAGTTCCACCAAGACTCCGGGTCTCCCATCACAATTCACGAGGACAACCAGAGTTGTATTGCACTCAGCAAGAATAGCATGACGACCGGACGCAGCAAGCACATGGACGTGAGGTACCACTTCTGTCGGGAGAGCGGAGACATCGAGGTGCAATATTGTGCGACGGAGAACATGCTTGCTCATGTGCTTACCATGCCATTAGTGAGTGCAAGGCACGGCAAGTTGTGAAATGCCATCATGGGATTGCCTGCGTAGCAAGGGGGAGTGTTGCGAGACATAGTTTGTATGGTAATCAAGTTGCTACACAACAATGTTGGTCAAGTAGTATCGTGATAGTACGGCTGTGACTCAACACGATAAGATGATAAGCCCATCATCAATAGAGAGGATTAGGTTGATGATGGTGGCAAGTTGCTGAGCGTTAAATATCATCTAAAGGCTCAGAATATACGTTGGCGTGTGCTCACCAGACGGTGAGTGCGTGTCATGTGATAGGCAAGTGCTAGGCACTTGCTAAGGGTGAGATGACATGCAGTGTCACTCACCGAGTGTAAGCATTCCTTATCGCCCCCTCAACTTTGACATGTTATGGGCCCTCCGCGTATGACGCGGGTTTGTAGGGTTTGACCGGAGTTGATCGGATGGTGTCCATTAGGGGGAGTGTTGTGAAATCCCCATGGCGGGCACGATAATGGACACATCCGCACGTTGTACACCGTGGGAGTCTTAGCCCTACTATCTCGCCAATAGTGGATGTACTGCGGGAGCCCGTTGCTCGGGCAGTGCGGGGGTATATATATATGAGATATATCCCCATTGGGTACCGACTTTTCCGCGTGGTACTTGGTTACAACGTACGACTCCGGACACGGATGTGCGGGTTCGATTCCCGGTGATGGCATTTCCGTGTAGCCCCTCGACACTGATCGTTTGGGCCGCTTCGATTCCACCCTGCCTCATGAATGGCATGCCTCTTCTCAGCAAAACTGCGTCGATTCCTCCCCTCCCCGTGTAATCCCTCCCTCTCCTTCTTCCTCTGCACCCAAGCTTCCATGCTCTCCACGCGAAGGCCTCCAAGTCCGTCATTCCGACAGTGATTCCACGGATGATGACGCTCCTCCTGACTCCTTGCCTCCGTCTCTGGCCCCGTCTAATCCGCCACTGCTCGATCGCTCTCATCCCTCGGCTCCAGATCCAACTCTAGCCCGCCCATGTCGCATCATCAGGAATAACGTCCGACTCCCCGATGCGGACAATGTCTTCCCCAAAAACGGCTATCAGGCTCATGCTACTGTTTTTGCTTGCGACTTTCCTCGTGACCCCAGTCTTATCGTGAAGCTGTCTCCTCCCCTGATGCCTCGGAATGGCTCGCAACTATTCAGTCAGAATACGATTCGCTCCTGGTGCGCAAGACTTGGGACCTTGTCAGTCTGCTAGCATGACGGAAAACTGTCAAATGCAAATGGGTTGTCAAGACCAAGCGACCTGCGGATGGTAACATTGCTCGCTACAAGGCTCGCCTTTGTGGTAAAGGCTTCTCACAAGTCCATGGTCTCGACTTCAATGAGAACTTCGCCCCCACCGTCAAGTTCACCATCATCTTCTCCCTTGTGGCCAAGCTCGACCTCCATTGTGAACAAACTGATGTTGACTGCGCCTTCTTGTATGCCGACCTGGATGAAGAAAAAAATTATGTGGACCAGCCCGAGGGGTTCCTTCACCGTGGTGATGATGGTGAGCATGTCGCCTGTTTATTGACAAAGAAAATCTACGGCCTGAAGCAAGCGCCGCACAACTGGCACCGCCTGTTCAACTCACTCAAGATTGTGTGCAACTTCACACTGACCATGGCGCCTACGTCTACCGCTTACCTTTGCAGTCAAGAGGGGGCCTCCTCTCTCCAATTCCTCAAGACTGCACATCTCTCGCCTACGACGCCACCAGCAGTGACCGCACTTTCAGCATCGTTGCTTTTTATGTTGATGACATCCTCATCAACATCACCTCTTCCGAATGGATCACTGCGTTCAAATCAGCCATGTCCAACAGATTTGACATCAAAGCCATGGAACCATGGAAGTGGTTACTTGGGAAAACTATTGAGCGAAACATACATTAGCACACCCTTACCATTTATCAAGGAACCTACATCCGGGAGCTCCTGCGACGCTTTGGCATGGCAGATTGCAAGCATGCAACAACACCAACCTCAGCGAACGACCCACGAGAATCTCCACTAATGGATAACACATACTCTACACACTATCGCTGCGTGGTTGGTGCTCTTCTCTTCGCGTCAGTTGCTACTCGACCAGATATTACTGAGACACTTAACATAATGTACAGATTAATGTCCAATCCCACATTGGCACACATGAAGAATGCTAAAACCTGCCGAAGGTACCTCTAGCAAACTGCAAAGAAAGGCATTACCTTTGGAGGAGAGGAACTGCTACTTCATGGATTCAGTGATGCAGACTACCCGACCACCTATCCCAGTGGACGCCGTGCGACATGTGGCTCCGTTTTCTTCCTTTGTGGAGGAGCTGTTAGCGCGTGCTCCCGACTTCAACCACTCGTCACACTTTCCACCGTTGAGGCAGAATACCATGCCCTCAGCCTTGCTGTGCATGAGTCTATGTTCATGCGACAAATGCTCAGTGAATCGGGGTACCCTCACCATGATGCTACCCCAATTGGTGAAGACAACCATGCGTGCATTTTCATTGCAACCACGGCTAGCACCTCCAATAGGACTAAATATATGGATATTCGCCTCCACTTCGTCCGCGATGCTCATAACGGCGGACTGGTGAAAATGTACTATGTCCCCAACAATGAGATGCTTGCAGACATCTTCACTGAACCCATTGCCAATCCACAGTTCGAGAAAATTGTGCCAGTTGTGATGCGCTGCTCTGTTGATCAATTCCTCTATTACGTAATGACGGTCTGCTCCTCAGTCAGGGGGAGTGTTAAAGTGCCTGAGTCAAGACTAACATTAAGTACTGAAAAATCGGTAGTTCATGTACTGGACTGATGTAAAAATGATCTAGTATATTATTACACTGACTGTTCGGATATGATGTGTGATATGAACATACACTCAACTAAACACGACCATCTACGCAACCACCGAGGTGATGCGCAGTTTCTCTTTGGAGGGCGTCGACACTGGCCTCTCAGTTTCTTATCGACATGACACACCTAGCTAGGGCCTTGCTGTCGTGTCTCTGAATACTATAACAAGTTAGTTGCACCTGAGAATGGTTTCTAGACACGAGCTTGCAGAATGTCTAATTTGTAATTTGCTTCCTTGTAATTTGCTTATGTAATTTGTTATTTGTAATTTGCTTCCTTGTAATTTGCTCCACTTGTAATTTGCTTCCTTGTTTCCCTCACGATTCAACAGTCTCAGCCTCCTTCTGCATCACACACACACCCTGCATTAGTCTGTAGCTTCGATACCGTGCTCATGTTCTTCTTCTTGTAATCAATTATTATTGCAACCAACTCGACATATTATCGGCGCCGGCGGCGGAGGGTTTTCTGACTTGTACGTGTACACAAATACTATATCTAACTACTAAATTTGGTCGGCCGATGTCGTACTACTGACAGGGCGACATCGACGTTGACGCTCGCTATTAAATAAATTCAACTCGAACTGGTCGACAGCAAACCTGGGTAACACGACCACATGGATTGGGGCAGCATATAGCAGTGTTAGCCTGCTCGCTTCGAGCACGGTAGAAGGGCGGAAGAGAGAGGAGGAAGTCGCTCTTGAGACGTGACGGTTTGCCAAGGATGGGCGCAATATACCCCACGGGTCCGCCGGTGACGAGCGACGCATTCATTCAAAGCCCGGCGAATCCCGTACTGATTGTCTTTTACGCGTTCTGGGCATTCGCTGCTGTGGCGTTTATAGGTTTCTGGGCCCATCGACGTGCTAGTAAACGAGCCTTCCTACGTGCTGTGGAGCACTTGGAGCGGCTGCCCTCTAACGGCGGCTTCGGTGGTCTAGACCAACTATACAAATCTTCTGCGGTCCATGGAGCGCTGCAGCCCGAAGCTCGCGGCAAAAAAGATGACATACCTGGCGAGAACACAACTCGATACCGCTTTTATCGCGACGATTCCTTCGGACGGTAAGCTGTGCACCTTGCACCTCGTGCTTTGTGTAGCTTGTGCCGTTAGTATCGTTGTCAATATTGCAGTTGCCGATGCTAACTCGACCCCTGTTTTCCGTCCAGCTTTGCTTTTGGACTCTACATATTCTTTCTTGTACATCTTCTTGTCATCGCGGTCGTCCTTTCGCTGGACATGTACTGGGCGTGCCAGATTCGCAGCCCTGACAGTCTCTGCGTCTTTGGCTCGTTTCCCCTCACTGGCGGCTTGGACCCCAACCTGAAAATCTTCTTTATACTGTGGCACGTGTTTCTGCTCTGTTACGGCCTCTCCATTCTCAAAAAGGTGCGTAAATAGTTGTCGGGCGTTTCGGTCCGAGTTTCTTTATTGACACTTCTGGGAATGTACTGACATATAGTACTGAATATTTACGTAGGACAAGTTACGTAACTGGTTCCGGATCCCGTGTACGGCGGAAGAGGCGGGCCACGTATGGATATCGACCATAGAGGAAGAGGTGCTGGTTCACGACCGACACGCGAGCCCGGTTGTGAGGGCGGTGAAGGGGCTAACAGCTCGATTCGGGAAAAAGGGAGTGGCTTGCCACGAGACGACGGTGCCGGTGTCCGTCAGTGAAGCCGGGTCCAGGTGCTGGACGGCAAGCTGTCGTAGATAAGAATATTATGCATGAAATATATGAAACAAGATTTTGAGACAATGAAACAAGACGTGGTCGTACTAGTACGTGTACTACACACTTTTCTCTATTTTCAGGGTTTCAAGGGTTTACCTATTTTTAGGGTTCATTACAGTTTTTTCTAATCCCTCTCTCTCTCTCAGTCTCTCTCTCTATCAAGGTTTTCAAGGGTTATGATATTTTATAGGTTTTTAGGCAATTATGTCGCTTTCCTTCTCTCCCAGGCACATACACACGCGATGAGCACGCACTGCCCTCCCACTTTTAAGGAGCACACGTATCTTCAATGGGACAATATTCCAAACCCTGATTGTGCCTTTCGTCTCAGGTTCTACGAATTCCAAGGCTCCCGATTCGTGCTCACCTTCACTCAAGGATTCGACTTTCAGCGCTACCATTCGGAGGTCACCCACTTCCACTTCCACAACACCCTTTACAACCTACAGCGAAAATCCCCCACGCTGCCTCTCGTGTCGCACCACCCTAACGTGCGTGCGCATTTATGATGTGCATGTATTTGTAGGTGGGGCCGTCGTTGGCGGACATTCACAAAGGGGAGGCGGGGCTGTCCACAGAAGACGCTGCCACTCGGCTGGATATGTTGGGAAGGAACGAAGTGCCTTTCAAGGCTGAACCCTTTGGCATCCTTTTGGTAACAACCTCAGGCCCTCCTTTGCCACGGCCCGTCGCTTCTCGAAAATGTCAAATGATTTATCCGTCATTTCATTGAATTAGCTGAAAATATAAGACTACACACGGAATATGACATATTTTTTAATTCATTTTATTGAATTAGCTGAAATGTAAAATTACACACGGAATATGTCATCTTTTCTAATTCATAGTGTATTTTGGATATTTTACATTCGGAGGCTCCGAAAGGACAGCGAAAAGTGCTGTTACAGTCAATATAATGATATAATATATAAAAATTGCCTAATTTGCATCGGTACTTCGTGGTACGGAATCAAAAACTGCTTACAAGAAAGCAGTGGAGGCCACCAAGCAAAATTTTCTTACTTCGTGATAAGGTGATTAAACAGTAGCGGTGGATGTAATGCGAATGTGATCACAAGGCACGGCCTATTAACATCGATGCCTTCATCGTGTGTTCGCAGTGTAAAGAGTTCTTCGCCTTCTTCTACCTCTACCAGCTGCTCATGTATACCATCTGGTTCTTCGATTCGTTTATGGCCATTGCCATCGTTCTCTTCTCTGTTGTTGTTTTGGCAGGCGTGATTAAGGTACACGCCCGGCCCAATTTGCCTCCTGCTCGTTTTCCATGTTTGTGGTGCTGTTTTCATGAAATTTATGATGTTGATGGCCACAATAATGGCTTGATTTGTAATGTTGATTTAATACGGATTTGGAATTTTCTATTTTCTTTGGTATTTATCTATTTTTGAATTTGCCATGTTCTCCTTTTTTCGCGACAAAATTATGACAATGAGATCGCTCTTGACCGTTTGTGACTTTATTTCGACCCCACATTTGTCTAACTTCAGTCATTCTTGTGGCCAACGGATGAATTTCCTTCGCGACTTCCTAATCAATTTGACATAGTTTTTGTGTTCGGCATAATTTCTTATTGTTGTTTCGAGGCTCCCTTGGAAATCGTAATGAGCTTGTCGGAGGTCAATAAAATCTCCCTATTCCGCTCGCTTCGAATGAGACTACGAGTGTTCCCCTGTCACCCTAACTTGTTGTTTTGATCAATGTCTCCCGTCTATGACATATGCGTGCGCTCTCTAGGCGCACCTGGTTCGTAAGAATCAACTGTCCTTGGAGAAGCTCACCGCCTATGTCACACACGTAATTGTGCTGCGCTCGGGAGACTGGGTGAGCGTGCCGAGCTACGAGCTTGTTCCGGGTGACCTAATGCGAGTGCGCAGCGAATGGGTTATGCCTTGCGATGCGGTCATCTTGCACGGCGCCGCGGTGTGTAACGAGAGCTCGCTGAGCGGTGAGTGAACTTGTCCGTTGGCTATGAAAATCTATTCGAGTGAATCCGGAATTTGATTACAATTTTGTGAAATGACAACAAGATCGCTGAAGACTAAAAGATGTTCTGAGTAAAGCGCTGTGAGCGAAGCGATGACTTTCTTGTGGCATGTGTGAAGCTAGCAGTCGGGTATCGAATTCACTTGATGTTTTGTCTGGCCAGGCGAGCCGATGCCGCTCCAAAAGGTTCAAGCGCCGCCGGAATCGGACCGAATGTACAAACCCAAGGGCCGGTGCGCGCGCTACACGCTTTTCGCTGGCACCACCGTTCTACAGGCCGACTGCTCGCAGGGGGAGCACGTGACCGCGGTCGTGACTGGGACAGGGATGAACACATCGAAGGTCAGGACGGCCCTCGATACTGACTTGTCTCGCACCTTTCAGCGTGGGCTCCCGCCGAACTACGTACTTGGGCTCAGCTTGAAAATTAAGTATGAAACGCCAAACGACGTGTTCGATTAAGTGACCTGAGATATTTGGGAGCGGTTATGTCATAGATGTTTTGTCAATGGTGTTGTATCGTCTGCGTTGACCGGCATCGTCAGTACATCAGTCGATATTTCAGTACCTGTCGTCGTGCGTATCGGTAAGTCGGGCGGAGTGAGTTTTGTTAACATAACAAAAGCGTCAGTACTGCCGATACTACGACATCGTTTTTGATACCATATGCATAGGAGTTATTAGACACTGGTAGTATCAAGCGTGACGTAAGATGCTTGAGAACGAAAGCCAATTCGAATGGTCTCGACGTACGTCAATGCCAACAAGAAATCGCAATTTTAGAATTGTATACATCAGTATTAGGCAATATCGGCTGTTATGGGGCATTTTCCATTTATGATTCATTCAGCGTGGCTCCACAGCCGTAAACTGCGAAGCTTGACATTCGGCGGGGTCGCTGGTTTTACCATGGGCAGCACGATGCTACCAAGGTAGATAGATAGAGCACGTGGAGTACATCCTCAGCCACCAACTGCAGTTGCTGATGTGTTAGCGTACGTCGAAACGGAAATAGAAACATGAAGAACATTTTGAGCCGATGCGAATAAGAGAAGAAACTAATCCAATTGAATCTGATGCATGCGAAACTGATTTAAATGGGAGTATATAGAATTAAATAGTTACAAGAAGAACAAGATGAGCACGGACAGGAAATCAATGGGAGTATATAGGGAACAATAATGCACACAACACCTAAATTGGAAAGGGTAATACTTTCGTAACATAGTTGGGTTACTCGATGCGTAAGCTCACGGCGAACACGTGCGTAGCAGGCAACGCTCGAGTTGATAGTAGGTTGCAGTGATACACAAGGGGTAACGCTCAGTCGGGAAGTCCAAGGGACACGACAAGGTAGCAGGTAACGCCCGTGTACTCACAAATGCGTAGGGAACAACTACCAGGGATAGAGGTGCCGGCCCCATCGAGGGCACCAGACAGAATTATCCCTGCCTCAGATCCACACAGAAAAAACTCTATACAAAATAAAAAATTTCGAAAACATGGCGGACCGCAAGACCCGCAAGAACAAGAACATGGCGGACGACAAGGTGGAGAGGATGCGCTTAGTGGAGGGCGGGACGGACAGCATGGAGCTGGAGGAGGGCCAACACCCCCCGATGGAGGCGGTGCTGGACCTGGTGACAACAGAAACTGGACAAGGCGACGATGATACTACACTAGGTATATCTCTTACCCATTGCTGTGTATACAGTGCCCGCGTAGTTGGCTATATGCTCCGAGCCGCGGAGGGTTGGGGTCTCCCAGTATATAGTGAAATGGACTCGCGCTGATGGAGGCGGCTCGCTCGCTGCTCCAGTTATTTACGTATAAAAGCCCAGTCCTGCGAGTCCACATACGAGATTCTTACCGCATGCTGTCGCGTTGTGCGTTGGTTGTGTGAGTCACTGTTCTTGTTTACGTGGAGAGTACTTCCAGTTGGAGAGGGACATGGGAGAAGGCTTTATTCACTATGTTTATACATCAACCCCCCCCCAAGTACTCGATAAAAGCTGCGTGCATTAATTTATGCGGGTATAGGAGTAAGTAGCCCTATACGGCTAGATGGTAGCCGGTATAGGCCCGGAAAGCGTTACGGTCGTTACTGAGGAACTGTTATGGTCGGAGGGCCTCTACCTAGTATTGATGCTGAATGGGGAGGTTAGAGAAAACATCGTAGTTAGCAAGCACAGCTGCTATAGCAGCCCCCCTTTTAAATCGGTGAAAGATATACTGCGGATGGGGGTCCCGTGTTCGCGCCCGGGCAGTATACAGATAGAGTCGGCTGCAGCACCGTTGACCTCCCCTAGTCCCGGTCTGCGGCAGCAGCAGCACAACGATAGGGATAAAAGGAATACGTCGTTTACTTATTTCTATTCCAGCGTCTAGGGGCAGGTCAAGATGGGGCCGCATGGGGGCGGTCACCTACTCATCTGCCGGTGTTGTATCGGCTCGCACACGGTTAGGGTTAATTCGAAGGGAGGACGGACTGGTTAGCCGTCTAGCTCGGCAGCGAGGCCGTTAGAGTAATAGTTACGTGGCCGCGCATTTCCGCACGGACACTTACCTGGGACGGTATGTCGGCGGAGGGATGACAGAGCGCAGTGTGGGTGGACGGGGTAAGAGGCGAAGATGGCAGCCGGATACCCACGGCACAGTAGACCACACAGCGGCGGCTTGTAGGGATGGTCAGTATATTGTGGGGTGTGTCGTATAGCACTCGCTAGGCTTCGACTAATAAAGCGATAGTTGGGTTCGGCGAGATAAGGGCATACTCAAGGTATAGTCACGGGCGGAAGGAAGTGAGACAGGACGGCGTGTCACCACTATGAATAACTATATTGTCATCTTTCGTTCAAGTTAACCTGGCACGAATAAAAATGAAGCTGTAGTTCGATATAGTTGTAGAAATACTTGATTGTGCTGTTGGGGTTCTAGAAAAACTTATAGCGTTCTGGTTAGTCGAATCATTTCGGCAGGTTGGAGTTGGCTAATCGGCGGATACTTATGGTCGGCCCGTTCAAACAGTTGGGGTATAAAACATGTGGCATACTTGCGTTACGGTCTATCTATATCTCCCTGAATATATTATACTACGACCCAAACCATGAATAATTCATTACACCACTGCATTCTTGTAGCAATAAGTTGGGATACCACGGGCGGCTACTCTGAGGCTTCGGAATAGCCATGAGTCTACCGGTGCGCTATCCACCCATCTCGTCAGGGCCGAGCGAGAGTGGCGACGGATGGGGAGGGTCGAGTATAAAAAGGCTTGACCACAGCAAGGGTCGGAAGGAAGGCCTGGACCGTGGAGAGGGTCGGAGGGGTAGTATCCCCACCACTCCAAGGGAATCCGCTCGAAAAGGCAAGTTAAGGCCTGAACCCCTAGAGAAGGGATCCCGGTAAGCAGCCACAGAGGGCACGGGGACGCGCAGCGTCTTATTGGCCCACCAGCAAGGGTCGGCGACGGATGGGGAAGCGACCCCACAGAGTCGGTTACACGCGTATACAGTCGAACAGGCAGAACTATAAAGGCAAGGGCTACTCTATGAAGGATAATCCACCACAGTAGTCGTAGCAGTTGGTTCGGTCAAACAGGTCGTTCTCGGCATATATATAGGTGACACACAACAGCAGCACCTCGAAGGATCGGCCTTATATCATACGTACATTACTCACGCAGTAGATACACGACGAGTCGAGCCTATCCACCCTTTTCTGAAAACGGCGTTCGCTCCGCGCTAACATACCAACGACTCGAATAAAGATGTTCTTTCACATAGTATTTATTGAGCAGCAGGAGGGGCATACAGCGTATAGTCGTCCGTAACAGTAACGCGACGATGGTCGATTCGGGCTAGGAAGTTCGGCTCGTCGGCCTCGCAGCAAAGAAGTAACGGGAAACGATTCCTGTCGTTTACAGGTGGATTGCCGCCCAACTTGGCCCCGGTTTCAGTCGAACAGTCCATGGAACAACCTCAAGGTGAGGACTTCCATCGGCCTTCAGTCAAGTCTAACGCTGGCGCGCAGGACGCTCGCCAAGATACGGGGCTGGACCTCCGTACTAGTGCCCTTGAGGGATTGGTCGCCGACATACAGAGGACCGTGCAAGACTACGCCAGGGAGGGCGAGGACCTCGGCATCCAAATGGAAGCCATGCGTCAAGAGCAGGAGCAGGACCGGGACGAGGTCTTGGAAAAACTGGCGGCGCTCCAAGCGACTGTGACCGCTCTCCAAGAGGATCGTGCACAGCAACGGTCTACCGTCGTTGACTTGTCGACCGACCAGCTCACTACAATCAAGAAGACCATCACAGCTCATTGCGAGGCGTTTTGCTCGGGAATCTTGCACGCCCAAGCACAGAACATGGTTAAGACAGGAGGGCAGTCGAATGCGGGCGAAGATAGCCTGTCGAACCCCCATGCGATTGGCCGGAACCTGTCGCACAGCTCTCGACACTTGAAGGTCGAAACAGTGATCAAGCAGCTCACCGGCAAGATCCAGATGGAGCTCCCAGGAAAGCTGGCAGAAGCTCTCGCCACGAACTTCGGGCATAACGGGTTGACGGAGTCGAGCGCCTTGACGGCGTTCGAAGCAAGCCGGGCAGTAAAGGAGGAGACTCATAACCTTGTCGCGACACTACACCAAGTGATGTTCTCGACTCATCACGGTGTACCAGTAGGAGATGCCTCCGCCGGTGAAACTCTGCTCGGTCCAGCTATGTTGGGCAACCTCTTCAACCATCTCACGAAGCTAATCGTGGAGTGCTTGCGAGCTGTACAATCAATCAGTACGGACGTAAAGGCTCAGTTGAGCATCTGCGCATATGCGCAACACCCGGAGAAGGTGTTACACACCAAGAATGTGACGGTGTCGGACTTGTCGCCACTGGAAGACGTCAAGTGGGGGGAAATTATACCTCTCCTGGAGTCGGGCTTTCATATCTACGTACGCTGCATGCAGAGGGAGTTGGACGCGGTGCTCACTCGCTCCGCAAAACAAGCACAGTCGCGTTTGCACAACGCTGTGCGCTCACCTAGGCGCCCGGCGGGGGAATTCGGCACCAAGAGAAAAGGGGACGCCACGGAGGACAGGCGCGATCCGCGGGCACAAAAATTGGACAAGGACCTGAGGATAATGACCAGTAGGTTCTCCCCTTGGCCGGCGCATGGATCGGCAGTGGAGCAAGCTCGTTGGTTAGGTCGTAAGGCCTGCAGGGCCGTGGCGGAGGGCCGCACCTGTGAGAGGGGGAGCTCCTGTAAATTCTTCCATGCCTTTGAAAAAATCGGCATGGATGTGGCAACCGTCAAACGCGCCATGGAAGAAGCACAAGGCGACCGGACTATGAGGAGTCAAGCATAAAGGTTTCGTGCGTAGTGCAACCTATTGTCAAGAAAAGATGTAGTCCACTGGGACATAGTATGCGTTCAAAATGTAGTCCACTGGGACAGAATATGTAGTCGGTTATCGGCGCTAGAGCTATTCCGAAAACATTCCACACTGTTTAGTTTGGCACACAAAGGGTGGTCGACAGCCCTCGTGTAATGAAATTGGTAAAAGGAAACCAAGTTTCTATTCACAACGTTGTCTTAGATGAACACTCACGCGCGGCCGATATTTGCGGTGGCAACCAATTACGGGTCGACAAGAGTGCGGCTACCGTGGTAGCATTGTTAGTCGCATAGGCCGTACGAGGATAGCGCAGCTGAAGTTAGCCCTGCGCTGATGCTATTGCAGGAAAGCGACAGCGAAATGCGACCAAGGAGACCAAGTGGACTTGGTACAACGACGAAGAAAAGGCTCGAAAAAGCACCACGCTCCGCGATTTGGTCGCGCAAGGAGCCGGGATTAGCTTACTGGACATCGGAGCAGGTCAAGGGGGCATCCTCCTTAGCTGCCTACGAGCGGGCGTTCCTATCAGCGACTACAAATTTGTTGAGCCCAACGGTACGGCTCGAGATGTATTGGCCGTCGCAGTAGCGGACATGCAACGATCGTATCCGCACCTCTTCTCGAGTGGGGCCACTTCGAAGGAGAACACTTTGCCGCATGATTTCGGGGAGTGTGAGAAGCATGCGGAAGACCTAATACACAGTATGTCTGATCTACCGAGCCTAGTTACCTGCTCGCTCACCTGCGACAACCGTCCTCGCGAAAGGCCGGCGCTCGCGAACGGTTGCGAACCAGGGATAACGCTCTTCCGCTCCGTTCTCCGGGCTCTCACACGGGAATCGGAGCTACGTCGACGCCACCGGGAGTCCACGAGGTTCGGTTGGCTATTAACAGTATCGGCGCGGGGAGGCCGGCAGGAGGTAGTGCCAGCGCCGAGAGTAATCGATCGACTCCGTATGGAGCTCGGCCCCCCTATCGCCATCACGAAAGATCGTTGTGTTACTCGGCGAGGACACACATGGTTCTTCTCAAACATGGGTAATCTTGCGGAGGATCCGTCTTCATTGGGGGCGAGATTGCCATACCCTGCCCCGCTTCAGAGTCGGCTCCTCCCTCACGAGAAAGGAACGGAGAAACCGGAGCCGAGCACAGCGGACACGAGGGGTTTTAACCCAGTTAAAGCAAATTGGTCGCAGAAGCATGGGCACGGGGCGCTAGGCCGTTACGGTCAGTTATGTGAGCATAACCCGGCCCACGGGTGGGAGCTAGCGGACGATCATTGGAGAGCGTCACCAAGCACCAAGGAATCACCTATCACTAGACGAGAATTGGCGCTGGGCTTCCCTCGAGGTTACAATAGCTTGAAGCGCCTTCCGGGCACGAACAAGGTTCCGTCCACCCGAGCTCAGATGACGTGGGTGACGGCGAGTGAGCAGCACGAGTTGTATAACTCCACGGTTGATGCACGGGCTTGCCAAGAGGTGCTGGAACGGTTGTTGCACGTGGACGACCCGAGCAAGAGTGAGCAGCATAAACGGGGGCGCATCCAGTCACAAGCAGCGCCACTGCCACATAACAGTTCCCATCCATCCGGGAGGAGACCAACACAGCCCGAGAATTGGGTAGCAAGCGACTCGTCGCCAAAACCCCGAGCGACGCTACCTACGTCGCCACAACTCCCACCCAAAAAGTCTCTAACACACATGTTCCCGGTAGAGGACTCAGAGCGGGATGACATAGAATCGATCATTGGATCAATGGGGATGGCAGCGGCACCGGGCCCTCATGTAGCACTGGCTCAGCAGGCACGGACCGAGGCCGCGCCGGTTTGCTCTTTCCCATCGCGTTTGATAAATCACTCCCCGGAGCTTATTCGGGCCGAGCGCCAATTTTGGAGGGCACAAGCCCTCCTTCAAGAGCGTGCAGTGGGAGCGACGGTGGTCGAATGCCCGCCGGACCCAGAGTGGCTAGCGGACCTCATGGCCAATATTCGGGGTGACAAGGACTTTATAACGGGCAACCTACACAGACATGCGCCAGTTTGGCGCTTGTTCTATGAGACACTCAGCAAGGAAGATCAACAACGCCCGATCGTCAAGCGGGTCATGAAAGTGATTGGCCAGGGCATCCGAATGGATTTTGTGCCACCAAGCCACCAGACTCAAAGAGCCCATCCAAAGTATCGGAAAAATATGGACAGAATGCGAAAGGCGTTGACTCGCCAATATGGAAGGGAGAAAGCCACGCATTTGATAACATGCAAAAAGCCGGGGCGAGTGCATCTGCCAAACATGCAATCTTACCACGCGCATGAGACATGGGTCGTTCAAGAGCTCCAAGAAAACTTGTTGCCAAACAAGGTGGTCGTCGAATGGTGGTGGCCAAACGGCGAACCACCACAGTGCATATTGCCACTAGGAGTGGATGTAAGACCCGACAGCAACAAGAAACGTCTCATATGGGACGCGGGATATTTGAACATGTTTTGTCGCTACGTGCGGTTCACCATGGAAACCTTGGATCAAGCGGTGGCCTATGCAGAGCCCGGGTCATTCGCGACCACCTCGGACGCAAAAGCGGGCTACCACCACCTTTGCTTTGCACCAGAATTCCTTCGTTTCACGGGGATCCAAATCGGTGACAAGGTATACGTGTTTGCGGCTATGGGATTCGGTTGGGGACCCGGGCCGAGGATTTATACGGAGATTACCTCCGTGCAATTCATGATTATACGCTCGATGGGAACGAGAATGACAATGTACATCGATGATAGAATCATGTTGAATGGGCCGCGCCAACGAGAGGAGTTAAAGCGGGACACCTTAATGGTACATTTGCACGAGACTTCCTTGGGCTGGGCCACATCACTCAAGAAACTAAGGGCCGTGCCCACACAGCAACCAGAGTTCCTTGGACTTATCATCCATTTGCAAGAGCCCCACCCTCACTTCTACGTGCCCCCGCAAAAGATGGAGTCGTTCGTCAAATTGGCGCAATCAATGTTAGGGCAACCCAAGCACACACCACGCCAATACGCACAGCTCGCCGGCAAGTTGTCGAGCTTTCGGAAGGCGGTCTTATTGGCACCATTGTTGTGCAAGGAGTTTTGGGAGGAACAAACAAGCGTCACCGATTGGGACGAACCTCTCCCGGTGCCCGCAAGGATTCGGCACCACTTGGAGTTTGTACTCAAGTATGTACCAATTTACAATGGTCACCGCATTTGGAAAGCGCAGCGAGGATTGGTCATGGCCGGCGACGCCTCCGCATGGGGATTCGGGGCGTTCGTTGTCTCACACGACTTGCGCTTCGAGGGTTCATCCGGCAGCGATACCGGACCAAATCTGCACCCACGGGATTTAGCCGAGTTCTCCCACGCAGGCCAAGTGTTTCGCACTTCCTTTTCGAGCCTTCAAGCGCAAGCCGCAGCTACAAATCAATACAGTAGCACCCTAAGGGAGGTAGAGTGCCTCAGGGATTTCCTCCAAGCCATGCTCCAGCATCATCCTACCACAGTGACTCACCGGGCAGTGTTGTACCTCACGGACTCGATGAATACGGCAACAAATGTGAATCGCATGAAGGGAGGCCCCGGCATCTTTGAGGTGGTCAAAGAGATATGGTTTATGGCAATGCATTACGACATCGATCTGCAAGTCACTTGGCTACCGCGCGACACGCCGGTGATGCAAGCGGCAGACGCCCAATCCAAGTTATTGGACCCGTCGTCTTGGAGCCTAAGCCAATGGCATACTGAACTCGTAATGCACACTATGGGTCGGCCAGACCTCGACACATTTGCAGACGAACAAAATGCTAAGGCACAGCATTTTTTCTCTTGGGCCCTATGCCCGGGCACAGCGGGTATAGACGGCTTCGTCCAGCCATGGAGAGGGGACGGGACAGGTTTGCCCATCCGGCCCCTATGTTGGGTCAATGGCCCCTTCCAACGTATGCCCGACATCTTAAGAAAGGTCAAGGAGGAGCGGGCAGATGCCATCATTATTGTGCCGGATTGGGTGGAGGGATGGAAGGCTATTCTTACAATGCTGCCAATCAAACACACATTGTGGCTACCAAAAACAGACGCGGTAGGAACTCCACGCGTTCTCTTTCACCCGGGGCCTCGTGTACCAGAAAAGCAACGCCTCCGCGGCTATAACAGACAACCAAGTTATGAGGTGTGGGCCGTACTAGTTTTGTGGCCTGAGAGTCACCGGTTGAGTTATGAGCCTTCGCCTCCCTCATGGTTAGCCACGTCGGGCCGGGTGAGCCGGCTCGCGTGACGAGTCGGATGAGCGTATAGGGCGGTAGTCTCAAGATGCCGGTGACGGCCACGACTAGCCTCCTCTAAAGTTACCCCAGCATTTTGCAAGTCATCTTGGACTCGCCCACGTTTGATCCCGTGGAGCGTGTGCCCATTGTAAACAGTCATACCACGTAGATGCACTTGGTACCGGTTGTTCAATGCTTTACTCTCGAGTGCACTAGAGGTAAAAGCACAACGCGAGCGGTTCAACGGGCGGAATACGAACTGCCCCCCCCGGAGAGGAACGCCGCAAGAGTCCATAGCATGCGAGTACTCTCGCAGTCGGGCTAGTAGGCAATAACAGACACTCGCAGATTCGCCTTGGAGGCGCAAGGCAATGGCACCTGTGTAAGGGTTGTTCCGCCCCTTCGTGCCCAAGCCGGGCTCGACAAGCACCACGTCCTCGGGCTTCAGCACTCCGCCGTGTATGAGATGCCAAGCAGGCTCACACTCAAGACCCTGGAGAAGAAAGTCATCGACCAATAGGCACCCGGCCTCCTTTCCACGGGCAGTGCTTTCCCAAAGATATAGAAAAGAACAGAGATCCCGCAGCACGAGGGCGCGCTGCAAGGCGACGTCGGGCTTGCTGCCTCCCGCTGCTAGCACTTGGACATCTAGGTAGTCCACCAGTTGCTCGAGCTGTGCACGGGAAAGGGGCACGGCCCCGGAGGTGCGGTAGCCCAAGCGAAACATCATTCGAGAATACCCGGCCACGTAATCGGAGACAGGAGAGGACAGCGCGGCATTACGAGGATCACGGATGCCCAATTCCCTAAAAGCAGTGGCTAACTGGGAGACCGCCCCCTCCAAATAGCCAGGACTTGCCATGGGTTGGCGGGTCACAGGATGGCAAAAACGCCCGGTATGATGCACATGCCAATGCTCTTGTAAAAAGACGAGCACGTCATATCCGGTACATCCCTCCACGGTAGGCGTGTAGGGAGCAGGAACCGTGGCGCTCCAGGTTAAGAACTCGCGTAGCACCCCGCGACGCCTCTGAGAGGTTAGCGAAATTTCGCGGTGTGAGGCCACCCCCGCGGCGGTGAGCAGAGCTTGACGATTTCTTTGCTCATACGCGAGAGCCTCACCACTGCTAGACATAGCGGCTGTGACCGGCGACGGACATGGGTCTAAGCCGTGCTCCGTGGTGAGACCACTCGCTGCAAGATACATAGCCCGTTGCCTGCTAGCGAGTAGCGATACGGTGCCGGCTTCCTGAAACCATAGCAAGGAAGTGCACGGGGTTACCCCAACGTCACGTACAAACGGAAAGGAACAAATAATATGCTTGCGCATCGGAATTAAGGGGCTGCCCGTAACAAAAGATGAAGGACACGGAATAAGAATTAAGTGGGAGGGGTACGGCCATCCAGAAGGACAAACATGGCTTCAGACCCGAGGAACCACGCATAAATTGCAGCCAACCTCAGACGCCAAGGCGTCAAAGTTAGCAAGCACCGCACCCGCACTACTAGGGAAAAATTAATTTGCAGATAGGAGGGGCGGAGACTCATGTGCAGGACGGGGGGACCCCGCCTCACAAGACGGGAGAGAATGTGTAATAGAATTTGCATTAGCGAAAGAACTGGGCAAAAATGCATGCACATTAACCAACAATTATACTCACATACCGAAAGTTGTAAGCAATAACAGCCAAGTATGGAAAACAGGGGGCACAGCCCCTAGCTGCCACACGGCAGGAAGGGGGTAGACACGAGGGTACAACCCACAAAAATAGATGTACCATGGTGGTGGTGCGTATTGCTTATAATGCACACAACACCTAAATTGGAAAGGGTAATACTTTCGTAACATAGTTGGGTTACTCGATGCGTAAGCTCACGGCGAACACGTGCGTAGCAGGCAACGCTCGAGTTGATAGTAGGTTGCAGTGATACACAAGGGGTAACGCTCAGTCGGGAAGTCCAAGGGACACGACAAGGTAGCAGGTAACGCCCGTGTACTCACAAATGCGTAGGGAACAACTACCAGGGATAGAGGTGCCGGCCCCATCGAGGGCACCAGACAGAATTATCCCTGCCTCAGATCCACACAGAAAAAACTCTATACAAAATAAAAAATTTCTCTCCCACCCACCACCCGTAACTGCCTAACAATTCTTGTTTCCAGAACCCTCACCTCTGCAACGCTAGGTGTGAGTGCTCCAAATACGTTTGCTACTCCGACGCCGAGGCCAGCTGGCGCACGCAAGGTTCCAACAAGCACGGGCACCATGACCGATTGTCCCTCCACGTTAGCCGGAATAACTGCCCACACGGGCACGCCGGAGTCTGGGGGGAGGGGTACGGCCATCCAGAAGGACAAACATGGCTTCAGACCCGAGGAACCACGCATAAATTGCAGCCAACCTCAGACGCCAAGGCGTCAAAGTTAGCAAGCACCGCACCCGCACTACTAGGGAAAAATTAATTTGCAGATAGGAGGGGCGGAGACTCATGTGCAGGACGGGGGGACCCCGCCTCACAAGACGGGAGAGAATGTGTAATAGAATTTGCATTAGCGAAAGAACTGGGCAAAAATGCATGCACATTAACCAACAATTATACTCACATACCGAAAGTTGTAAGCAATAACAGCCAAGTATGGAAAACAGGGGGCACAGCCCCTAGCTGCCACACGGCAGGAAGGGGGTAGACACGAGGGTACAACCCACAAAAATAGATGTACCATGGTGGTGGTGCGTATTGCTTATAAGACAATGTTTATGGATGTACCGGAAATGAATATGAGATACCCGTTACTGATTACTACTGTATCAGCTTATATATATATCATATAATATATATATAATGTGGAAGGTGGGGGTTCATCTTGGGCCGTCATACGCCTAAATACCAAGATTGACCTCACCGGTTTTCGAACCCGCGACCTTTCACCTACTAGGCGTGCGCTTTACTTATATATCTACATCTACATCTACAACTCTGATTGTGGCTGCAGGGAGAGGTCATATCCGCGATCCTGTACCCCTGCCGTCTGGTCTTTAAGTACTCGGAGGAGCTGCCCATCGTGCTGGCCATCCTCTTTTGCTGCGCCGTGCTGAACTTCAGCCTCTCTCTTTACCTCGTCATGCGCAATGGCAGCCACAGCCCCAGTTGGGTGACCTACTGGAAGTCGTCACTCTTCACTATATCTCAGGTTCGAACGGATCTCTGTACCCTGCTCCCACCCCCATTTCCGCGTATTTTCGCCATTCGGACTGTTTTCTCACTGCGAGTGCAAGCCGGACCCGCGACACGATGGGCATCGACTTTCGTATTTTCTGAATTGTTTTCCGACGGCAGGTTCTCTCTCCGTTACTGCCCGTCGCTCTTGTGTCGGGGCAGATCAAGGCAGTCTCGCGACTTCAGAAACAGGCGAGTGCCATCTCGTCCCATTCCGTGGATTTTTTCCATTAACAACTATGTCTTTTTGAAATTCTGAAAGCAAACTGACAAAAACATTCGCTTTCGCTTTACGAGTAACGCCAGTTTATGTTGTTTAATTCGACTCGGTAGTTGCTAACGGTTCAAGTGGTGCCGCGACGCAGGGTATTTTCTGCCTCAACCCCGACCATATTCCCATTTGCGGGAAATTGCGAGTGTTTTGTTTCGACAATAAGACCGGCACGCTCACCTGCGAGGGCCTCGACTTCCTGGGGTTCCGGCCCGTGTCGAGCATTGGAGAGGAGGCGACGGTGGCTGGTCCGGTGATCGGCGCGCAGGAAGGGTTGGGGGGCGGGTGGGGGCATCTTGGCACCCGCGCGCTGGCATCGTGTCACGCCGTGTCGACGTACAATTCCGAATACGTCGGCAATCGGCTCGAAGTCGCAATGTTTTTGGCGACTGGCTGGACGCTCTCCGAGGGCGAGCACCAGCGCGCAAAGGTAAGAGCCGGGCTCCTCAAAAGTGAAATATCACGGACAAGATTGTTTATTTGTGACAGTTACGTTCAATATAAATCTGTATCCAGAGTCCAGTACTGCACCGATATAAGAAGTTATATCAGTGATAGTTTTCTTTTTTTACCCTCTGGTCGACTACTCATAATTTTCCGGAACATATTCTGACTGACAATAACTACGCTTACGCTTCGTTTGTTTTAATAGTCACACACTGACCGTTCCCGCGTCAGCTTCTCTTCCAGTACAGAGCAGATTCACGGTTCCACATGCTCATATATATGATATGTGTATTGCCCATTGCGGAAAATTCCTCACTACTGCCACTGATTTGGGATGATTGTAGATCGATAATTATTATTATTTTCAATTTGTATATATTATGATTGTAAATAACCCCCCCCTCTTACAGAGATGAAAGGGGATATAAATTGAACTAATTTCAAACGTTTGCTAAAAACTAAGCGTTTACAGATGGAGCTTCTACTGAAGCTAAATCTAGAGGGAAGTTGTGAGCGTTACGTTCGTGCATTCCTTCCATACCTAAGTTAGCACGGTTGATAATCACGGTGTACGCCTGCAATGTACAGATTTTCAGCCCGGACGGCACCGACTCTGTGACGACCCTCCGCCGGTTCGAGTTCGACCACGCCCGGCAAACCATGTCTGTGGTGATTCGTTGCGCGGACGGGTCGGTGCACGCTTTTGTGAAGGGCTCGTTCGAGCGAGTGGGCCAGATGGCCGCCGCTGACAGCCTCCCGTCAGACTACCTTGAGTCAGCAAAGGTAATAACCGACTGCTGCGTTGCCACCGGTCTGTACAGCGTGACGCTTGAGATGAAAGTGGAGTACGTAACGGGCTCGACAATTCACTGACAAATGAACCCTTTATTACAGTAACATTTCGTTATAGTTATGTTTGTGTACAATTTGCGGGGACTGATGACGTAATCGCATAATAAAAAGTGATCGACGGCTTGCCAAGCGAAAATATGTCACGTCTTACGACAGGTGTTGGCGCTCGACGGATGCTACGTACTGGCGGTCGCCCACCGCGAGCTGGGTGCGACCCCCCTCGTCATCGGTCGACCCGTTTCAATATTTTTGCAGCGAGCACGACGTAGTCGAAGTTTTTAATCGAAGCCGGACCGAGGTTTTCTCAATAGAACTGTTGTGTAATATATATTGTTTTTACAGGCAAAGATGTGTCGGATGAAGCAGTTGCGCACATGTCGCACGACGAGGTGGAGCAGGGCAGTCGAGTGTTGGGTCTGCTGGCCTTCCGAAACGAGCTCAAACCCGACTCAGCCGCCGCAATTGAGGTGCGTCGGCCGACAAAAGAAACATATTGCCGGTACTGGCGGTATGAATATATTTAGAAACGGTAAATGTAAGGAGGATTATCGTTGTCGCTGACCACCTTTAATATATTGAGCAGGAGCTGCGGAGGGGCGACGTGCGGACGTTGATGATCACCGGCGATAATGCGCAGTGTGGACTTTACATCGCGAGGCAGGTGGGGATGGTCCGACCGAAAGCAAAGGTACGAATCGCGCGATCTATCGACAGTCGTTGACCGATAGATCACATCTTTATATTGAGGGCTTATATTGGGTCATTGATACGCGTGTTCACGATACGCGTGACGGTTCGTATTCAGGTGTTACTGGCCGAGAGACCTCTCGCGCCCGTGGACAAAGAAAGCATTGCCGCGAAAAGAAAGGCTCTCGGCTCGCCTGCAAAGGAGCCCGTCGTCTGGAGGGCTGTGAGCGACGCCGGCGAGAAAGGAAAAGGGGGCGGCAAAGAGGAGGAATACAGCACGGTCGAGTTGCTTGAGGTGTGAGCAGTCTCGCCACGAAGTAAAGGCAACAATGATAATCATTTCGTTGTGCTCTTCGCCGCCTTTTACGATATTATTCTATATATATCGCTAATACGCATCGTCGATACAGCTCGGTTTTCTCGGTTTTGTTCGTTTTTTCGTGACGGCGCCTTGCTGCTGGTGCGTTGCTTAGGGTCCGATCGCGGAGGCGCTGGAACGCGGAGAGATCGAGCTGGCGGTGAGCGGGGCCGCGTTCGACGAGCTGTCATCGGGAAGCGGTGCGATCGATCGAGTTTTGCCTTTCGTCAGAATATTTGCGCGTATGTCGCCCGAACAAAAAGTGGATGTGGTGCGCCTCCATCAGGTGCGACGCCCTCCGTCTCTAATCCCCCCCCCCCCCCCCCGCAAACCAAAAAGAAAAAAACCTGCTGAACGATTTCTGCTATATCCGAACTGGAAACAATTCTGATCGTTGAATTGCTTACAAAAGTGGTGCAAATTAACCAAAGCGGAAATGGGAGAGAAATACACACACACAAAAAAATGTGGGAAGAAATTATGGACACGTAAAAGATGCACGTTTTGGAAACTGATTGAGACTGTTGCATTTTAGGCGAAGGGCCTCGTGGTGGGGATGTGTGGCGACGGTGGCAATGACTGCGGAGCTCTCAGGGTTTGTTACCCTCTCCATTACCCTAAATTTCTTAAGCCCTATGTGTTCATCGGCTGCCCAACCACGGCACTTGTGGCGTGTGGCATTGGATATTTCCAATGCTTATCTGCTTCTTGTACTCATCAGCTGGACTTTTGTCTTTGTTTGTTTTTGTGATTTCATCGCAACTGTAATAAAATTGGGACATTTGATATATCCAGTACCCCACTTGCTTTTCTTACTAATTATTGTATTGTGGACCCGGTTACTTTTCTGTTCAGGTGGCTCACGCGGGTATTGCGCTGAGCGACGCGGAGGCCTCCGCTGTGTCCTCCTTCACCTCCAAGTCGAAGAGCTGTGTCAGTGTGGTGGACCTGGTGAAGGAGGGCCGCGCCGCGCTGCACAACAACTTCTCCGCCTACAAGTTTCTCATCACCTATGGCCAATTGTTCAGGTGCGTCGGAACGCAGCGACAAATACTCGACCTCAACACGGAGCAATTTAATACTATGAAATTATGCAATACAATACAAAATACAAATGAAGTCGTACAATAATATGCAATGTCAATAGGTTATTGCCATACGCTGCATTGGTGTGGAAAGAGAGTAACTTATGACGAACTGCAGTTATTAGTAAATATTTTCCCAAAGGGAAGTACTAATAAAGTAAAATCAATGTTAGCAAATTAGGCCAAGCGAGACATTATTTAGGTAATGTAACTCAGTTGAAGTTCATAGTTTACTTAATTTTACGGTTACTCAGTTTCCTTTAATTTTATCATCATTAAATGACTTTTTTGGCTGCAGTAGACACTCAACCATCCAGCGCCCATTAAACCCTAAGTATGACGTACGTCGCTGATGGCATCCCATTGCTGGTTTTTTGAAACAGTTTGATGAAGGCGGTCGTTTTCGCCAAGGGCGTCATCCCTCCGCGCATGTTTTACATCTTCACCGACGTCGTGGCCGTCCTTACGCTGACTTGGGCGATGAACTTCTCCCTACCCCAACCTCGCCTCGCGGCCGAACGCCCCACAAGTAGCCTCTTGGGCGCAAACACCCTTGCGTCCGTGGTAGGCATGCACGCCATCAACACCGCCACCTTTGTGTCCGTCATTGTGATGGTCTTTGCGCACCCCGACTTTGTGCCTTGGCCCTCCCTTCTCTCGGATTGGTCCCAAAATTGGACTCTCGCCGATAATTGGGAGGCGAGCGCCGCGAGCATCCCAACGTGAGCTGCCACCAAACCCCATCAAATCCTAACGCACGTCACTCCATGCCGATGGTAAAATGGCAATATTGTCTCATAGCGTATTTTGCATATTTCTCAATTTAGTTTTGACTTTTATCATCGCTAAATCAGTGTCGAACTGCACATCTGATGTATCCTGTTATATTAATTCCCTGTTTTGCGTAACTCTGTAGATTTGTTTGTATGTCTGTTAGGTTACCAGCTCATTGGATTCGGTACTACAAATACAACATTGACAAAGACGTTCGACAGCAGTGTTGCCAACTTCTTTGGGTTTGGGTTAGCGATCGATTTCATCTCGATAAAGTACTGCGCAATAATAATGGCTCGCGTGCATTTTATTTCAATCCAATAAGTATCTATGGCTCGTGGCATGCCTTATATGCAGATCCAACTACGGAATGTTTTTTGCACATCTAATGGTTTATTTAGTTGCGGGTCGCTAAGAAAATAACTGAAAACCTGGCGTCTCTTTCTGATTGTGGTGCGGTGTTTCTTTATGGGCGCAGGCACATGTTGTTCGTTTCCTCGAGCGTCATTTATTCGTTCGGCTACAAGTTCAGGCGGCCGGTGTACACCAACCTGCCGTTGATGACCGCCTGGCTGACGCTGATCGGAATACAGTCCTACCTGCTGCTGTCAAACCCTAATGCGTTCACCGACCTATGGCATGTGGCCAGCCGGGCATACAACTTTGCAGGCGAGTGCGCTACCTCCCGTCGACTATGATTTTCTTTGCCATACTAATTCAGTTCGAAATGCGAAATGTTTTCTCTTGTAATTGGCGAGTGGCTATTGACAATACCCCAATTCACTGAGTTACATTGTATTTATGTACCAAACGCATATTTTAACAATTTATTTACTATTTTTTAAGTTGGCACAGTATGTGCCCAAAACCGTGCGTGGAGTTTTCAGGGCACTGATTGTGGTTTCTATTATTGCAGGTACTTCTTCCATACCTTGGAAGTTGTACCAGGAAGCCGGAGGGTCGACCAGCCCCGGGATGCCCTTCGAGCTACGCTTGCGCATACTTGTGGTGACAATGTTGGGCGTTGTTGCGGGCGCAATGTGGCAAAGTTTGGCAGTGGACGGGCCGCTGCGTCGTTTTTGCGCCGCTTACTTTCCGGGCAACCGACCTCGTGTGCTGCTTTGAGTCCATTTCCTTTGCCATACATGTCTTTTAATTGATTATGCTTCCGTTGACGTTTGGGGCTCATGTGCTGGAATTGATCCCCAAGCAAACAATTGCACATTTGTAATTGTTTCAATCCAAGGTGCATGGAGTGGAAAAATGACTTTCGTCCCGTTAGCTCTTGCCTCCAGACCCTCCCATTTACTATGCCATGTACGTATTGCCATCCTAGTATAGACCGTGCTCGCCTGAACCGCACTCTTCGAAAAACTGTGTGGCGGTTTCACTCCGCCATGGATGTTAGTGAGCGCGGCACGACCACAAGTTGCGGACGGGCTTTGAAATCAGGGAGGGTGTATGTGTTGCCGGCGCGTCATGCGGGCTTCAATCATATAATCTAGTAGGAGGTGGTTTAGCCATTGGAGCTTGTGTAAGCTTAATTGGGGGGACGCACACGTGATTTCGGGACGGGTAATTTGGGAAGAAGCCCCTCGGTTTCGAGGAGATGATGGTAGGATATTGGGTTGAGATCAAAGTAAATGTTTCCCCTGGCTTTTATTCCGGAGTTAGTCGGTGATAGCCCCTTACTTAGCCATTAGAATTGAATAAGAATTTAATTGAAATAAGAAATTGAATAAGAATAGAATTGAAGCCATTAGAATTGAATAATTTTCGCATGCGTTGAACTTGAAATGATGTCATGGGCATGCTTTCTTTAGTGTGAATGAGTGATTGTACCTAACTTCATGGGACGCTAGATTTGTTGCAGCGGCGGCGGGCTTTGATTATTTTGAGTGTTTTCTTCGGGGGGCAGAGAGTGTTTTGAGAGTTTTTAAATGGTTTGCAGCAAGTGTTGGCTGTGTGTCGGCTGTTGTTTTATTATAGCCCTCCCGGCTGCCATGTCTAGGCAACTCACGAGGTAGTAGGGCGAGGCCGTCGTCCCCTGTTTCACCGTCTCCATATTAACCCTGAGAGGTGGTGTATCGGGCAGTAAGTCGGGTTGTACGCTCGGGATGGGTACTCGTGCGCGCGGATAGTCGGGCGGGTTTGAATAATGTATATCAGTAATACAGTAGGTGGAGTAGCTCTTGGACTGAGTGGGTGTGGAGTTGGCAAATGATGCGTCTTCGGCGTGTTTTACATCTGTGGGGTCATAGAGGCCAACTTTATCTAGGAAGGACGGATGTGATCCTAGCTTCAGTCGTGGAATGGGGTGTTCCGGTACGGCACAAATGGAGAGGGAGGGCTTTTGTGGGGGTTTCTGGATAGAGATGACGCAAGGCTGACGCAAGAGGAGCACATTTGGCATGAGTTTTTGCGCATTGGTCGCGAGTTTATTGTAGTCGGCGCAATATTTCAATTTTCCTCATCACCGCGCGTCGCGCGACGCTTTTGACCAGACCCTCGCGATTGAAAGTAGCGGGTGTCCCTACCATGCAGAACTACGTCAATGTTCTACATTGTATGTTTGACCCTTTGTATTTTAGCGTACAACAACTCCTTTTCTCCTACCACCTACGAGCGAAGGATACGATGTACTGCATATGTAAATTGCATCTAATCTGGCAGATTATGTTGCCCCTTGCTCACTTGGTCGTCAGCATACATCATTTTCCACTACCATACCGACTGCTCACATCACAGCCTACCTTCGCGCACCGCGAGCAGGCGCCACTTGCTCACCTTTTGTTGTCGGCATGACGGAACCACCGGCTCCTCCCCAATGCAACGGTCTTGCCCATGCTAGTAACCTTCCTAGATGGCGTTGTTGGGTGAGCCCTAAGACCGTAGCAAGCACCCTGCTAGTAAATCGTGTAAATCATTTCTATCATTTCAATTCCCCGATTTGAAAATCTTTCTGATTAAATAAGAACACCGGCATTGTTTGCTTGCGAGGGCAACGAATCGGGGCTCTAGGAGGCGGACGAAGTCCGGTTTGTGGGCGAGGAGCAGAAGGGCAAAGGGGAGAAGCTCTTCCGGAACTATTGCAGGCCTCGATGCGAGTCCTAGAGATGCGCCTTCATCGGCGTCTGCAATACATGTATGCAATCGGGGGAGGGGTGAGGGATGGCAGTCAACTGGAGTGGGGGATGAGGTAAGGGGGTAGGTGCATGAGCACGAAAATATAATAATGGTTTATTGCCGATGTAAGCATGGCGAGTTTCCCTACATCCACTCTCAGTTTTCTTCCAAAATAGAGAAGGAGCTTGAATTCGATGTCATCTCTGTCTTGGCGTAGGCCGGATATCGTAGGGCATTAGCCCACCATGCAACCGTCACCATTGATTTGACCCCAAAAAGAAGGGAAGGGGTCCATGATAGCAGTCTTGCGTTGTGTACGCCCCACATGAATTCTTGCTTGTGAGTTAACTAGGTGTGTGGTAACGAACATGAGAACGATATACAACAATTTCTATTTCGTGCCTGAATTTTTATGAACGCATATCTCTCTCCACCAAGCACCTAGAAAAAAAGTTTGCTTCATTTGGATCTAATGTACACAAAATGTCAGACCGGCATGACAAACTACTTTTCATTGGGGCCCAAAACGTACGTTTTGGGACGTTAGTGAGTTGTGGGTGTATACATGCGACGAGATGATCCCTCTCAAAGCGGACCTCGGGGTGGTGACACGACAAACAACGTAAAACTTAAGTATCGGAAAGAAACTGAATCCGTCGTCCGCATTGTACGCAAAGCTACATCCTGGATAATCAATTGCTTAAAGGTTTGAGCGGCTTGAGCTTTTGCGGCCGCGTGGAGACTAACTTCGATCCGTTTGTCTTCCAAGGCTGTGAGGAGGCCGTCGACGCCGTTGGTGCTGCGGTCGGCCGCCTGTGTGTCGAAGAAGCGGGAGTAGACGAGGCGTTCGGCGACTCGCTCCTCTCCGGTAAGGGCCTCCTTGCCTTTGAATTGTCGAACGTAGGTAAGTCGCGACTCGACGGCTTGCGTGGCAGCCTTTTGCGTCCGAACGGCTGCGTTTTTAATATCCCAGGCGTGCGCTCGTTCCGTTGCGGTAGCGGTTGTCGAGCGAACCGTTGCCATAGCTGTTTCGAGCGCCGCGTCTGCGGCCGCAGAGTAAAAGTCATAGCATGCTAGGTGTCGATACTCGTCGCGGGAGGACATTCGGTTTGCTTTTGTTTGGAACCTGTCTGTCTCGTCGTGTCGAGGCGTCCACATGCCCGGTATAAAAGCTGGTGCGTGGTAGAGGCCGGTAGTTTTGCATGGTCGCCGTCTACCTTCAGGAGCAACTGGTTAACAAGATTATACAAGTTTTCAAACTAAGCAACAAATGGTGGCGTTCGGATGTCTCCGCTATCGTTCCCTGTTGGGTAAAGGCGTTCTCGTAGATTGTCTGCCATAGTTGCCGTGTGAATATTTTCGATAATAGCTACTCCGTGTGCTAGGAGGGATCAATCACCTTGTTAGAATGCGAGAGTCTAGATGCCGTCGCGTGAGCTGTGCTCGCGCAAAGGCAGAAGGTGGACGACCTCTGTGTGTCGGCGCGTCATATAGGGGTAACGCATGTCTGTGTTTTTACCACTGTGTCATGCGTACTCTAGCGGTTAGAATTTGTAACGTCGTGGCAACGCCCGACTATTCTCCCCCCATGTGTAATTTAAACCTCTATAATTTCAAAATGACCATTAAAATAACATACCCCGAATATGCCCCCGTTATACCCCCGTCATACCCCGCGGCACACACACACACACACACACATGTATATTTCTCTTTATTTGTATTGATTTTTTCCAACCACGTCAATAGAATTCAAATGTTGTTGATTTACAAGAAGAACAACGTCAATATCGCTTATAAAATCGTTAACCCTAGGGTACGTTTTGTCAAAGATATCAGCTTGCTTATAATTTTGCCAAAAGACACCCTCATGCGGGGCTTGGGGGATGATTAGCGCGTATTATAGGGTTGGGAGGGAGGGTTCGCGCGAAGCCTAGATTAGCTCAGCGCGAAAGCAGAGAGTGCAAGGCTCGTAGCTAGTTCCGGCTTATGAGAAAGGGCCTAGCTAGAGCTGACCGTTGGGGAAGTCGTTTGATCGTTTGTTGCGTCTAACCACCATGGCAAGGTGGTTGTCATGTAGGTGCGACGCGCCATTAATAACGGTAACAATAACCGCTAGCGTCACTGTCCCGTGCACATGAGAGTTGGATATGCAAACCTCTAGATTTAAATCAATATGACCATTTACCCTAGGGCACGTTTTGCCAATAACCTAAAGCCAAAGGCTTGCATAACCCAATACTAGTGTTGAGGGGCGGACGGGGCGAGCTAGCCAAAGAAACGCCAAGCAACAGGTGATGGGGTCACGGAGCTGTTATTCTTGGCCCAACCACCCATGTATTTGGTCACAGGGAGGGGGGCGCCGATGCAAATAGCGACGGAAGACGCTTCTTTTCGGAGGTTGTGCGATATCCACTTGAAGTCTGCTAGAGCGGACGTGTGTATCGCGCCCAGCGCGAGGGCCCACCAAGTTGAAAGGGTTGAGGCTACCTTCCACTCGGCGGAGGATTCCAGAGGTGAGAGGCTCCAGAAGGCGGCAAGGGGAGGGCGCTTGTAGTAGGTAGCGCAGAAAGCCGGACGTTGTTCGGAATAGTAGTCCAGTAGGTCCGCCACCACTGGGTTGGCGGAAATTGAGACGGCTAGGGCGAGTTTGTCACGGGTTTCACGGCGTTGGTCCCCTTTGTACTTGCGCACGACCGGACAAATATATTGGGAGAGTCTGTCGACGCTGAGGTTTTTGCGCGGAAGGAGAAGGTGTAGTTAACGCAAACTGCGAGGCAGGCTCGAAAACGTTCGAGTAGCGGGAGGGTACCCGGTGACCATGTCAAGGTGTCGCGGAGTATGTTTGCGGCCAGCGGGATGTCGAGGGCGACGGGTGCGGGTAGCGGCAGTCTTGTGTCGAACGGAACGGGGCGGCTTTGCAGCATTTCGAGGCCGCGCCTCGCGTCGGCGAGCATGTCGCTGACGGCGATGGATTGTAGTTGGTGGTCGCGGAAGTACTTGCTAACCGCCGAGAAGTAAGGTTGAATGGAGCTAGCCGCCACCGTACTGAGTAGATCGAACATGGCAGTATAACGGACCATGGTAGCGGGAGTGGCTTGCAGAGGAGGGAGGTTCTCCTCAGCGCAGAAAGAGTAGTACTGGCGTCAGTTCACACACAAACAAGAATTCATGTGGGGAGTTCACAACACTCGCCTTCTTACTCACAACCCCACCCTGCGCTGCCCCCTATGTGGCCAATTCACTAGCAACGGCCACATGGCCGGTAACTGCCCCTCTATGTCCGGACTGAGATAGGACCGACACAACAGCGCTCTGCAACTCCTACTATCCCTACTGGAACGCCACAACGGAGGCCGCTGGGAGACCATCACCACAGACTTCGGTAACAAACCCATAAAATCGTTCGAATCCCCCCCCCCTGCCCACCCCCCACTCGACTGCCACCCTCCCCACCCCACCCACATGCCCACCCGCCTTGTTGCTGCCGATGAAGGTCTCTCACATGACTCCCTAACATCATGCCCCGCCGTCCTCCCCCCTGAGATTCTCCCCCCAGTGCTTCGTCCCTCCGCACACAAACCTGACTTCATCCGCATCCTCGAACCCCGATTCGTTGGTCACTCCAACGGTCGCCGACGTTATGCATCCATAAAAAAGATTCAGATAGGGGAATGGAAATACTGCACAGACAACAACCTCACTCACACAGCCGACCTCATACGTGCCAAATACACACCCCTTGCGACCGCCATAAGAAACCACTGGCCAGGCACAGCTGTCGACATCCTCCCCATCGTCATGAGCCGCACAGGTACACCGCACTCCTCCACCATCTTGAGTCTCACCTCCCTTCTCACCGCCCGCACAGACCCTCCTGATAAACTCGTCTCGAAAGCACGCCTCGACACATCTCGCATTCTTACACAACTCCATACGCATACTGTCCAATGGCTGCATCACCTCCTACGCATATACCGCATCAAGTCCCGCACGACCTCCCGCCGCGCATCCGCACATCGCCTCCACGCACGACCCTGACTGCACACATCCTTCACCTCTACTTGCACCCTCCCCGGGGGGGAGTAAAACCCCCGAACGCCCTTGGAGAGGTTGGATTAGGTGGTTAACGGTCTAGCCCTGACTTGTAAGTTCCCTGTATGGCATAGTTGGGAGGGCCCAGAGACAGCAGCCGACGCATCCGGCTTTTGGTGAAAAACCGGCGCATACGGTACATGTTGTAAACAATTTCAATTTCAATTTCAATAGTACTGGCGTAGGGCGCTGTCGTAGTTGGCATTTGTAGACGGCGCTAAGGAGTTGCTGAGTAGGCTGATGGCTGTGGCACCTAAGGTATCGGTCCCTAAGAGCGTTTGGAACTTGGTAGCCATAGAAGAGGACCATGGGGCGGGAGTAAGGTTGGCGGCGAGGCGGCAGCGCTGCGTGCTAGAGGTAGGGCGTAAAGTAACGGGAGGGGGCGCGGTAAAGGCGGATTGCGCGGCGTGTAGGGACCGGCGTATGGCACCGCGCCGGGTGTAGAGCCAGGAAGGGGTGTTACTCGAAAGACCACGATGCTCGAGGCGGGTGGTCCGACCCACGCGGGCTTGCCGAGCCTGCCGGGGAAGAGCAAGTCGCGCGAAGGCGGGAAGTGTAGGGTATGGGCTACGAGTCGATGAAGGTCATGGTACAACGTTTTATTGGGCAAGTAGAGGGCCACAATGGAAACGGTTACGCCCGATTGGCGCAGTTTGACAGCGAGGGTAGGAAAGGCAGTCCAGCAGGGGGGTTGCCGTGGTTGATTTCGCACCGCCACGCCGAGTCGGGGAGGCTAAGGCAGTCGACGTCCTCGCACTGCGGGTCGCGCCATCCAGCGTTGAAGCGCGGGAGCTGCGTGTTTAGCATAGAGGCGAATCGGTCGATAGAGCGGGGCCCCCACCGTGCTTGAAGGTGCGCGAAGAGCCGGGGGTTGAGTTGCCGGTCCTCCGTGTCCAATTCGCGGCTGAGTGTATCGGCCGAGATATTCGCAGCCGAACGGATGTAGCGGGGTCGAATGTGGATGTCGTTGGTGTTGAGTAGGTACCACATGCGGCGCAAATCGGTCATCATAACGGGTGGCCGCGTGGTTAGCTTGGTGAGGGTAGCGACAACGGGGGTGTTGTCCTCGTGTAGGAGGACATGTCATCTATGTTGTTGTGGTAGGAACGATTCGACGGCGTGCCGGACTACTCGAAGTTCTTTCCACGTGATGTGTTGCAGTCGGTCCGACGCAGTCCATAAACCACGTCCTTGGTAGTTTGAGTCGTCGTTCAGCACGGCTCCCCATCCGTAGATGCTGGAGTCGGCGTGGAGGTAGGCGGTCTCGATGGGCTTGTAGATGGACCGGCCGTTGTTCTGCGTGGGAATCGTGCGCCACCACTCGCGGCCGCGCCGTAACTGATGTGTTAGGCAGACGCGCCCCCCCCCGGCCATTGTGAGTCGCAAAGACGTTGTGCAATTCGCGCAAAAAGAGTCGCGCGAGGGCGATGGTTAGGAAGAGGAACTGAGCTTTTCCCGCGAAAGCTACGAGTTGGCGAGCGGGTAGCCATCGAGCGTTTGAGGCAGCCCGGCCGAGCAGGGAGGACGTGTGCTGTACGAGTTGGCGGAATTTGTCGGGTGGGGCGCGGACCACTCCGATGCTGAGGTCGACCGTTAAGCCCAAGTGGTCGCCGACATGGGTAGGCGTCCAAACGCCTTTCTTGGGGTTGCGCTGGAGGCAAGTTGTGCGAGCATGGCGTCGATGTGTTGCCGGAGGAGAAATTCAGCGTTGTAGGAGTCCGCGAGGAATAGAAAGTCGTTCATGTAAGGGAGGAGTCGGGTACCGCGCCACCGGGCGTGGCGTAGAAAACGCTTGGAAGGGCGTCCACTGGTAGGAGTGGTCGTTGGCGTAGGTGGTGGAGGGCGGCGAAGGTAGTTTGTAAAGACATGAGCGAGTTTGCATAAGTAGTAGGCCGAGCCCGACCATCCCATCGGGAGGCAGGCGAGGCGCCACAAGGAGCCGCGGTAGTTGACCGTGAAGTAGTCGCGGTCTTCCTCCATGATACCAAGGGTGTAGTACCCGTCTGTGAGGTCGAGCGAGACGAAATAGTCGCCCGGGCGAGACAAGTGGTGTATAGGTGTTTCAAGGTCTCGCATGTCATCGTGAACTGGAAAAAGTAGTGGTTAAGCTCGCGTAAGTCGATGATCAGGCGCCATTGGTTGTGGCCGGGCTTGGGCACCATAAATATACGGGAATCGTAGCGAGGGTTGTGTGAGCGTTCCCACGCTCCGCAAGCTTCGAAACGTGTGAGCTCCGAGTCGAGAAACTCGAGTTATTGGGCTCGTGTGGCGTCCAACATAGAGGTGCCATGGTTGAATGGGCGTGGACGTTCACCTCGTTTGAACTTGACGCAGACGCCATGGCAGATCTAGATTAGGACTTGGTCGCTCGCGCCGATGCGCTCCCACTCCCGCCATCTTCGTCGCACGCGGTGTCGCATGCATGGAGATGACGGGGAGCATTGTTAGCACTAGCATCCCGTTGCCTAGTACTTATGGATAAGGTAGCTATTTGTCATCCTAGTACTCAGTGTTATGCTATTAGCGGTACTCTATTCCCTATAAGTGGCGGTCGGCCGGCCCTGCCGGTGCCTTCGCCGGCCGCCATCTCTCTCTCTCCTCTCACTTCTCTAGTCACCACAGCCGGCCCCCTTGTGGGGCCGGCACGTCCTACGTGTAACTATCGGTTCCCGTTCCCGAATCGGCACGGCGGGCCACACCATCATTTCTTCGGCGGTGACCGTGTGGTGTCGCATGGCTTCGTGGTGGGGGTTGCGCGTGCGGTTGTTGCCGCTGTTGCTGCCTTGCGTTTGTCGGCGGCCACTTTTCATGCTTTGGCGTCCGGGACATGTGGTTTGTCTCGCGTGATTGTGTCGAACGCTGCGCCTGCAACGGCCTTACCGGCGGCATGTAGGCTGAAGTCAGGCGTGTGGTCGACGAAGGCTTGCGGTAGCGCGTCCAGTAGGCCGGAGACCGCGGTAGGGCGTGGGCGACAGAAGCGCTCGTGGGCCAATTTTACGAAGACGTGGTCCGCATTTGTGCTCGCTCGTCCGCCCTTGGTGAGGCGGAGGAAGCCCAATCGAGTACGGGCGGCTTCCTCCGTCGTTGTGTGGGTGCGATGATCCGCTTTGATGAGGGCAACCGTTGCCGTCTGCTATGCCGATAGAGGTGGGCCGTTCGACAACGCATCATGGACCTCGCCAATCGCCGCGTTGGTGCAGCTGTCGAAGAAGGCATAGCAGCGGACGTGTAGGTACTCGTCGTAGGCGGCTTGTCTGCGCTTGTCACTTAGCGTGCGGGATGTGTCATTTGTAAGAGACTAAAGATGTGGCTCCTCGACGTCGCGTGGCGGACGTTCGAGCCCACGGGGAATGACTTCGCCGTAGTAGGTGAAGTCGACAAACTCGGACGCATGGGGATCGGGTTCGTCGTCAAGCAGATCGATAGGTGGCTCAAGGGCCGCCTTACCACCCTCCGTCGTTGGGGTCGCGTCGGGGGGGATGAATTGCTGTTGATATGTAGTAGCGGGTGCGGCCATCGGCTGTTGGAGCTTTGTGAGTAAGGTAACGTTAGCCGCCAAAAACTGCTTAGTGATCCGTTGTTCTAGTGCCAGCGCTGCCGTACGAATATGTTTGGCTGTGCGTTGCTCGATCGAAGTAGCGTGAGGGTCGGCCGCTGCGGCGGACGTGGACCGCTCAAGCTCTATGATGCGTAGACGCGTAGCTGAACAAGGGGAAGTGTCCCGTGACGCTCGAGTGCGCATGGGACGATGGTAAACTGACGCCCTGCTAGACTGCTAGAGTCGAGACCGCATTCGCGCAAAGCCTAGATTGGCTGAGCGCGAAAGTAGAGTGTGCCATGCTCGTAGCTAGTTCCGGCTTATGAGGCAGAGGCAAGCTAGAGCTGACCGTTGGGGAAATCGTTTGGTCGTTAGTTGCGTCTAACCACCATGGCAAGGTGGTTGTCCTGTAGGTGCGACGCGCCATTAATAACGGTAACCGTAACCGTTAGCGTCACTTTCCCGTACATGTGGGAGTTGGATATGCAAACCTCTAGATTCAAATCAATCTGACCAATAACATCGCTTTGTTTATCGATATTATCATAAATACATATACACTCTTCCCATAAAGTCCGTTACTACCGGCACGCATTTAATTACCCGCGCCACGCACTGCCGCGATGGCAATGTAACTCAATTGGGGATTTGAGTAATGATTTTCGAACAACACACCACGGCGCGTTGTTCATTGACGTGAGCGCGTCTATCGGCACGTCCCAATTATTGTGGACACACACGTTGGATTTGCGGCCCATATTTTGCAGGCCGAAATTCGTGCATGCCCATGTTATGCACGCTCTATGCGTGGTTTGGTACACGTAGTGTCGCGACAAGCCGGGAGACTACTCGACACTGGATTCTCAGCATGTGCGCACAATTGCACGAGTATCCGCCGAGAGTGCTGCGCCCGGCCGTCTACTTAGCGGCGACACCGATAATGGCATGTCGCGTGCACTAGGTTTTCTTGCCACGTGCCCGAAAATACAACCAAGGAGCACGGGCTAGGGACCTATTGGGCTTGAGGGGCGGTTGACTTGGAATGTAAGCACATTGGCGCGCGGATCGCTGGCCTTTGAAGCTTGTGCATCGCCGGGCGTGAAATATGGCGGGGAGCTTTCAAGTACCCTAGCACGGGCCTTTATTTGGCGTGCGGCAAACGGCACGGCACCATGCCATCATGGGGCATGAAATGGGTAACACCGTGAATAGACGAAGTATGGAGCTCGTCTTTCACTATCGCGCCCCACTCGCACTGGACGCCTGAAGTCGTCAGCCACCCGTTCACCCACCCCAACAGATGGACCGTGACCCCCCTAATGATCCCACTTGGGCTGTAGTTGCTCACCTCTCTCCCGTTGGTGCGCGTCCGGTCTCAGCTCCACGTGCCTCTCCTTTTAGTACCCTTGCTTCTGATGTTGCAGCTCCTCATTCTTATGAGGCTGATGCAGCTTATGCGCGCGCATGTCTAGCCTACGAGTCCTCCAACGAGTCATCCTTCCACTCACCTAGTGCTCCCTATCTTCGCTACCGTGCTCAGCCCCGTCGTCCCACATCCCCCGCATCATCCGCCTCTCCACCTTCCGGCGATGATCTGTCGGGCCTTGGCGGTCTTCCCTCCCTCTCCGACAACTTCGGTTCGCGCTTCAGAGCCCTCTATCTCGCTGACCCACAAGATGACGACCCCTTGGACGCCACACACACTTCACACATGACACCCATGACCTCCGTTCCCTTCCTTCTCGTGATCTGGGTCCTGCCCCACCGGTGTATATCTCTCCACAGTTTGCGCCACTTCCACTTGTGGCCTCTATTCTCCCTCCCACGGCATTGGTTGCTGCTCCAAGCTCAATTTCCCCATCCCTACCTCCATCCCCTCCATTACCGGCCATCTCCCACATCACCCCCGATACGGTTGTCCTCACGGAGCGTCGTCGTCCTCTCCATGTGCTTTTCTTGTGTGTTGGTGGTGTCCCAAACGTTATCACGCATCATGTCACCAGTGGGTTTACTATTCGTATAATCTACATTGTGGACATCAACCCTACAGCGAGGTCCTCCATGACGTTGCCTTGGCTCAACTCTCCCTTTCGTGCCCTGATCGCCCTCCTTCCTCCGTGATCCCTTATGCTCACAGTCGCCTTCCCACTGATGTCTCCTACATAACATCAGAGCACTTGGCCACCTTGCCTCACGTGGACGTTCTCCTTGCGTCTCCTTCCCGTCCCCTCATTCCCAGCCTCAGCCGTCATGATGGCGTGTGTGACACCACCACGGTACCCTTCACGGCATGCTGCCACATCATCTCCCAGCTTGCGACCTCTCAAGGCTCCCTTAACTACATCATCACCTCAATCCCCTGCGCACCGCGACTTTCTGAGCTTCGTGCTTCTTTTGGCGACCCCATTCTTGCCCGTGCCCATGAGCTTGGCTCTTTTGCGCGGCGCGACACGTTTGTGTGGACCAACATCTGCTCTCCCTCCGAGCTTTAACACAACTACCGCTCTTCCCTCTCCTAGCCCCTCTCTGTCGGTGCTCTTCTCTCCGCACATGGCTTCAACCCTTCGTGGTCAGCTCCTCCGCGGCTCCATGACAGTTTCTTCCCGAAATTTTCGTCACACCTTGCCTCCAGCCCTCCAACCCCTTCCGGCCTCACCCTTACGGCCCCGGCCGAGGAATGCTTCTCCGCTGTGGTATCTCGACTGCTCTGTCTTCTCATATCCGTGCTATCCCCATGGGTTACCCTCTTGATGTCATGTGCTCCAACACTCTCACCAATGCGGCCCGTTCTGCTCTTCTTGGCGGGGCCATTGACTTCAACATCCGCCGTTGGCTCGTGGCTGCTGTGTCGTCTCCAACTGTCGTCGACTGTGCTCTCCTTGGTGCCTCGTCCTTCAGCGACCTGTGCTTGGGTGTTTGACACATGTTTTACATCGCACATGACAGCTAAATTCACCGGCTTTGCGGACTTCAGACCAGTCCCTCGTCTCTATATCAACGGTCTCATTGCATATTATGTTGTTGGTGAAGGCACAATTCATCTCTTCCTACAAGACACTACGTGCTCCCCCTTTCGCGTCCGGCTTGGTCAATGCCTATACGTTCCTGATCTCGCTGCCAAGACCAACGGTGATATATGTCGTTTGTTCAGCCGTCGCCAAGCGTGGGATGCCAACGCTGCCTTGCACATCACTCTCAATGCCGATGCCCCTGTGATGACTCTCCATGATGGCATTGTTATCCCCATCACTTCCCACGGGCGCCTCCTCACCATTCCCTCCCATATTGTGCACCACACTCCCCGGAACCATTCTCCTCTCCCGCCCCCTTCCTCCTTGCTCGCAGCAACCAACCCCCTCACCTAATATGCAGCACATGTGACATGCTCGCCTCGGCCATCTCAGCGGACAGGGCATAACAACCCTTGCCCGCAGCGGCATCGCCGATCTCCCTCCCCAATAATGTGTTCTTCCCTTGTACAGGTTCTGCGCCACCATCAAGTCCACCGTCGCTCCCCGGCCTCGTGGACTTCATCCCAAGCCCACCGAACCCTTCGAGCGCTCTGGCTGGGACTTCAATCAAAATAATACTACCTCCTTACAAGGCAATTCCTATTCCCGTGGTGCTATAGACTATGCCTCCTCGATTGTGGCTCTCTATTTCTGCCGCTTCCGGAGCTCCTCCACCGCATGGTTGCGGGCCTACCGCACGATGGCCTCCGCCCTGGGCTACCGCCTTCAATATGTTCACCTTGACAACGATTCCGCCTTTCGCAGTGAGGACTTCATTGCCGCATGTGATGAGTCGTCAACTCCTCGCGAATACGCTGCTCCGTAAGACCAGTTTCAAAATGGCTTCATCGAACGCACGTGGTACACCTTATCCACTTGGGAGCGATGTATGCTTGACTACGCACGCCTCGGCGCGGAATTTTGGGAATTTGCTATGGCCGTGGCGGAGGCATGCGGCCACATTCGCAATCGCACCTTCCGTCGTGGTGTGAACGATATCCCCTCCGCCTGATCATATGTGCTACCCCCGACCTCTCCTACCTCCGCACGTTCGGCTGTCTAGCCTTTGTCCATGTCCCCCGTGCGAATCGCTCAAAGACTGCTCCATCCGCGCGTGAAGGCAGCTTCGGTGGCTACTCCCCGGACTCCCATGCCTGGCTTGTCTGGATGCCCGACACCCGCGTCGTCCTCGCCAACCGCCGTCATGTTGCCTTCCATGAAACTAATTGTTGTGAGATCCTCATGGCGGGCACGATAATGGACACATCCGTAAATTGTACTCCGGGGGAGTCTTGGCCCTACTATCTCGCCAATAGTAGATGTACTGCGGGAGCCCGTTGCTCGGGCAGTACGGGGGAATATATATATGAGATATATCCCCATTGGGTACCGACTTTTCCACGCGGTACTTGGTTACGGCGTACGACTCCGGATACAGAGGTGCGGGTTCGATTCCCGGTGATGGCATTTCCGTGTAGCCCCTCGACAGGTTATGGGCCCTCAAGCTCCTATGTGGAAGATGGGGGTTCATCTCGGACCGTGACACGCCTACATACCACGATCGGACTCACCGGGTATCGAACCCGCGACCTTCTGCGTATTAGGCGTGCGCTTTACCGGCTCACCGAAAAAGCATAGTTGACATGTGTGGCCACATACCACATATGTACCAAACTACGACTCTACCACGCCCATCCCGGACTCTCCCCGGACCGCAGCCCGGCTCCGAAACCAATGTGGAAGGTGGGGGCTCATCTCGGCCCGTGACACGCCTACATACCATGATCGGACTCACAAGGTATTGAACCCGCGACCTTCTGCGTATTAGGCGTGCGCTTTACCGGCTCACCGAAAAATCATAGTTGACATATGTGGCCATATACCACATATGTACCAAACTACGACAGCTAGTTGTTGGAATCATTTGTCTTGACTGGAACCTAGAGCTTGCTTCTCGAAGAGTGGTAGACCTTTGTGGTGTCGCACGATACGTGAGGTGCGGCTGGCTCACAAAGTGGTTGGCTCTTGCTTGTGTTTGTAGCTTTACTTCAATACCCGGATGGTAGCGACTTGTTCGTGTCGCTTGGAGCCCTGAACCCCCGAACGCCGACTCGTGTGACGTGAAGATCGGCTTGCTTCCTTTGTTGTAGCTTGGCGCTTTCTGGAATTTTATTCGCTTCCGGAGCTTATCACCCGCCACTTTCTTTTATCGTGAAAGCCTATACTGGTCCGGCTGAATATTTGGACATGCATCTTACCACAAGTGTACTAGCACTCTTGTACAATGTCACTTGACCGACCTTCTGAGGCTCATTTCTGATTGCCTTGGCTGTATAGACTCCGGGAGTACAACTGCGTCTTCGGTCAGCCCTTTGTCGTCTCCTATTCTGAGCCGTGTTGCCCGCCTCTTCACCGGTACTTAGTGCTTTTTTGGGTGGCATTTTCCTAATTTTCTGATGCTCTTGAGAGCGCATCCGACGTACCTGATATGCATTCCGTAAAACTACCCAAGTTCAGTGGGGAGAGACTAGATTTTGATGTGTGGAAGAAACGTTTCCGTGCATTTGGCCTGATGCAAAAGTGGGCTCCGGCTTTGTCGTCGGATTGTGCCGCTTCCTCTCAGCAACAAGTCGACATGTACTCCACATTGATTCTTGCGCTGCCGGAGGATGATCTTTATATTATCGAGAATGTTAGCGTTATCGAGAATGACACTGCATGGACCGCGTTAGTCAATCATTATGAGGACGATGGTATTTACCGGTGTACGGAACTATTGCAGGACTTGGAGACGCCGCAAGCGGACGGCGAGAGCGGCATTCAATACCTGAACCGGTTGGTTCGACTGCAACGACAGCTTGCCCGAGTTGGGGACGTCGTCCAAGACCGGCTTATCATCATGTACTTAGTGAAGGGCCTGCGCAGGAAATACCACTCCATCACCGACACGTGGGACGTACGCAACCTCAGCATGGATACCGTCAAGCGTGATCGTCGTCAAAAGGGCATGCGCATCGAGAGTCCTGCGCAATCACATACAACGGAGCCCCCAACGCCTACGGCTTTTGCAACGTTTCATTATGACGCCACGACTGAACTTTTGAAGCGGCAAGTCTCCGAGCTCCAAGATCAACTGAAACCTCTGCAAGGAGCTGCGACTACTCGTCGTGCCTCATATGGTAGAGGCGCAGCAAGAGTTTTCGTGGTGTTTGCTATGGCTGTGGTAAGAAGGGCCATCGCAGGTCCGAGTGCCCGGACAACAACACCGGAGGTAACTCTGCGCAGGTGGACTCCCCGGTTGCTTTTCCGGCGGTCATGGACGTGACGGCCACCCCTGCGAGGGCATTCTCCGAGGCTGGACACATGTTCGAGCGCGATGGGGAAACGTGGATGTGGTTGGCCGACAGCGGCGCTAGCCATCACATGACTAGGGTGCGCCGTGACTTCTGTGAGTATCGAGCGCTCACCGACATGCTTTGGGTGAAGGGTATCAGCGCCCGCGCTGTTGGCGTGGGCTCGGTCCGCATCATTGTGAAGGCTTTGGATGGAGAGGAGATTCCTGCCATGCTGAAGAATGTGCTCCACGTTCCTGAGCTATCCCGTCGCGCGTCGCGGTCTTACCATCGGCTTTTCAGCCTCACCCAAGCTCGGCGACAAGGTTGTTCTGTGCTGTTAGCTGATCCCGTGGACCACCTTCGTCTTCATGCCGGTCATTGTGGTGGCGTGGTGGTTCCGTTGGAGCGCGCGCATTTGTTGGTGTGGTTGCCGGCGCGGGTTGCTTCGTCGAATCCTACCGCTTAAGTCGCCACTGCGCCATTGGAAAAACGGTTGTGGCATTCCAGACTGGGTCACCTTGGCGAGTCGCAATTGGACGGGCTCTTGGCCACTCAGGTGGAGGGTGTGGCGTTTTCTTCGTCGGAGAAGTTGGGCTTCTGTGAGACATGTGATGTGTGTAAGTCGAACGTCCGTCGTATCTCGCGTGAGCCGGCTGACCGGAATGTTGGTGTCTTTGAGGTCCTCGGCTTAGACGTTTGCGGTCCTATGAGTGTTCCATCCTTGGGAGGACGGCGGTACAGCTTGTGTGCGGTTGATTTCCGGAGCCGTTTCATGCTGCATGATGCGGCCCGCTCCAAGGATGAGGCTCCCGCCTCGTTCCGTCGCACGTTGACTACCATCCATTCTCTTGGGCACACGGTTCGTCGTCTTCGGGTGGACAATGACACGGTGTTCGTAGGTGCTGCCTTCCGAAACCTCTTGGATGAGTTCAACATCGCCGTGGAGATCACTGCCCCTTACGCGCATTGGCAACATGGCCGGATTGAGCGGCAGTGGGGGACATTGGTCCCGATGGCGCAGTCAGTGATCCAGCACGCCGCACTGCCTAAATCGTATTGGGCTCTAGCATGGCCGCTGCGGTGCATATCCGCAATCGTGGGCATAGCAGCGGAGCCGGCGGTGTACCTTTCACCTTGGCGACCGGTAGATGAGCTGATTTGAGCTCCATGCGGGCCTTCGGCTGTCCGGCCGATGTCCACGTTGACAAGTCTCCACGCCGCAAACATGACGATCGCGTGTGGAAGGGTGTCTTTGTGGGCTACGCTTCCGAATCACCGGCGTGGTTGGTGTACAATCCTGCTACTCGTCGGGTGGTGAGCAGCCGTAACGTGGTGTTCGATGAGGCTGCTGTCCTCTCCATGGGGGAGAGCAATGCGGAGCAACGTAATGATGATGAAGAGGACAGCATCCCGCGCACCATGTGTAGCGAAGAAAAGTCGCCGCTACGGGAGTCGCTGAAACATGCCGGGTCGATGGAAGATGAACGGGACATGCATTCGGGGGAGACTCCACGTCCAACGTATAATCTTCGATCCACTGCCGCGCCGCAGCAATGCGTACCCAGTCCAAGGTATAATCTCCGCTCAACGGGCGCTTCGGGAGATGGATGGACTGCGGGAAGTGCCGCAACTATTAAGTCAGCCAGCAACCCGACTGTTCAAGAGCCTATGCCATACAAGCAAGCGCTGAGGAGTCCCCAATCGGGGGAGTGGGAGGCAGCTATCAAGAGCGAGTACGACTCACTTGTATCTCGGAAAACATGGGCATTGGTCCCTTGTCCTGCCGGTCGCAAACTCGTAGATTCCATGTGGGTGTTCAAGCTCAAACGCGATGCCAATGGACAGATAACAAGGTACAAAGCAAGACTTGGGGCTCGCGGGTTTACTCAAGAGAAGGGTGTGGACTACCATGAGACCTTCGCTCCCACAGCAAGGGTGATTTCTATTCGAACGTTGCTCGCGCTTGCTGCTTATAATGATTGGGAGGTGTAGCAGCTTGATGTGGTGACGGCATTCTTGGAGGCCGATATCGAGGAGAAAATCTACATGAGGCAGCCATAACGATTCCGTCACACCGACATCAATGGAGAGGAGCGAGTGTGCTTGTTGAAGAAATCATTGTATGGCCTCAAGCAAGCTCCTAGGAACTGGAATAAGGCCATCACAGCATGGCTAGAGGAGTATGGCTTCAGCCAATCCAAGGTGGATCCCGGCATTTACGTCTTCATCAAGGAGGGTGAGCTTTATGTCTTGGCGTTATACGTGGACGACAACATCATCATCGGACCAACGGGTAGCTTTATCGTTGGGTTCAAGTCGGCTTTCGGCGAAAGGTTCAACGTGCAAGACCTCGGTCCAGTGTCTTGGTTGCTTGGCATGACAGTCGAGCGTGATCGTGGCAACCGCATCATGCGGATTGGACAACATCAATATGTCTTAGATATGTTGGAGCGCTTAAATATGATGGACTGCAAGCCAGTGGGCTCACCTATGGCGGTCGATGCTTTGAGCAATTGTGTGGAGACGTCGACATCAAAGTTGCCTCGCGATCTAGTGCCGTACCAAAGCTTGATCGGTAGCTTGATGAACGCTTCCGTAAGCACACGGCCCGACATCACAATGGCTGTTAGCCACCTTGGTAGGTACATGTCCGACCCCTCTCAGTCACATTGGGAGCAAGCCAAGAGGGTGCTCCGCTACCTCAAGGGAACCGCAGATTCGGTGTTGATGGACGGTGGCGCACCTTCATCAAAGGTGGTAGGATGGACAGATTCTGACTACGCGAGTGACATTGGCGAGCGGCGCTCTCGCACGGGGTATGTGTTCATGCTCAACGGTGCAGCGGTGAGTTGGAAAAGTCAGCGGCAACAAACTATGGCGCTGTAGACAGCGGAGGCAGAGTATATGGCGCTGATTGCGGCCACTCAGGAGGCCATGTTTTGAAGCAACTACTCCATGAGTTTCACCAAGACTCCGGGTCTCCCATCACAATTCACGAGGACAATCAGAGTTGTATTGCACTCAGCAAGAATAGCATGACGACCGGACGCAGCAAGCACATGGACGTGAGGTACCACTTCTGTCGGGAGAGCGGAGACATCGAGGTGCAATATTGTGCGACGGAGAACATGCTTGCTGATGTGCTTACCATACCATTAGTGAGTGCAAGGCACGGCAAGTTGTGAAATGCCATCATGGGATTGCCTGCGTAGCAAGGGGGAGTGTTGCGAGACATGGTTTGTATGGTAATCAAGTTGCTACACAACAATGTTGGTCAAGTAGTATCGTGATAGTACGGCTGTGACTCAACACGATAAGATGATAAGCCAATTATCAATAGAGAGGATTAGGTTGCTGATGGTGGTAAGTTGCTGAGCGTTAAATATCATCTAAAGGCTCAGAATATACGTTGGCGTGTGCTCACCATAAGGTGAGTGCGTGTCATGTGATAGGCAAGTGCTAGGCACTTGCTGAGGGTGAGATGACATGCAGTGTCACTCACCGAGTGTAAGCATTCCTTATCGCCCCCTCAACTTTGACATGTTATGGGCCCTCCGCGTATGACGCGGGTTTGTAGGGTTTGACCGGAGTTGATCGGATGGTGTCCATTAGGGGGAGTGTTGTGAGATCCCCATGGCGGGCACGATAATGGACACATCCGTACGTTGTACACCGTGGGAGTCTTGGCCCTACTATCTCGCCAATAGTGGATGTACTGCGGGAGTCCGTTGCTCGGGCAGTACGGGGGTATATATATATGAGATATATCCCCATTGGGTACCGACTTTTCTGCGTGGTACTTGGTTACGGCGTACGACTCCGGACACGGATGTGCGGGTTCGATTCCCGGTGATGGCATTTCCGTGTAGCCCCTCGACACTGATCGTTTGGGCCGCTTCGATTCCACCCTGCCTCAAGAATGGCATGCCTCTTCTCAACAAAACTGCGTCGATTCCTCCCCTCCCCGTGTAATCCCTCCCTCTCCTTCTTCCTCTGCACCCAAGCTTCCCAGCTCTCCAAGGCCTCCAAGTCCGTCATTCCGACAGTGATTCCACGGATTATGACGCTCCTCCCGACTCCTTGCCTCCGTCTCTGGCCCCGTCTAATCCGCCACTGCTCGATCGCTCTCAGCCCTCGGCTCCAGGTCCGACTCTAGCCCGCCCTTGTCGCATCATCATGAATAACGCCCGACTCCCCGATGCAGACAATGTCTTCCCCAAACACGGCTATCATGCTCATGCTGCTCTTTTTGCTTGCGACTCTCCTCGTGAACCCCAGTCTTATCGTGAAGCTGTCTCCTCCCCTGATGTGGCGGTTAGCCTCTGAAAGCTAAACGCTAGCACAAATCTGTTCAGTCTGTCTAGTTCTGTTGTTGCAAGATGGCAAAATGATGTTGTCGAGAGGCAATGGTGAAAGATGTTTCACTGCTGTACTTAGGCAGTAGATGTTGTAATTGAACAAAGGAATTGTTAAAAGGTTCTGTCACCTCCCTCTACTGCACTGGGCTTAAATAGATTTCAGCCCAGACTAATTACGCCTGCAAGCTACGCTTACGTGTGAGGCGTTATGGCTGTCTAACCGTCGTCATCTGCATCGAGACGCGGCCTGCCTAGCATTGGGTTTCACGACGCGGCTCCTTCTGCATCGAAGAGCTCGTTCTGGGGCGTCATCTGGTTGGCTAGATTAATTATGCATATCTGTACGTACCGGGAGGTACTGGTCGTACTGTAGCATCAGCACCATTACAATATTGCAGTAGCGACGTACCCACGAGTATACGTCCGTCCTGTGGAAAAGCACGATTTGGTATCCGTAACGAGTACCTGTACAATGTCCTGCAATGTACTGTTGCAGGACTGTACTCGTCACACTCGTACCCTCCCCCTCTTGACAGATCAACGAGGCCGCCGCGAGGCAGACCTCCGTGGTTCTTGGCTCCTTTACTGAAGCAGTTACTGGGACTCAGGAATGCGCGCTGGGTGAGCGTCCATGAAGTCAGTGTACGCCTGAGTCTTGGCAAATTTGTGCCATTGGGGCGTCTCCAAAAATTCTTGTAACGCAATTGTTCGATGCACCTCGTTCAACCGGTGCCAGACAGGTGGAATGTCGTCATCACTGAAGTGTGTCATGAAGAGCAAATATTTGCCTCGTCGCCCAAGTAGCGACTTGATGCACACAGCAGAGATGTGCGAGACGTCAAACTCCTCGTCGTCTCCTTCATGTACAGTCACCGGGACAGCTGGTCGTAGCGGAGCGATAGAGCAGGGTCGTAAGTTGTTAACATGGAACACAGGATGTAAGCGTACTGTCGCTGGTAGTTTCAATCTGTAACTGTGTTTCCAAATTTGTTCCTCCACTGGAAAAGGGCCGAGCTGTCTGTCTCTGAGTTTTCGGTTCGGTTGTCCTCGCAGAAAAAGATTTGATGTGACGACTGACACCTTGTCTCCCTTAGCGAAGTGTGGCGTTGTAGACGGTTCTGCGCGCGCTTGCATCTCGTCCTTGTGTAGCTATAACACTGAGCGTACCAGGGTGTGTACTTCCTGTAACAATCTCAATCGTTCTGTTGCGTCTTGCGAAATTGGAATCGACGGTCGCATGCTGAAGAGCAGGTGAGGAGGCTCCTCAGGAGAGAGCCCAAAGTTAGCCTCGAACGGTGTGTGCTCAATTCCGAGTGCACGCGAAGCGTTGTACGCGAATTCCACTTGCGGTAGTAGCGTTGTCCAATCAGAGCCGTCATAGCAACAGAAGCAACGAAGAAGCTGCTGAAACGTGTTGTTCACTCGCTCTGTCAACCCGTCTGTTTCCGGGTGTCGGCTGGAAGAGATGTTCAGACGCGTTCCAAGGCGTCTCCAGAGTGTCTCCCAGAAAGCGCTGACAAATTTCGGGTCGCGGTCGCTGATCAACACACGGGGAAGTCCATGTAAGCGGTAGACTCCCTGTAAAAACAAAGTGGCAGTTTCTTCGGCAGTAATCGACTCTGTACATGGCAGAAAATGGGCCATTCGAGTTAGATGGTCTACTACAATCAGCACACTGTTAAAGCCGTTGCTTTCAGGCAAGTGTGTCCGGTAGTCAAGACCAACTGTGTGCCACGGTCTGGGTGGAACAGGTAATGGGTAAAGAGTCGCAGCCATCTGCGGTCGAATCTTCGCTCGTCGACACACGACGCAGCGTTCACAAAAATCTTTCACATCTTGGCGGATTCGTTTCCACAAGAATCTGTCGAGTGCTTTAGCAAGAGTGCTAGCAACTCCTCTGTGACAAGCTGACGAAGTTTCGTGCAGCTCTGTGATCAATCTTAGTCGGAGCTCAGAGTTCTGTGGTATACAGAGGCGATTGAGGCGCCAAAAGTATCCGTCTCTGGCTTCTATCCGGCTGTCTCTTGTCCACTCACCATCGTCCCCATAAAACGAATCTTGTGAGAACCCCTCGCGAATGAGATCGGCGAACTCAGGGCTCAGCTGCAGCGCGTCAACAGAAAGTGAATTTAACTGTGCGTCTTCAAACAGCAGCTGGGACTTCCGTCGTAATTCTCGATCTGACGGAACCTCGCCGTCCCAAAATAAGGGTACTGTGGCCTGAGGTACGAAGTCTGGACGTCGGCTTAACGGGTCAGCTTCGTTCAGAGCTCCCTTGCGATATGCAAGTGTCATCGAGCCCACAAACGGTTGCAAATCCCGCAGGTATCTTGCTTGCCGCTTGTTCGGCCTGTTGTTCGGTTGCCTGAGCTGATGCCGCAGTGTGTCGTGGTCTGTTACGACAAGAAACTTAGAACAACCTTCAAGATAACACCTCCAATGCTTGACAGCCTCGCATACGGCCAAAGCTTCTAAGTCGTACGCAGAGTAAGTGTTACCACGCTCAGCTGGATTCAGCTTGCGCGCCCAGTAAGAGACTGGTTGAAGACCTCCTCCTTGGTCTTGCAACAGGACTGCTGCAATCCCCACTGTTGAAGCATCTGTAGCCACGGTGAACGTCGCGTCCGAGCCGACCTCCGGAAGGATCAGGCATGGCGCGGAAATGAGCCGTAACTTGAGAGTCTCGAAGGCTTCCAAACAGGTAGGCGTCAGCGTAACCTTCTGTGGCTGGGACTTACGCAGTAAGTCCGTCAATGGAGCCGTAAGGTCGCTAAAATGGTGTATAAATCTGGCATAGGAGTTGCAGAACTGTACGAAACTGCGAACCTCCTTCTGCGTCTTGGGCACTGGCCAGTCTGCAACGGCCTCGACTTTCTTTGTGGAAACCGAAATTTTACCGGCTGACACAGTGTAGCCCAGGTATTCCATCTGTTGTAATCCGAAGAAGCATTTCTTAAGGCGTAATTTTAGCCCTTCCTCCTTGAATCTTTGCCGCACTAGACGTAGGTGCTCTAGGTGCTCCTCCTGTGTTCGACTGAAAATGCATACGTCATCCATGTAGACTGCTACGAACTTATGTAAAAAGTCGCGAAGAATGTCGTTCATCATCCTCTGAAATGTAGATGGTGCGTTGCACAGTCCAAACGGCATGGCGACCCATTCCATTAAGCCATCAGGGGTCTGAAAAGCCGTCTTGTGAACGTCATGGTCACGCACTCGAACTTGCCAAAATCCCGAAGCGAGGTCGAGGTGTGTATAAAAATTCGCGTCCTTAAGTTCGTCCAGAGTATCATCCACACGCGGTAGTGGGTAAGCATCTTTACGCGTAACCTCGTTAAGGCCACGGTAGTCAATGCACAGACGTAGCGAGCCATCTCTTCTTAACTCCGGGAAGTCATCGAAGAGTAACGACCGGAAGTTGTCACGTTGTTCTGCAGTTAGCTCCTCTCCAGTGTGGAAGTCTGTCGGTTGTTTAGCGGCTGACGTGAGTTCAATGACGTAAAAATCAGCATGACGTCCCCTGCTGCGGCGCGTCTTGCGCATGAGCTTCTGAACTTTCGTAGACGACAAGAGTAAACACTCAGGGCGTCGTTCCTCGAGGGTAGTCTCCACAGCTGTGCCGTCCATTAGTGTAAAAATTCTGGTTGTACCAAAATGTAAAGAGGCATGTTCGTCATCAAGCCATGGTAAACCCAGGATTAAATCAGCTGTGCGTAAATCACGTAAGACGTAGAAAGTCCGGCAAAATTCGTGTCGAGCCAGCTCAAAAGTGACGTCGCAGACTGTCGTAGAAGTCACTCGTTGTCCGTTAGCGAGTCGCACTGGAGTCTTACTTGCAGACTTCCGAGTCTGTAAAGCAAAGCGTCGTACAAAGTCCTCTGACACAAAATCAAGCGTCGCAGCGCAGTCCACTAATCCAGAAATTTGGTGTCCGCCATCAGGAGTTTTCACAGTCAGCTCAGTTCGAATTAACGAGCGAGTTTCCGTGAGGTCAGTTAGTAGGGCTGTAGCTGGCGAAGAAAATTGTCGCAGCGTAGCGAACTAGCGATGGAAGGTTCCGTGTTGTCTGTAGGTACAGGTACCGAGTCGGGTTGATCAGGTGCTATAGGTTCTGGTGAGTCGTTAAACGCACAATTTGCGTCGACTAACCACAGCTGTACATGCCAAGGAGCTGGAGCAACCACCTCCTGTTGCGCCGGGTTCTCCAGTGACTGACGAGTAAAAAGCTGTGTTCTCGTTGGGAATTCTTGGTAGAGTTTCCAGTGCTTAGTCACTTGAGTAAATTTCGCCCACTTCGGTAGTACAAATACAGCCATCGTAGTTGTTGGAGATGTTCGACGACAATCCTCAAAATGCTGCGCAATCTGCTCAGCTAACTCCCAGGGTGGGTTGATGAACACCCGTTCTCCTGACAAATCTATGTCTAGAATCGAGTCACTCGGCGAACAGTGAGGTAGGTCACCGTGCGAGTTAAGACCTTCATCATCAGCACATCCCTCCAATGTGAGGTTGAATCGTGCATGCAGAGGGTCAAAGACTGAGTCAACCAGTTTCCAATCAACTGAACGTCTGGTTACAGTTTTACGACTCTGTCTCTGCTTAGTCTGACGACGACGACCTGCTACTAGCGTTACAGGTGTCGCGACTGTAGTCGATGGAGATGCCGAAGGTGTTTCGACGACCTTTGTCGCTAGCAGTGTCTCAGAATGAACAGTAGATGTAGCCGGCTGCTCATGTTCATTTGTAGAACAGCCTTGCCACCATCATTGCTTCTTAGGTTCCATCGGTGCCTTGCCCTTGAACTCCGGGCATTGGAACAGTCGGTGTCCCTTCTTGTGGCACTTGAAGCAGAGTCCTTCGTCCATGTGTCGCTTGCGCTCCTCAGCTGTCATTGCATTTGCGAGTGTGTTAAAATCTTCGCGACCAGATGTCTGACCACGTCCGCCATTGTTGCCACCACGACCACCATTGTTGCCTCCACCACGTCCACGTCCGCGGCCACGACCACGGCCACCTTAATTACGTTTCCAGACGTTAGAGGCTTCCTCGAGAGGGTCATCAAAGTTGCGCTTGCGTGTAGGTTGGGCAGATGGACCAGCAGCAGACCTCGCATTGCTGAGTTCCGGCGAGTCTGTCACGACGTCGTTCAAAAAGTTTTGCAGATCCACCAGCGTAATTTGGTATCCCTTCTGAGCTCGGTGTGATTTAGCCTGATTCTTGAGCGAAGTGTTCGCTAGGCCATTAATGAAGCGTACACACTGTACATAAGCTGTCAGGTGTTCACGAGACCGACGTAAGTAGTCGTTGTACTGCTTACTGTAGACCGCGTAACTCATCGTGCTGCTCTGCGGAAAACTTAGCAAAGCGTTTATTGCATCGTCCTTGATGTTCGGAAGAAACATTGACTTGCGTAACTCCGTAACAAGCTCGTCGTACGTAGCTGGAATTGGGGGCTGAGTTTTCCGGTTCAACTACCACCCATTCAGATGTCCAGCAAACTGTGAAGTAACCCAGATAACTGCATCGTACGAGTCAGCCGTAATCCCATGCATGACAAAACGCTGAGGCTGTGCTTCGAGCCAATCCTCCAGTACATGAGGTACTTGACCTGTCTGATTCGGTGAATTAATTGCAGCCTTACGCTGAGTCTCCGTGAGGGTCACAGGTAGTCCAGCCAAGTTGTGAGTAGGCATCGGCATTCCCACTCGTAAATCCGTAGGTCCTTCACCAGTCAGTCGATTGATGTGTCCACGAATCAAAAGTTAGACAGAACCAGAGTCGACCGTTGTAAACCGAATGTACATGTGGAACTGTCTCGGGATAGACGCGTCATCAAACAGGACTGGAACGTGTTGACGTATTGCTCGAAAAAAGAGTTCCCATTGAGTCACGTAGCCAAAGTGAAGTAACTCACTCTTGTGCTTCTCAGCACGAAGTAATCCCTTCTGTGTGGGCGTAAGTGTCAGACCGTCGATGTTGATGGTTTCCGGGACGACGTAAATGCCATCCGGATTAACTGTCGACTGTGCTAAAACAGCCTGCTCAACCTGAGCCGGTGTGCGTAAGTTGTTCGTAGCAAACAGGACAGGAACAGAAGCCGAGTACACGTAGACCAGCTGTCGTCCTTGGGGTAGTGTAACAACAACAGGTTCACCACTCAACAGCGTCAAATCATCCGGTGTCAAAATAAGACCGGTCTCATCGTGTAACTCGCGAATAGCAGCGTCGACATGCTCTTCGTTAGGTAAGACAGAGCCAGCTGGGAACCAAGTTTTACCAGAACGAGGCTCACGCTGAAACACCAACTTCAAGTCCGACGGTTTAGTTCCTCCAACGTGAATTACTAACACCACGTAATGTCCGGGTCCTAGAGAAGGCATCTCAACTCAATCAAGCAACGTCGAGCAGATCAACGAGCAACGAAAGCATGCGTCGACCAAAGAGCTCCGAAACCAGTGTGGCGGTTAGCCTCTGAAAGCTAAACGCTAGCACAAATCTGTTCAGTCTGTCTAGTTCTGTTGTTGCAAGATGGCAAAATGATGTTGTCGAGAGGCAATGGTGAAAGATGTTTCACTGCTGTACTTAGGCAATAGATGTTGTAATTGAACAAAGGAATTGTTAAAAGGTTCTGTCACCTCCCTCTACTGCACTGGGCTTAAATAGGTTTCTGCCCAGACTAATTACGCCTGCAAGCTACGCTTACGTGTCAGGCGTTAGGGCTGTCTAACCGTCGTCATCTGCATCGAGACGCGGCCTGCCTAGCATTGGGTTTCACGACGCGGCTCCTTCTGCATCGAAGAGCTCGTTCTGGCGCGTCATCTGGTTGGTTAGATTAATTATGCATATCTGTACGTACCGGGAGGTACTTGTCGTACTGTAGCATCAGCACCATTACAATATTGCAGTAGCGACGTACCCACGAGTATACGTCCGTCCTGTGGAAAAGCACGATTTGGTATCCGTAACGAGTACCTGTACAATGTCCTGCAATGTACTGTTGCAGGACTGTACTCGTCACACTGATGCCTCGGAATGGCTCGCAACTATTCAGTCAAAATACGATTCGCTCCTGGTGCGCAAGACTTGGGACCTTGTCAGTCTGCTAGCATGACGGGAAACTGTCAAATGCAAATGGGTTGTCAAGACCAAGCGACATGCGGATGGCAGCATTGCTCGCTACAAGGCTCGCCTCTAAGGTAAAGGCTTCTCACAAGTCCATGGTCTCGACTTCAATGAGACCTTCGCCCCCGCCGTCAAGTTCACAATCATCTTCTCCCTTGTGGCCAAGCTCGACCTCCATTGTGAACAAACTGATGTTGACTGCGCCTTCTTGTATGCCGACCTGGATGAAGAAGAAATTTATGTGGACCAACCCGAGGGGTTCCTTCACCGTGGTGATGATGTGAGCATGTCGTCTGTCTATTGACAAAGAAAATCTATGGCATGAAGCAAGCGCCGCACAACTGGCACCGCATGTTCAACTCACTCAGGATTGTGTGCAACTTCACACTGACCATGGCGCCTACGTCTACCGCTCACCTTTGCAGTCAGGAGGGGGCCTCCTCTCTTCCGTTCCTCAAGACTGCACATCTCTCGCCTACGACGCCACCAGCAGTGACCACACTTCTAGCATCGTTGTTTTTTATGTTGATGACATCCTCATCAACATCACCTCTTCCGAATGGATCACTGCGTTCAAATCAGCCCTGGCCAACAGATTTGACATCAAAGCCATGGGACCCTGGAAGTGGTTACTTGGGAAAACTATTGAGCGAAACATACATGAGCACACCCTTACCATTTATCAAGGAACCTACATCCGGGAGCTCATGCGACGCTTTGGCATGGCAGATTTCAAGCCTTCAACAACATCAACCTCAGCGAACGACCCACGAGAATCTACATTAATGGATAACACATACTCTACACACTATCGCTGCGTGGTTGGTGCTCTTCTCTACGCGTCAATTGCTACTCGACCAGATATTATTGAGACAGTTAACATAATGTACATACTAATGTCCAATCCCACATTGGCACACATGAAGAATGCTAAAACCTGCCGAAGGTACCTCTAGCAAGCTGCAAACAAAGGCATCGCCGTTGGAGGAGAGGAACTACTACTTCATGGATTCAGTGATGCAAACTACCCGACCACCTATCCCAGTGGACGCCGTGCGACATGTGGCTCCGTTTTCTTCCTTTGTGGAGGAGCTGTTAGCGCGTGCTCCCGACTTCAACCACTCGTCACACTTTCCACCGCCGAGGCAGAATACCATGCCCTCAGCCTTGCTGTGCATGAGTCTATGTTCATGCGACAAATGCTCAGTGAATTGGGGTACCCTCATACCCCTCACCATGATGCTACTCCAATTGGTGAAGACAACCAGGCGTGCATTTTCATTGCAACCACGGCTAGCACCTCCAGTAGGACTAAACATATGGGTATTCGCCTCCACTTCGTCCGCGATGCTCATAAAGGCGGACTGGTGAAAATGTACTATGTCCCCAACAGTGAGATGCTTGCAGACATCTTCACTGAACCCATTGCCAATCCACAGTTCGAGAAAATTGTCTCAGCTGTGATGCGCTGCTCTGTTGATTAATTCCTATGTTACGCAATGACGGTATGCTCCTCCGTCAGGGGGAGTGTTAAAGTGCATGAGTCAAGACTAACATTAAGTACTTCAAAATCGGTAGTTCATGTACTTGACTGATGTAGAAATGATCTAGTATGTTATTACACTGATTGTTCGGATATGATGTGTGATTTGAACATACACTCAACTAAACACGACCATCTGCGCAACCACCGAGGTGATGCGCAGTTTCTCTTTGGAGGGCGTCGACACTGGCCTCTCAGTTTCTTATCGACATGACACACCTAGCTAGGGCCTTGCTGTCGTGTCTCTGAATACTATAACAAGTTAGTTGCACCTGAGAATGGTTTCTAGACATGAGCTTGCAGAATGTCTAATTTGTAATTTGCTTCCTTGTAATTTGCTCCACTTGTAATTTGCTTCCTTGTTTCCCTCACGATTCAACAGTCTCAGCCTCCTTCTGCATCACACACACACCCTGCATTAGTCTGTAGCTTCGATACCGTGCTCATGTTCTTCTTCTTGTAATCAATTATTATTGCAACCAACTCGACATATTATCGGCGCCGGCGGCGGAGGGTTTTCTGACTTGTACGTGTACACAAATACTATATCTAACTACTAAATTTGGTCGGCCGATGTCGTACTACTGACAGGGCGACATCGACGTTAACGCTCGCTATTAAATAAATTCAACTCGAACTGGTCGACAGCAAACCTGGGTAACACGACCACATGGTTTGGGGCAGCATATAGTAGTGTTAGCCTGCTCGCTTCGAGTACGGTAGAAGGGCGGAAGAGAGAGGAGGAAGTCGCTTTTGAGACGTGACGGTTTGCCAAGGATGGGCGCAATATACCCCACGGGTCCGCCGGTGACGAGCGACCCATTCATTCAAAGCCCGGCGAATCCCGTACTGATTGTCTTTTACGCGTTCTGGGCATTCGCTGCTGTGGCGTTTATAGGTTTTTGGGCCCATCGACGTGCTAGTAAACGAGCCTTCCTACGTGCTGTGGAGCACTTGGAGCGGCTGCCCTCTAACGGCGGCTTCGGTGGTCTAGACCAACTAAAAAAATCTTCGGCGGTCCATGGAGCGCTGCAGCCCGAAGCTCGCGGCAAAAAAGATGACATACCTGGCGAGAACACAACTCGATACCGCTTTTATCGCGACGATTCCTTCGGACGGTAAGCTGTGCACCTTGCACTTCGTGCCTTGTGTAGCTTGTGCTGTTAGTATCGTTGTCAATATTGCAGTTGCCGATGCTAACTCGACCCCTGTTTTCCGTCCAGCTTTGCTTTTGGACTCTACATATTCTTTCTTGTACATCTTCTTGTCATCGCGGTCGTCCTTTCGCTGGACATGTACTGGGCGTGCCAGATTCGCAGCCCTGACAGTCTCTGCGTCTTTGGCTCGTTTCCCCTCACTGGCGGCTTGGACCCCAACCTGAAAATCTTCTTTATACTGTGGCACGTGCTACTGCTCTGTTACGGCCTCTCCATTCTCAAAAAGGTGCGTAAATAGTTGTCGGGCGTTTCGGTCCGAGTTTCTTTTATTGACGCCTCTGGGAATGTACTGACATATAGTACTGAATATTTACGTAGGACAAGTTACGGAACTGGTTCCGGATCCCGTGTACGGCGGAAGAGGCGGGCCACGTATGGATATCGACCATAGAGGAAGAGGTGCTGGCTCACGACCGACACGTGAGCCCGGTTGTGAGGGCGGTGAAGGGGCTGACAGCTCGATTCGGGAAGAAAGGTGTCGCTTGCCACGAGACGACGGTGCCGGTGTACGTCAGTGAAGCTGGGTCCAGGTGCTGGACGGCAAGCTGTCATAGATAAGAATATTATGCATGAAATATATGAAACAAGATTTTGAGACAATGAAACAAGACGTGGTCGTACTAGTACGTGTACTACACATTTTTCTCTATTTTCAGGGTTTCAAGGGTTTACCTATTTTTAGGGTTCCTTACAGTTTTTTCTAATCCCTCTCTCTCTCTCTCTCTCTCTCTCTCTCTCTCTCTATCAAGGGTTTCAAGGGTTATGATATTTTATAGGTTTTTAGGTAATTATGTCGCTTTCCTTCTCTCCCAGGCACATACACACGCGATGAGCACGCACTGCTCTCCCACTTTTAAGGAGCACACATATCTTCAATGGCACAATATTCCAAACCCTGATTGTGCCTTTCGTCTCAGGTTCTACGAATTCCAAGGCTCCCGATTCGTGCTCACCTTCACTCAAGGATTCCACTTTCAGCGCTACCATTCGGAGGTCACCCACTTCCACTTCCACAACACCCTTTACAACCTACAGCGAAAATCCCCCACGCTGCCTCTCGTGTCGCACCACCCTAACGTGCGTGCGCATTTATGATGTGCATGTGTTTTTAGGTGGGGCCGTCGTTGGCGGACATTCACAAAGGGGAGGTGGGGCTGTCCACAGAAGACGCTGCCACTCGGCTGGATATGTTGGGAAGGAACGAAGTGCCTTTCAAGGCCGAACCCTTTGGCATCCTTTTGGTAACAACCTCAGGCCCTCCTTTACCACGGCCGTCGCTTCTCGAAAATGTCAAATGTTTTATCCGTCATTTTATTGAATTAGCTGAAATATAAGACTACACACGGAATATGACATTTTTTAATTCATTTTATTGAATTAGCTGAAATGTAAAATTACACACGGAATATGTCATCTTTTCTAATTCATAGTGTATTTTGGATATTTTACATTCGGAGGCTCCGAAAGGACAGCGACAAGTGCTGTTACAGTCAATACAATGATATAATATATAAAAATTGCCTAATTTGCATCGGTACTTCGTGGTACGGAATCAAAAACTGCTTACAAGAAAGCAGTGGAGGCCACCAAGCAATTTTTTCTTACTTCGTGGTAAGGTGATTACACAGTAGCGGTGGATGTAATGCGAATGTGATCACAGGGCACGGCTTACTAACATCGATGCCTTCATCGTGTGTTCGCAGTGTAAAGAGTTCTTCGCCTTCTTCTACCTCTACCAGCTGCTCATGTATACCATCTGGTTCTTCGATTCGTTTATGGCCATTGCCATCGTTCTCTTCTCTGTTGTTGTTTTGGCAGGCGTGATTAAGGTACACGCCCGGCCCAATTCGCCTCCTGCTCGTTTTCCATGTTTGTGGTGCTGTTTTCATGAAATTTATGATGTTGATGGCCACAGTAATGGCTTGATTTGTAATGTAGATTTAAGACGTGTTTGGAATTTTTATTTTCTTAGGTATTTATCTATTTTTGAATTTGCCATGTTCTCCTTTTTTCGCGACAAAATTATGACAATGAGATCGCTCTTGCGCGTTTGTGACTTTATTTCGACCCCACATTTGTCGAACTTCAGTCATTCTTGTGGCCAACGGATGAATTTCCTTCGCGACTTCCTAATCAATTTGACATAGTTTTTGTGTTCGGCATAATTTCTTATTGTTGTTTCGAGGCTCCCTTGGAAATCGTAATGAGCTTGTCGGAGGTCAATAAAATCTCCCTATTCCGCTCGCTTCGAATGAGACTACGAGTGTTCCCCTGTCGTTCTTGTTTGATCAATGTCTCCCTCGTATGACACATGCGTGTGCTCTCTAGGCGCACCTGGTTCGTAAGAATCAACTGTCCTTGGAGAAACTCACCGCCTATGTCACACACGTAATTGTGCTGCGCTCGGGAGACTGGGTGAGCGTGCCGAGCTACGAGCTTGTTCCGGGTGACCTAATGCGAGTGCGCAGCGAATGGGTTATGCCTTGCGATGCGGTCATCTTGCACGGCGCCGCGGTGTGTAACGAGAGCTCGCTGAGCGGTGAGTTAACTTGTCCGTTCGCTATGAAAATCTATTCGAGTGAATCCGGAATCTGATTACAATTTTGTGAAATGACAACAAGATCGCTGAAGACTAAAAGATGTTCTTAGTAAAGCGCTGTGAGCGAAGCGATACCTTTCTTGTGGCATGTGTGAAGCAGTCGGGTATCGAATTCACTTGATGTTTTGTCTGGCCAGGCGAGCCGATGCCGCTCCAAAAGGTTCAAGCGCCGCCGGAATCGGACCGAATGTACAAACCCAAGGGCCGGTGCGCGCGCTACACGCTTTTCGCTGGCACCACCGTTCTACAGGCCGACTGCTCGCAGGGGGAGCACGTGACCGCGGTCGTGACTGGGACAGGGATGAACACATCGAAGGTCAGGACGGCCCTCGATACTGACTTGTCTCGCACCTTTCAGCGTGGGCTCCCGCCGAACTACGTAGTTGCGCTTTGCTTGAGAGTTAACTCAGAAACGCCTATCGACGTGTTCGATTAAGTGACCTAAAGATATTTGGGAGCGGTTATATCATAGATATTTTGTCAATGGTGTTGTATCGTCTGCGTTGACCGGCATCGTCAGTATATCGGTCGATATTTCAATACCTGTCGTCGTCTGACGTGCGTATCGGTAAGTCGGGCGGAGTGCGTTTTGTTAACTTAACAAAAGCGTCAGTATTGCCGATACTACGACATCGTTTTTGATACTATATGCATAGGAGTTATTAGACACTGGTAGTATCAAGCGTGACGTAAGATGCTTGAGAACGAAAGCCAATTCGAATAGTCTCGACGTACGTCAATGCCAACAAGAAATCGCAATTTTAGAATTGTATACATCAGTATTAGGCAATATCGGCTGTTATGGGGCATTTTCCATTTATGATCCATTCAGCGTGGCTCCACAGCCGTAAACTGCGAAGCTTGACTTTCGGTGGGGTCGCTGGTTTTACTATAGGCAGTACGATGCTACCAAGGTAGATAGATAGAGCACGTGGAGTATATCCTTAGGCACCGACTGCAGTTACTGATATGCTAGCGTACATCAAAACCGAAATTGAAGCACGAGGAAAAATTTATTGAGCCGATGCGAATAGAAGAAGAAACTAATCCAATTGAATCAGTTGCATGCGAAACTGATTTAAATGGGAGTATATAGAATTTAATGGTTACAAGAAGAACAAGATGAGCACGGACAGGAAATAAATAAGAGTATATAGGGAACAATAAGACAATGTTTATGGATGTACCGGAAATGAATATTTTATACCCGTTACTGATTACTACTGTATCAGCTTATATATATATATATATATACATATATAATGTGGAAGGTGGGGGTTCATCTTGGGCCGTCATACGCCTGAATACCAAGATTGACCTCACCGGTTTTCGAACCCGCGACCTTTCACCTACTAGGCGTGCGCTTTACATATATATACACATCCGACATAATATCTATGTGGAATTGATTTCCATTTGACGCATGGCAACCCTGATTCTGGCTGCAGGGAGAGGTCATATCCGCGATCCTGTACCCCTGCCGTCTGGTCTTTAAGTACTCGGAGGAGCTGCCCATCGTGCTGGCCATCCTCTTTTGCTGCGCCGTGCTGAACTTCAGCCTCTCTCTTTACCTCGTCATGCGCAATGGTAGCCACAGCCCCAGTTGGGTGACCTACTGGAAGTCGTCACTCTTCACTATATCTCAGGTTCGAACGGATCTCCGTATCCTGCTCCCACCCCCATTTCCGCGTATTTTCGCCATTCGAACTGTTTTCTCACTACGAGTGCAAGCCGGATGGACCCGCGACACGATGGGCATCGACTTTCGTATTTTCTGAATTGTTTTCCGACGGCAGGTTCTCTCTCCGTTGCTACCCGTCGCTCTTGTGTCTGGGCAGATCAAGGCAGTCTCGCGCCTTCGGAAACAGGCGTGTGCCATCTCACCCCATTCCGTGGATTTTTTCCATTAACAACTACATCTTCTTGAAATTCTGAAAGCAAACTGACAAAAACATTCGCTTTCGCTTTACGAGTAACGCCAGTTTATGTTGTTTAATTCGACTCAGTAGTTGCTAACGGTTCAAGTGGTGCCGCGACGCAGGGTATTTTCTGCCTCAACCCCGACCATATTCCCATTTGCGGGAAATTGCGAGTATTTTGTTTCGACAAGACCGGCACGCTCACCTGCGAGGGCCTCGACTTCCTGGGGTTCCGGCCCGTGTCGAGCATTGGGAAGGAGGCGACGGTGGCTGGTCAGGTGATCGGCGCGCAGGAGGGGTTGGCGGGCGGGTGGGGGCATCTTGGCACCCGCGCGCTGGCATCGTGTCACGCCGTATCGACGTACAATTCCGAATACGTCGGCAATCGGCTCGAAGTCGCAATGTTTATGGCGACTGGCTGGACGCTCTCCGAGGGCGAGCACCAGCGCGCAAAGGTAAGAGCCGGGCTCCTCAAAAGTGAAATATCACGGACAAGATTGTTTATTTGTGACGGTTACGCTGAAAAGAAATCTACATTCAGAGTCCATTGTTACACAGATATAGAAATTATATAAGCGATAGAAATACCCTCTAGTCGACTCCTCATGATTCTCCGGAGCATATTCTGACTAACGCTTATGCTTCGTTTGATTCATTAGTCACACACTGACCGTCCCCGCGTCAGCTCCTCTTCCAGTATAAAGCAGATTCACGGTTCCACCTGCTCATATATATGCTATGTGTACTACGCCTACAATGTACAGATTTCCAGCCCGGACGGCACCGACTCTGTGACGACCCTCCGCCGGTTCGAGTTCGACCACGCCCGGCAAACCATGTCTGTGGTGATTCGTTGCGGGGACGGGTCGGTGCACGCTTTTGTGAAGGGCTCGTACGAGCGAGTGGGCCAGATGGCCGCCGCTGACAGCCTCCCGTCAGACTACCTTGAGTCAGCTAAGGTAATAACCGACTGCTGCGTTGCCACCGGTCTGTACAGCGTGACGCTTGAGATGAAAGTGGAGTGCACATTACCTGAACACGGGCTCGACAATTCACTGACAAATGAACCCTTTATTATAGTAACATTTCGTTAGTTATGTTTGTGTACATTTTGCGGGGACTGATGACGTAATTGCACAATAAAAAGTGATGGACGGCTTGCCAAGCGAAAATATGTCACGTCTTACGACAGGTGTTGGCGCTCGACGGATGCTACGTACTGGCGGTCGCCCACCGCGAGCTCGGTGCGATCCCCCTCGTCATCGGTCGACCCGTTTCAATACTTTTGCAGCGAGCACGACGTAGTCGAAGTTTTTAATCGAAGCCGGGCCGAGGTTCTCTCAATAGAACTGTTGCATATTATATTGTTTTTACAGGCAAAGATGTGTCGGATGAAGCAGTTGCGCACATGTCGCACGACGAGGTGGAGCAGGGCAATCGAGTGTTGGGTCTGCTGGCCTTCCGAAACGAGCTCAAACCCGACTCAGCCGCCGCAATTGAGGTGCGTCGGCCGACAAAAGAAACACATTGGCGGTGCTGTCGGTATGAATATATTTAGAAACGGTAAATGTAAGGAGGATTATCGTTGTCGCTGACCGTCTTTAATGTATCGAGCAGGAGCTGCGGAGGGGCGACGTCCGGACGTTGATGATCACCGGCGATAATGCGCTGTGTGGGCTTTACATCGCGAGGCAGGTGGGGATGGTCCGACCGAAGGCAAAGGTACGAATCGCTCGATCTATCGACAGTCGTTGACCGATCACGTCTTTATATCGAGGGCTGATATTGGGTCGTTGATACGCGTGTTGACGATACGTACGCGTTACGGTTCGTATCCAGGTGTTACTGGCCGAGAGACCTCCCGCGCCCGTGGACAAAGACAGCATTGCCGCAAAAAGAAAGGCTCTCGGCTCGCCGGCAAAGGAGCCCGTCGTCTGGAGGGCTGTGAGCGACGCCGGCGAGAAAGGAAAAGGGGGCGGCAAAGATGAGGAATACAGCACGGTCGAGTTGCTTGAGGTGCGAGCAGTCTCGCCACGAAGTAAAGGCAACAATGGTAATCATTTCGTTGTGCTCTTCGCCGCCTTTTACGACATCATTCTATATATATCGCTAATACGCATCGTCGATACAGCTCGGTTTTGTTCGGTTTTTCATGACGGCGCCTTGCTGCTGGTGCGTGCTTAGGGTCCGATCGCAGAGGCGCTGGAACGCGGGGAGATCGAGCTGGCGGTGAGCGGGGCCGCGTTCGACGAGCTGTCATCGGGAAGCGGTGCGATCGATCGACTTTTGCCTTTCGTCAGAATATTTGCGCGTATGTCGCCCGAACAAAAAGTGGATGTGGTGCGCCTCCATCAGGTGCGACGCCATCCGTCTCTAATCCCCCCCCCCCGCAAACCAAAAAGAAAAAGGAAAAAGAAAAAAACCTGCTGAACGAATTCTGCTATATCCGAACTGAAAACAATTCTGATCGTTGAATTGCTTACAACCGTCTCTAACCCCCCCCCCCCCCCAAAAAAATAAAGAAAACGCTGAACGAATTCAGATATATCCGAACTGAAAACAATTCTGATCGTTGAATTGCTTACAAAAGTGGTGCAAATTAACCAAAGCGGAAATGGGAAAGTGAAACATACACACAAAAATATGTGAGAAGAAATTTTGGACACGAGAAGGATACACGTTTGCGAAACTGATTGAGACTGTTGCATTTTAGGCGAAGGGCCTCGTGGTGGGGATGTGTGGCGACGGTGGCAATGACTGCGGAGCTCTCAGGGTTTGTTACCCTCTCCATTACCCTAAATTTCTTAAGCCCTATGTGTTCATCGGCTGCCCAACCACGGCACTTGTGGCGTATGGCATAGGGTGTTTCCAATGCTTATCTGCTCACTGTACTCAGCTGGACTTTTGTCTTTGTTTGTTTTTGTGATTTCATCGCAACTGTAATAAAATTGTGATATTTGACACATCCAGTACCCCACAGGTCTTATTAATTATTGCTCTGGAACTGGTTACTTCTCTGCTCAGGTGGCTCACGCGGGTATTGCGCTGAGCGACGCGGAGGCCTCCGCTGTGTCCTCCTTCACCTCCAAGTCAAAGAGCTGTGTCAGTGTGGTGGACCTGGTAAAAGAGGGCCGCGCCGCGCTGCACAACAACTTCTCCGCCTACAAGTTTCTCATCACCTATGGCCAATTGTTCAGGTGCGTCGGAACGCAGCGACAAATACTCGACCTCAACATGGAGCAATTTAATACTGTGAAATTATGCAATACAATACAACCAAATGAAGTGGTGCAATACCATGCAATATTAATAGGTTATTGCCGTACGCTACAATACACCTCACCTTTCGCGGATGGTGGCAAAGTTCACCTTTGAACTGTGTACAGGTGAGAGACAAGCAGGGAGGGCAACCCTAACTACCCGGCACTTACCTGTAGCCCTAACGCCGTACGCTGCAATGGTGACGAGTGGAAATAGAGTGAATGTTGACGAAATGCAGTTATTAGTAAGTATTTGGAATGTAGGAATGACCAAATGTAGTAATAAAGTCAAATGTTAACAAATCGAGATGTATTTTGATTAGGCCAAGCGAGACAGTATTTAGTTAATGTTACTTTGTAGAAGTTCATAAGTTACTCTATTTCTACGGTTACTTGCTTTCCTTCAATTTTTATCATCAGTAAATGAACTTTTTGGGGCTGCAGTAGACACTAAATCACCCAGCGCCCATTAAACCCAAAGTATGACGAGCGTGGCTAATGGCATCTCGTTGCTGGTTTTTTGAAACAGTTTGATGACGGCGGTCGTTTTTGCCAAGGGCGTCATCCCTTCGCGCATGTTTTACATCTTCACCGACGTTTTGGCCGTCCTTGCGATGACTTGGGCGATGAACTTCTCCCTACCCCAACCTTGCCTCGCGGCCGAACGCCCTACAAGTAGCCTCTTGGGCGCAAATACCCTTGCATCCGTGGTAGGCATGCACGCCATCAACACCGCCACCTTAGTGTCCGTCATTGTGATGGTATTTGCGCACCCCGACTTTGTGCCTTGGCCCTCCCTTCTCTCGGATTGGTCCCAAAATTGGACTCTCGCCGATAATTGGGAGGCGAGCGCCGCGAGCATCCCAACGTGAGCTCCCACCAAACCCTTCCAAACCCCATCAAACCCTAACGCAAACGCACGTCACTACATTCGCCGATGCTAAAATGACAGCATTGTCCCATAGCGTATTTTCTATATTTCTCAATTTACTGATGATTTAGTTTTGACTTTATCATCGCTAAGTCAGTGTCTATCTGCACATCTGTTGTATCCTGTTATATCTATTGCCTGTTGTGACTCTCTAGATTTGCTTGTATGTCTGTTAGGTTACCAGCTCATTGGGTTCAGTGCTACAAATACAACATTGAAAAAGACGTTCGACAGCAGTGTTGCCAACTTCTTTGGGTTTGGGTTAGCGATAGATTTCATCTCGATAAAGTACTGCGCAATAATGGCTCGCATGCATTCCATTTCACTACAATAAGTATCTACGATGGGATACATTATATGCAGGTACAACAACGGAATTTTTCTTTCACATCTAAGGGTTTATTTAGTTGCGGGTCGCTGAGAAAATATCTGAAAACCTGGCGTCTCTTTCTGATTGTGGTGCGGTGTTTCTTTATGGGCGCAGGCACATTTTGTTCGTTTCCTCGAGCGTCATTTATTCGTTCGGCTACAAGTTCAGGCGGCCGGTGTACACCAACCTGCCGTTGATGACCGCCTGGCTGACGCTGATCGGAATACAGTCCTACCTGCTGCTGTCAAACCCTAATGCGTTCACCGACCTATGGCATGTGGCCAGCCGGGCATACAACTTTGCAGGCGAGTGCGCTACCTCCCGTCGACTATTAATTTTCTTTGCCATACTAATTCAGTTCGAAATGCGAAATGTTTTCACTTAATTGGCGAGTGGCTATTAGCAATACCCCAATTCACTGAGTTACATTGTATTAATGTACCAAACGTAAATTTTAACTATTTATTTACTAAATTTGTCAGTTAGAAAAGTATGAGCCCAAAACCATGCGTGGAGTTTTGAGGGCACTGATTGTGGTTTCTGTTATTGCAGGTACTTCTTCCATACCTTGGAAGTTGTACCAGGAGGCCGGTGGGTCGACCAGCCCCGGGATGCCCTTCGAGCTACGCTTGCGCATACTTGTGGTAACAATGTTGGGCGTTGTTGCGGGCGCAATGTGGCAAAGTTTGGCAGTGGACGGGCCGCTGCGTCGTTTCTGCGCCGCTTACTTTCCGGGCAACCGACCTCGTGTGCTGCTTTGAATCCATTTCCTTTGCCATACATGTATTTTAATTGTTTGTGCTTCAGTTGACGTTTGGGGCTCATGTGCTAGAATTGATCTCCAAGCAAACAATTGCACATTTGTAACTGTTTCAATCCAAGGTGCATGGAGTGGAAAAATGGCTTTCGTCCCGTTAGCTCCTGCCTCCAGACCCTCCCATTTACTATGCCATGTACGTATTGCCATCCTAGTATAGACCGTGCTCGCCTGAACCGCACTCTTCGAAAAAATGTGTGGCTACTTCACTCCGCCATGGATGTTAGTGAGCGCGGCACGACCACAAGTTGCGGACGGGCTTTGAAATCAGGGAGGGGTATGTGTTGCCGGCGGCTCATACGGACTTCAATCACATAAGCAAGTAGAAGGTGGTTAAGCCATTGGGCCTTGTGTAAGCTTAGTTTGGGGGACTCAACCGTGATTTCGGGACAAGTAATGTCATATCCTAGCCCATTTAGCTAAGTGCTAGTATCTGACATTATTTATTTCCTCTAAATGGTACTTGTATCTTAGCGATATTCAGTGACTCTTTATTTGTCATCACGGCAGTACCACTGTATCGCCGTATATAGAGTTACAAGCAGTATCTCTTCGTGATAGTTCGTCTCTAGATAGTTCTAAGAGCTTGTGCGATCAGGCTTGATAAACGGTACACATAATCTCAGATAATATGTATCGCTAGTAATAGTTTGGTTTAGTTAGCAGACAGCACAAGCTACTGGTTCTAAGGCGGTTTCTAGAACACCTTAGGCGTGGACATTTAAGACGGGGAATTACTGGCCGAGGGAGAGACCCAGACCCGTACAAACGAGATTTACGTCACACCCAGATTGTGAGAAACATGCTCCTAAGACAATCTTACTAATTCTCTCTACGTTGTATAGTTAGATCCACAGATTAGGTTCTCCTATTAGTCTAAGGTTGCCACATTAGCCTAACCAAAGTAGCACCTCACACGTGGTTTCGGAGCCTCAAAACAGCTAGACGAGACGAAGATGTCTAACCGAGCAGGAGAGAAACTACCAGAGGAAGTCAATGATCGACGAGAGGGGGCGCCTTCTGGGCCGACACAACCGACGTCGACAGATGGTGGAAGACAGGCAGTGCGAGAAGGATCGAGTCCCATGATGGAGCCTATGTCGGTACACGTCACCGAGATTCTACAACGTCTAAACAACCGAGTTGACACTTTTTCGATTGAGCTATCTCAACTGCGTGCCCACGTCGACAACGGTTTAAGACATTTTGAAGGACGAGTGAACAAAAGCCGAGAGACGGAGAATTCTCTTCGAAGAGAACAATTGAGATCGGAGAGGACGCAAGAGATGCCGAGCATGATGCCGAACGATGTCAACCCAGCCAAGATCAAGAGCATCCCTACGACTAACATCGATGAACTGAGAAACTGGTTCCAACATGCACGAGGGTATCTACGGTATCACAACGTTAACCCTGACGAACAGAGAAGAGTGTATTGGGTATCTGGCTTTCTAGAAGGCCCATTATCGAAGTGGTGGTACTCCCAAGTTGCGCAGACTGGAGATGAAGTCGGTGGAGGATTTTCCGGAGTTTTGAGATGGAGAAATCCTAAATTCAAGAATTTTGCGGAAGAACACCGGCGGAACAAGCGAGATTGAATTTGGACAAGGCGCGACATAAAACCACGGTCCTTAAGTATGCGAACTATTTTCGAGAACAATTACTGGAGCTTCCTCACCGTCCTAAAGAAGATAACGTACATGATTTCCGGACCAACGCGGTCTAAGACCCTCGATTCATAAGGAGGTTGCCCTGAAAAACCCTAAGACCCTACACGAGGCGATTCAAGCGGCCATGCGAGCGGAGGCAGCGGAGACCAAGATTGAGACAACCCAACGCTCGACAGGCCGACTGAACGCCATCGAAGAAGACAACGAGTTTTCGGAGGCATCGGAGGAGGTCGACAGTGAGTCGGAGGAAGATTCGCATGGCGCGACCGATGAGAAGCCGCGGGAGATGTAAGAGATTCGACGCCTCACTCAAGAGGAGGTCGACAGATTTAAGAAGGAAGGCAAGTGCTTCATTTGCCACAAGAAGGGACACATCGCTATCGACTGCCCAGACAGAAGGAACAAGAAGAACGAAAGAACGAGGAAACCCCGGCTGGGAAAGTGAGACTTGAGTCGGCAGCTCGCGGCAAGCTGCAAGATGAGGTTTCGTCTCCTACAACGACTCAGGAAGAGACTAATACAGAAGAAGTACGAAACCCGTTACCTCAAACGAAATTGAGGCCAATCGTTAGGAGCAAGAACTTTAGCGACTGTATGATGATTAGGGAGTATTTCCTAAAGTACTCTCAGACCTACGGACTTTTCGACTTAGATGGAGCTAGCGATAATGACGGCCTTAATTCTCAAGTGGCGGAGATTTTTTGCTGTCCGGCGCGCCCATTTCAGGAGAGAGATTTATAAAAGTACCGGAGAATTTGGCTAAATGCGCCATTTAACGAATTAGAAGATTTTTTGGGCCATCATTTGCGGAGTAAACCGCTCCATCCCCACTTGAGAGCGGTTATAGTGGTTCCAAAATGGAGGGCAAAACCATGGTTCAAGCTGCTACGAAATTTCCGACTTGTCGACGAGCTGGCGGCGACAGAACATGTGTTTACCTGCCCTACGAATGATGGAATAGAAGGAAGAAGGCAAGATGTTGGACCGACAAGATGGACGACGCAAGTTTACGTCGACGACACCGATCGAGTTCGATTTCTGCCCCAGAACCTACACAACCCCCCGAATACCTACTGGACTCACTCGACGCCTCTTGTTACCGATGGCCGACGAGTGTTACTAGCGAAAAAGGATATTGGCATGGCCTGGTTTCATGGTGGCAAACAAGAGATTGAAGACGCGACCCCGGAATGCACAGCAGTGCGAGCTCTTACGGAGACAACTGTATTTAAGGTGAGCGAATCAAATCTGCGCCTTTTAGGAACGGAGTCTTCCGGACAGAATAAGCGCTACGTGTATATCGCTCGCGTTCGACCCGGATCGATACCGAACGCTACGTCAACTTCTCGGGCAATATGGGCTACCTGGAAGGAATTAATTTCGGCACGGCGCACGGGTTATCTAGCTCGTGGAGATCAACAGTTCTTTCTTCGTTACGAGACTTTTGGAAAACCGATCGACGGGTGGATAAACCAGAACGTCCGACTAGAAGACAATGTTCCTGCGACGCTGCATGTATCCACAACCCAGTCTGGAACAAGTCTGTTTGTGTTGGGAGGCACCTTACGCGGACATCGATGCCGTATTTTGGTTGACTCTGGCGCTTCGGAAAATTTCTGCAAGGCTGAGTGGGTACGGGAGCATAACATTCCGACGGTTTCTGGAGAGAAATACCGGATAAAATTGGCATATGGTAGTACAACTACGACTCGCCAGCGACTACGGAATGAAGTGCTTACAGTAGGGACCCTGGACATACGTTTGGACGCAATTATGACAGAACTGGATAAATTCGACATCATCATTGGTTAACCTTAGTTACAAGCCGTCAACCCGGATATAGATTGGTCTACTAAAACGATTCGCGACCGTAAAACTGGCGAAGCTATGGTGTTTGGCGACGAGTACACCGAACATGTGGCAGTACATCACTTGGAGGCGGATACGATGGCAAAGCTGCTAGGCAACAACTAGGAGACCTCTTCGTGATTGGACTACGAGAAGTACAAGACGCGGTCGACGACATCAATACCGATCAACAACTCGAGTGGACGACTTCGTTACGATATTCCCTGGACGAGCTTACGGACATCATTAAGCAGCCTGACGGTCTACCACCAACGCGCGAGTGCGACTTCGAGATTAACTTGGAGTGCGATGAACCACCTAAGGAGCGAACGCATCGTATGTCACCGGCGTAACTCCGAGAGGTTCATGTACATTTACAAGATTTACTCGCAAAAGCTCGGACTATCCGTCTAAATATCCGTACGGTGCCCCGACTTTATTTGTACACAAGACGGATGGTACCATGCGTATGTGCGTAGACTATCGGAAACTCAGCGACCTTACGAGGAAAGACTGTACACCGTTACCCCGGATTGATGACTTACCCGACTCGCTATATGGGACTCATTATTTCAATACGATGGACCTGTATAAGGGTTATCAACAAGTTCGAGTTAAGGAGAACGACATACATAAGACAGCATTCCGAACTCATTACGGATTGTTTGAGTACTGCGTTCTACCCTTTGGACTTAGTAACGCCCCAGCTGGATTCCTGTTAGCACTAGCATCCCGTTGCCTAGTGCTTATGTACAAGGTAGCTTTTTGTCATCCTAGTACTTAGTGTTATGCTCTTAGCAGTACTCTATTTTCTATTAGTGGCAGTCGGGCGGCCCTTGCCGGTGCCTTCGCCGGCCGCCATCTCTCTCTTCCCACTTCTCTAGTCACCCAAGCCGGCCCCCCTGTGGGGCCGGCACGACCTCCGTGTAACTATCCGTTCCCAACTCTAACAGGTTATGGGCCCTCCACCAAGTTACACTAGAGAAGAGCGTGTGTAAAGCGCTCGGCGCCACGCTAGTCCTACGTACTCCCACGTAAAAAAGAGTACAGCGTGTGTAAAGCGCTCGGCGCCACGCTAGTAATTCATCGTCCCACCGACCCCACGCTTCGCCTTCGAGCTGGTTGTCCGCGATTGTCCTACCATCTCCCACGTAAAAAGGAGAAGAGCGTGTGTAAAGCGCCCGGCGCCACGTTCGCCCCACCCAGCTTTCTGTCTCACCTAGCCTTCAGCCTACCGATGCTCTCGACCGGATCTGGTTTTTCAGACCGACCCGCGAAAAATTCGGCCCGTGCGTACTTTAATTAGTACTGTTTTTGTTTTTTCCCGAGGTAATGCCGCAACGCTCACCTTACTTAGCGAGGAGCTTAACTTTCCCACGGCGAAAAGGGGGAGTCAACACGAGCGCCCGTCTATGTTTTTTGCGTGCCTACACGCTCCTAACGGCCTTGTTGGCTGTGCTTTTTCCTCGCCGGTCGCTCTCATGCGTCGGCTAATTCCCCCGTGGACAGTTTTTCCCGCTACATGTGAGAATAGTACATTACGCAGTACATTTGGAACTGCTTCATATCGGCAACTCGCCGGTAGCGGCACGTTCTTGTGAGCGCATGTCGCTGCACCTACCCGGCCGGAGACACACGCTACAAGCACTACACCTTCGACCAAGATGGCACCTTCCTCGACGCAAGCTAGGACGACGTCAAGACCTCGGCTACCTTGAGGGGGGGGTGTTAGCACTAGCATCCCGTTGCCTAGTGCTTATGTACAAGGTAGCTATTTGTCATCCTAGTACTTAGTGTTATGCTCTTAGCGGTACTCTATTTTCTATTAGTGGCAGTCGGGCGGCCCTTGCCGGTGCCTTCGCCGGCCGCCATCTCTCTCTTCCCACTTCTCTAGTCACCCAAGCCGCCCCCCCTGTGGGGCCGGCACGACCTCCGTGTAACTATCCGTTCCCAACTCTAACAATTCCAAGCGATGATCAATCGAGTTTTGGCCCCGTATCTTGGCAAGTTCTGCGTGGTATATCTGGACGACGTGTTGATATATAGTAAGACGGCCGATGCACACCTCGAGCATATTCGACTCGTGTTACGAGAGTTGCAGCGACACCAGTTGCATATCAAACTCTCCAAGTGTTACTTCGGACGATCGAGCGTCAACTTCTTGGGACATGTGGTGGAAGTTGCACGTATCCGAATGGACCCCGACAAAGTGGAGGCAGTACATAATTGGCCCCGGCCAATATATGTGACAAAAGTCCGTAAATTTCTGGGACTTCTTGGATATTACTGGAGGTTTATCAGCCAATTCGCAACCCTAGCAACCCCATTAACGGATATGACCAAGAAGACACCGGAATTTCGCTGGACCCCTCAAGCCTAGTCAGCATTCGAGCAAATTAAAGACGCAATGGTACGAGCACCAGTCATGGTAATTCCTGACACTTCTCCTAATGCAAGGTACACTCCGTACACGGATGCTTCAAGATTTGCAGTAGGAGCTGTGATGTTACAAGACCAAGGTCGATCCATGTGTTCTACCAATCCCTTCCCTAGTCGGTACCCGGTTATCGATAGGTTGCCTCAGGCAGTGTGCCTAGGGTTATCGTAACGGCACACTGCTCGTAAAGGCGGCCCCCTAGCAACGTTAACCACCGGGGGAGGGTAAGGTCGGCTACATCACGATCAGATAGGTGTTGGAAACAGACGGAACAAGGACATGGGACATCTGGCTCGGAGGTAGGAGAGCCAGCCGGACACCGTCTGCATCCTAGTTATTTTCTCTTCTCAGCCCCCGAAGGAGGAAAGAAGACTCGGCTGGGTGGCGCGCTGCGTCGGGAGGAGCAGCTAATACCTCTGGCGGGGTTGAGCACGGATCGAGACGGGACCGACGACGACCTGAGCGAGGGGGATTTTTCACCTGCCTTTCCCCCCTGGCTCCGGCACGACCCGAGTCGCGCAGGAGCCGAGGTCAGGCAAATTCGCCTCGACCAGCTCAAGTTGAACAGCATTGCTGCTCATAGACCCCGCAGCGGCTGGAGCAGGCCGCGTATCGTGGAGACTAGCGACATTTTATATTTCATACTGTATCAAAAAACAACACGTATAGATCAAAAAATAGTAAGTACTTAGATACGGGTGTGTTTTAGACGGTATCGTCACTGCCATTGGAGAGGTTGGGATTAGTGGTTCACGGTCTACCTCACGCTTCTAAGTCCAACATTGTTAGGCGTAGCACAGGGGGGGCCCAGAGACAGCAGCCGGTTTTTACTGGTATTCTTGTAAACAATTTCATTTCATTTCGTTGGGCAGCACCGTTCAACGTACCTAGCGAGGACACTTGGGAGCCCATGCGAGGAGTCAACCACTAAAACATCGTTTCCGAATTTCTTCGAACGGATGTTTATCGAGATTTTTCTCGGACCCCTGACTTTGTCAGATTTCGCAACCGCTGGCCTGCAAGAATCCCCAAGAAACCAAGACCCTGAGTACTGCACAGCGAGGACGCTGGTGCTTAAGGAGGGGAGAGTCTCATATCCTAGCCCATTTAGCTAAGTGCTAGTATCTGACATTATTTATTTCCTTTAAATGGTACCTGTATCTTAGCGATATTCATCAGTGACTCTTTATTTGTCATCACGGCAGTACCACTGTATCGCCGTATTTTCCCTGGACAGTACAGAGATACTAGCAGTATCTCTTCCTGATAGTTCGTTTCTAGATAGTTCTAATAGCTTGTGCGATAAGGTTAGATAAACGGTACAGATAATCTCAGATAATCTGTATCACTAGTAATAGTTTGGTTTAGTTAGCAGACAGCACAAGCTACAGGTTCTAAGGCTGTTTCTAGAACACCTGAGGCGTGGATACTTAAGGCGGGGACTTACTGGTAGTGCGCGAGAGACCGGTACAGACCAGATTTACGCCACACCCAGATTGTAAGAAACCCTGTTCCTAAGACAATCTTACTAATTCTCTCTACGGTGTATCATTAGATCCAGAGATTCGGTTCTACTATTAGTCTAAGGTTGCCAACTTAGCCTAACCAAAGTAGCACCTCACAGGTAATTTGGGAAGGAGCCCCTCGGTTTTGAGGAAACGAGGGTAGGATTACTAGGATATTGGGTTGAGGTAATGGTAGATGTTTCTTGGCTCTTTTATTCCGGAGTTAGTCGGTGATAGCCCCTTACTTTAAAACCTTGAAAATCGAATAATTTTCGCATGTGTTGAACTTTTCGTGAAATGATGTCATGGGCATGCTTCCTTTCGTGTGAATGACTTATTGTACTTAACTTTAGGGAACGCTAGATTTGTTGCAGCGGCGGCGGGCTTTGATTATTTTGAGTGTTTTCTTCGGGGGGCAGAGAGTGTTTGGAGAGATTTTACATGATTTGCAGGAAGTGTTGGCTGTGTGTCGGTTGTTGTCTTATTTTAGCCCTCCCGGCTGCGACGTTTAGGAAACTCACGAGGTAGTAGGGCGAGGCCGTCGTCCCCTGTTTCACCGTCTCCATATTAACCCTGAGAGGTGGTGTATCGGGCGGGAAGTCGGGTTGTACGCTCGGGGTGAGTACTCGTGTGCGCGGATGGTCGGGCGGGTTTGAACGATGTATATGAGTAATGCATTAGGTGGTGTAGCTCTTGGACAAAGTGGGTTTAGAGTTGGGACATGATGCGTCTTCGAGGTGTTTTATATCCGTGATATCAGAGAGGACATATGTTATCCTAGCTTAAGTCGTGGAATGGGGTGTGCCAGTACGGCACAAAGGGAGAGGGAGGGCTTTTGTAGGGGGGGTATGTATAGAGATCACACAAGGCCCAGGCAAGAGGAGCACAATTGGCATGAGTTGTGTGCGCATTGGTCGCGAGTTTGTTGTAATCGGCGCAATATGTTAATACTCCTCATCACCGCGCGTCGCGCGACACGTTTGACTAGGCCCTCGCGACGGTGTCCATACCATGTAGAACTACGACAATGTTATAAAAATATATTTGGCCCTTTGTATTTTAGCGTACGCGACAACTCCATCTCTCCTACAACCTACGAGGGAAGGATACGAGGTACAGCATATAATATGGCAGATTATGTTGCTCCTTGCTCACTTGGTCGTCAGCATAAATCATTTTCCACTACCATACCGATTGCTTACATAACAACCTACCTTCGCGCAATGAGCAGACACCACTTGCTCACTTTATGTTGTTGGCATGACGGAACCACCGGCTTCTCTCCAATGCAACGGTCTAGCCCATGCAAGTAAATTTCCCAGATGGCGTTGTTGGGTGAGCCCTAAGACCGTAGCAAGCACCCCGCGAGAACATGTTTAAAATCAATATTATCATCTTCAATTCCCCGATTAAAAAAGCTTTATATGGCAGAACTCCATCGTCTTTTGCTTGCCAGGCCAACGAATCGGGGCTCTTGGATTCGGATGAAGTCCGGGTTGTGGGCGAGGAGCAAAAGGGCGAAGGGGAGAAGCACTTCCGGAACGACTGCGGGCATCGACGCAAGTATCGAGATGTGCTTTCATCGGCGTTCAGGATGCAAATATACAATCGGGGGAGGGATGAGGGGTGGCAGTCAAGCGGAGTGAGGGATGAGAGAAAGGGGTAGATGCAGGGGCACAAAAATGTAATGATAGGTTTATTGCCGATGTAAGCATGGCGAGTTTCAAAGCCCGAGTTCGTTGTCATCTCTATCTTGGCGTAGGCCGGACATCGTAGGGCATTAGCCCGCCATGTAACCATCACCATTGAATTGACCGCAAAAAGAAGAGAAGGGGTCCATAATAGTAGTCTTGCATTGTGTACGCCCCACATGCATTCCTGCTTGTGAGTTAACTAGGTGTGTGGTAACGAACATGAAAACGATTTGCAAGATGTACCGGCTGCCGTTGGCGCTCTTGTCTATGGTCCCTCCCAACTAAGCCATATATGTAACCCACGAGTTGGGGCTAGGCCTTCGTCGCCTATTCCGCCCTCTTTTAATCACGTTGGGGTGTCTTTACTTCCACACACGACGGAGACGATATGCATTATGTGAGCGGTGTTAGCACCCGCCGGCGGCGCAGTAGCGGCGGCCCCGGAGGGGGTGTGCTCGCAAACCCGTCGGCACTCAGCCCCACGTCCTCGTAGTGGGCGCTGGTAACCCAGTTGCCATGCTATGCCTAACACGGTAGGGGACTATGTGGGATGAGCCCACAACTGCGATCCGCGCGATCTACAACTGTCTGTCGGGAAGGCTATGTACGGAGGGCTTTTGAAAACAGTATATTTACACTACTTGCGCCAAGATATCTCCCGCTCGGTCCATCGGATATGTTTTTCGTGAGTGTATACTCCTCTGATACCGTCCCATTTCGGGGGATGGGGCCTGGATCTGTGAAACATTTTTATGCGAGGTGGGTACCGATGGACCAGCGGTGGGTTGAGGGTGTTGGAGTTGGCGGTGGATAGCGGGGAAGCATGCCAAGAAAGGGTGGTCGCTACTCGTTGACCAGCATGTTGATGTCGTAGTTTGGTACACATGTGGTATGTGGCCACATATGTCAACTTTGCTTTTTCGGTGAGCCGGTAGTAAAGCGCACGCCTAATACGTAGAAGGTCGTCAAATGTGCTTTTCGGTGAGCCGGTAAAGCGCACGCCTAATACGTAGAAGGTCGCGGGTTCGATACCCGGTGAGTCCGATCATGGTATGTAGGCGTGTCGCGGCCCGAGATGAACCCCCACCTTCCACATTGACGCCGCGCAGACCCAAAGGGGGGGGGGGGGGGGGGGGGGGGGGGAAGCACGACACTAGCAGCATGAGGAGCATCGGGATGAGCGGCGAGGTAAGCATGCGCGGCGATCCTCATGATCGGCCGCTACCTCATAAATATATATACGGAGGGTTTCGATTCATGTCCGTGCCCCCGCGACCTTTAGAATCAGGCAATGGCGACTATGTCCTACTTTACCGTTGCCTACTATCGCTAGGCACGCCTACTATTAGAGAGTGCGAGCTAGGGTTAGCGCGGAGGCTCGCACTCGAATAAACAAGGGTGCTGCTCGACGGACGCGCGAACGGTGGAAGAATGGCACGATCGCTAGTTGGCTTCCAATATGGTGTTTGGTTCCCTATGTAGAAAAAGCTGAGAAAATGACGGGGAATTTTTTTCAGCGCGGTGGCAGCGCTAGCTTTTTCTATGTAGTTATCTCGCCACACCCCGCCCCTCCCCCACATGCCCTCGAGGTGACGGGGGACCTCGACATGGAGGAAAGTCACGACGGGAGGAGGGACAACGACCTTGGGATGGGGCTTACGGGATGCGACAACGGGATCGAAGAGCGACCACGTGAGGAGATTTTTTCGCTAGCCTTTTTCCTCCTCTCTCCGGCAAGACCGAACTCACGCGGGAGCTAGATTAGGATGGCATGTCTCCACTCTCGAACGCCAATCGACCTAGGCCGGTCGGCGCCCGTTCGGTGTGAGCGGGTCGTCCATCGTGAAGGTCGAGCAACAATTTCATTTGGCATTTCTTTACAAGTGTTGGATTTGTTTCCACTTATTTTTCTTGGTTGCAAAATTAGTTCTATTGTTTTTGTTTAGGCGGGGGGACCGTGGCAATTGCGGCGGTTGCTTACAGTTTTAACCTCCGAGGAACGTCGTCACAAACACATGGGAGAGAGGTGTGTCAATAGGTGTACGTGGTCGAAGAGTACCCGTTAAAAATGTTCTCCTAAGTGTCATAGATGGCAGAGTATTTTATGACCGCTCGACAACAATCGGTCATGTTTGCCGATGTTGTTGTAATTTAATTTCAATCTCGACTTGAGCGGTGTTGTGTCCAAGGAAGGTGCGTTAGTTTTGGCGTTTGTTTCAGCAAGTGTCTTTCGTGTTTTGAGTCGGTACACAATGAGTGTGGATTTGGAACATGACGAGTGTGGATTCGAGGCGTAATGTTGCGATTATTTTATCTAAAGGGTCAGTATGTAGGGTGATGAGCGATGTGATACTTGTGATCGTAGATGAGCGCGGGGTGCCAGTGCGACTTATGACAATGAGAGAAATTTCCATTTCGATGGTGAGCTAGTGACATAACGCCGGCGGCCCCGGAAGGGGGTGCACTCGCATGCCCGTCGGCATCCCCTCACCTCCCTAGCCGCGGAAAGCTTGGCACAGTCGGGAGCTAAGAGGCCCGGCACTCCGATCCGCGCGATCATCAGTTATTGGAAAGCCATGTACATAGGACTTTTGAATAAATAATTTTACGCACGCTACCGGCGCCCATATCCCCCGCTCGGGCCGTCCAATATGCTTTTTCGTGGCTAGGTATTGTTGGATACCGTCCTACTTTGGGGGGGGGGGAGGGGGGGGGCATGTATCTCATGAGCGTGTGGTGACGAGGAGGGTGCGGTCAGGTCAGCGGTGGGACGTGGGTGTCGGATCTGGCGGCGAACAGCCGGGAAGGGCGCTCGCTAGCCGTCGACCAACCCTAGGCCAGTCGCGCCTTCCCGGGGGGGCAGGCACAATGTGACGCAAGCATGAGGCAAGTCGCAGGCGGAGAACCGACTCGGCCTAGCAGCGGGGATCCTTAGGATCAGCCGGCGCTGGGAAGCCATGTACGGAGGTCCATTTCGGAAACTGAAAAATGTATGTACCCGGCGTAGAGGTTACTCCCCTGTCCTACCCCCCGGATCTCCCTTAAATCTCCCAAGAGAGATCGGAAACGTATGCACGGATACGGGAGTGGTTACCGTCCCGCTTGCAAATGATACGGGTAGGCCCACTGTTCTTTGGGGGGACGCGAGGAGGGTACGGGCGTATCCACGGCGCCGGACTTTTCAGCCAATCGGGAAGCAGCACCAAGGAAAGGCGCTCAAAAATAATGATATTTCAAAAGCCCTGCGTACCGAGGCTTACCTAGAACTGTTTATCTCGCGGATCAAAGCTGCATGATTCATCCCGCCTAGCCCTCAACCATGCAAGGCTTGGCACGGCTATAGGGCTACTAGCGCCCACCACAAGGAGGTGGGAGTGAGTGCCGACGGGTCTAGGAGAGCACCCCCCTCCGGGGCCGCCGGCGGGCGCCTTGAGCGGGTGTACGTGTAGTTGAGATAGGGTGCAATATGTGACGAGTACAATCATGCAACAGTACATTGTAGGACATTGTACAGGTACTCGTTACAAACGCCAATTCGTGCTTTTCCATCGGACGGACGTACAAACGTGGGTAAGTCGCTACTGCAATATTCATAAGGGTGCTGATGCTACTATACGACCAGTACCTTCCGGTACGTACAGATACGCACAGTTAATGTAACTAGCTAGACGACGTGCCTAAGCGAGTTCTTTGCCAGCAGAACAGGCCGCGTCGTGATTCTCAATGCTAGACGAGCCGCGTCTCTTGACAGATGACGACGGTTAGACAGCCCTAACGCTTGACACGTAAGCGAAGCTACGAGGCGTAAGCAATCTGGGCAGAAACCTATTTAAGCCCACTGCAGTAGAGGGAGGTGACAGAACCATTTAACAATTCCTTTGTTCACTTACAACATCTACTGCCTAAGTACAGCAGTGAAACATCTTTCACCATCGCCTCTCGACAACATCATTTTGCCATCTTGCAACGACAGAATTAGACAGATTAGAACTGATTTGTGCTAGCGTTTTGCTTGAGGAGGCTAACCGCCACAAATAAGATTTCATGCATGAATATGCAATGATTTTGTCCGGAGGGTGGCAACGGTCGAGGTGCGATGGGCGGTGTGGATATGCATGTATAATAGTCTATGTGATCTATGCTTCTCAAGATTTATGGTCCCTTTAAGTAGGGCAAAAACAAATCCGTTGTATCATACGAGAAATACCAGCAATTTGTCGTGAGACTCAAGGCGCCGTGTTTTTGGGAAGCACAAAAACTACAAAGGGATGGAGTTGGCCATTGGCGATAATGACAATAATATGCAACACAAAATGTTTCTTGGGGCTTGTTGGGAGTTGTGACAACCAACATTATGCTTTCTTATTTCATAATTTGTGAATCGTATAAAATTTGCAATTAGTAGTAATCGTATTTTGATGTTGCCCCGACCTCTTTGTGCTATACGTCCGATAAGGCAATTTGTTTTGGCTTGACAACTTCATCGACTTTTCGACGTCTCTCGACTAATCATTAAAGCATTGGTGACATCATTGCATAGACACCTTCCTCGCGCATGGGTTGGACGGTCCGACCCGCTCCATCTCCCTTGCATCTTTCAAAGCATGTAGTCGAATACAAAATCTTGTCAATACTATCCGATTCTAACAGATATAGCTTGAGTGAACGAAATAGCTGTTAGGAGACAGCGAAACTGACACAGATCACCACGTAAAGTACTTCTACCCGTACTTGGTAGCCCTATTCCGCACGTACCGTAGTTGCCATTATTGTTCCGCGCCGGTGTGCATTTTTCCTTCTGTGTAATCAATTTATAACAAAGCCGCAAACCAGCTACTCTGTTGCAGTCCCTGCTTGAGCCCTAAGCTCAACTTGGCGGCGTCTCACCTGTATTTTCAAGGGTTTCGGAACGCCGGGGTCGTCGTCTCGGGCGCACCGAAAACCGGATCCCTCAATACAGTCGGTGACGCTCAGTCGTAAACTTCTCTCCTCCCGCCTACTCCCATGCGCAGCACATTATCCTCTGAGAGGTATTATTTTACGATTTCGAGTCGACGACTACGGTGCTAGCTCTGCCGGCAAAGGACGCGCGCGACTTATTCTTCAACCTCTATTTAGCACCAGTAGGGATATCGGAAGCACACAGGCCTAAGAGTAGCCTGCTGGGTGTTTTGCGTGGCTCGATGGCGGGCGAGGACTTGTGGGATGTGCCGTGGTTCGACGCGTACTGGATGCTGCTCGGCCCCTTCTTGGGACTCCTCCTCACCGCGCTCCCGCCCCTCCCGGCGTTTCCATCCCGTACAGCTCCTCCTCCTCCAGTACTACGCCAGCTGGCACGAGGCCTGCTGCTAACGTACACTCTGCATCAATTCGAGGAGCACGCCTGGGACCTTAAGTTCCGACGGTACGCCTTCCGAGACTTCATGAACGCCCTCCTCGAGCCTCACCTCGGAGTCACGGTAACGATCCGTCAGGTGACACTCGTGAACACGATCACGGTCTGGTTAGGTCATACTGCGGCTGCGGTGGCGGTGGAGAGCGGTGGGCTGCTCGTGCCTGCCGCCTTCCACTGGGCCTTCGCCACCTTCAACGCCGGAGCTCACCTGACGGCGTGGCTCGCGACGGGGGAGTATAACCCGGGGGTGGTGCAGAGTTCGGTGCAGCTGGTGATGGGCTTCACCTTTCTTAAACAGTACTTTACGCTTCGTAAGGGCGGGAAGATATGCACAGCCTCAGAGCTCGTAACGTGTCTGGCAACTATTATGGTCAGATTGATTTGAATCTAGAGGTTTGCATATCCAATATCATGTGTACGGGACAGTAACTCTAGCGGTTACTGTTACCGTTAATATCGGCGCGTCTCGCCTGCAGGGCAACCACCTTGCCCGAACAGTTAGACGCAGCCAACGACCAACGACTTCCCCAACGGTCAGCTCTAGCTAGCCCGTGCCTTATAAGCCGTAGCTAGCCACGAGCCTAGGCACTCTCTGCTTTCGCGCTCAGCCAATCTAGGCTTCGCGCGAATGCAGTCTCGACTCTCGTAGTCGAGTAGGGTGTCAATCTTACTTTTCGTCCCATGCGCACTCGAGCGTCACGCGACACTTCCCCTCGTTCAGCTACGCAGTTCCCCAATATGCAGCCTGAGCAGTCTACATCCGCCGCAGCGGCCGACCCTCACGCTACCTCACTCGAACAACGCACAGCCGAACAGATTCGTACGGCAGTTTTGGCATCGGAACAACGGATAACGGAACAGTTTTTGGCGGCTAACGCTGCCTTACTCGCCCAGCTCCAACGACCCACAGCTACACCTGCTCCTACTGATCCACAGCAGTCCATTCCCGCCGACGCAACAGCGACGGAGGGTGGTAAGGCGGCCCCCGAGCCACCTATCGACCTGCTCGACGACGAACCCGACCCCTCCGCGGCCGAGTTTGTCGACTTCACCTACTACGGCGAAGTCATCCCGGCCGGCCTCGAACGTCCCCCTCGAGACGTCGAGGAGCCACGTCTGTGGACTCTCACGGACGACACCGCCCGCGCCCTAAGCGACAAACGCACCCAAGCGGCATACGACGAGTACCTACACATCGGGTGCTATGCCTTCTTCGACAGTTGCGCCAACGCGGCAATTGGCGAGGCTTTGGACACGTTGTCGCACGGCCCACCTCTACCTACAGAGCAGGCGGCAGCGATTGCCCTCATCCGAGCGGGCCATCGCACCCACACAGCGACGGAGGAGGCCGCCCGTACTCGATTGGGCTTCCTCCGCCTCACCAAGGGCGGACAAACGAGCACAGATGCGGACCGCGTGTTTGCCGAATTGGCACACGAGCGCTTTTGCCGACCGCGCCCTACCGCGGTCTCCGGCCCATTGGACGCGCTACGCCAAGCTTTCGTCGACCGCACGCTTGAAGTCAGCTTACACGCCGCCAGCAAGGCCGCCGCCGGCGCCGCTTTCGCAAAGGTCACGCCGGACAAGCCCACCGGCCCCGACGCTCGAACCCGCAAAGCCGCCGCCGACAAACGCAAGGCCGCTGCTGCAGCAGCAGCCGCGGCACGAGCCGCTCCACCCCCCAAGCCGACCGACTCGGCTAAAACCCCAAGCAAGAAATGATGGTGTGGCCCGCCGCGCCGATTCCTGCTCCCCGACATCTTCCTTCATGCGCCACCGCGTACGTCGAAAATGGCGGGAGTGGGAGCGCATCGGCGCGAGCGGCCAAGTCCTAAGTTGGATCCGCCACGGCGTACGTGTGAAGTTCAAGCACGGCCTACGTCCCAAGCCGTTCAACCATGGCATCTCCATGCTAGACGCCACACCCGACCAACTCGAGTTTCTCAACTCGGAACTACCACGCTTCGAGGCTTGCGGCGCGTGGGAGCGCTCTACGAACCCCCGCTACGTCTCCCGGATGTTCTTGGTGCCAAAACCCGGATGCAATCAATGGCGCTTGATTATCGACCTTCGAGAACTCAACCGCTATTGCTCAACATTCAACATGACTTGCGAGACCCTCAAGCACCTCCGCCATCTATCTCGACCGGGGGACTACTTCGTCTCACTCGACCTCACCGATGGGTACTACACCCTTGGCATCCGGGAGGAAGACCGAGACTACTTCACGGTCAACTACCGCGGCACCCTATGGCGCCTCGCATGCCTCCCCATGGGGTGGTCGGGCTCCGCCTACTACTTTTGCAAGCTCACGCAAGTGTTTACGAACCACCTACGCCGCCCGCAAGTCGGCGACCACTTGGGCCTCACGGTGGATTTACAACGCGGCGAGTTTCGCGCCCCACCCGAAAAACTGCTACACCTCGCACAACACGCTTCGGCCTTGCTCGGACGAGCAGCGTCCAACGCACGATGGCTACCCACACGCCAACTCGCAGCCTTCGCGGGGAAAGCGCAATTTCTCTACCTCGCCATCGCGCCCGCCCGATTCTTTTTGCGCGAGCTCCACAACGTCTTGGCTACCCGTACCGGTTGGGGGGGACGCGTGCGCCTCACCCACCAACTCCGACGCGACCTCGAGTGGTGGCGCACGGTACCCTCCCAACACAACGGCCGGTCGATCTACAAGCCCATCGAGACCGCCTATTTGCACGCCGACTCGAGCGACTACGGGTGGGGAGCCGTCCTCAACGAGGACGCCAATTACCAAGCCCGCGGGTTTTGGAGCGCCCCCGACCGCCTCCAACACATTACGTGGAAGGAACTTCGAGCGGTCAGGCACGCGGTCGAATCCTTTCTACCGCAACTCCGAGGACGACAAGTCCTCCTCCACGAGGACAACACTGCCGTGGTCGCCGTCCTAACCAAGCTAACGTCCCGGTCACCCGTCATGATGACGGAGCTACGGCGTTTGTGGTTCTTACTCGACACCAACGACATCCACATCCGCCCACGCTACATCCGGTCAGCCGCCAACGTCTGGGCCGACACGCTCAGCCGCGAAATGGACTCCGAAGACTGGCAGCTAAACCCTCAACTCTTCAACCACCTTCAGCGCCGGTGGGGCCCGCATACAATCGACCGGTTCGCTTCTATGCTCAACACGCAACTGCCACGCTTCAACGCCCGCTGGCGCGACCCCTTGTGCGAGGACATCGACTGCCTACACCTCCCCGACGCGGCGTGGAAACGCGAGAACAACTACTGCAACCCCCCTTGGTCTGCCCTACCAGCACTCGCCGCGAAACTCGAACAAGCTCAAGCCGCGGCGACTGTCATCGCCCCCTACTGGCGAAACAAAACGTGGTACCACGCGTTCGCCCGCTTGGCCACCGAGACCATACACTTCCCAGCGTCCCGCGACCTGTTCTTCCCCGGCAGGCTAGGCAAGCGAGAAGGGGTCGGACCTCCCGCTTGGAGCATCGTGGCCTTTCGGCTAGCACCCCCTCTTGGCTCTACACTCGACGCGGTGCGATTGGCCGGGCGATACGCCCGGACCGATTAAATACTCCTGTACAGCACGTCCTCCCTCTGCGTACAGGACCGCCGCGCTACGGATTACGCCGCGAAGCAGCACAGTCGCCCTGGTCCTCCGAACTGGCTGAAACTTTTCAAGACCTCCTAGGATCAGATAAGCTCGGGGTTACAGCGGTTGCCCTACTCAGCAACTCGCTAGCGCCCTCTACGTACTCGAGCTACCAGAGCGCAATCAGACAGTTTTTTATTTTTTGTGCAGAGGAAAATATCGCCCCGCTACAGGCCACGCCGGCCACGATGGTCCGCTACACGGCCTGGCTAGCCCTCTTGGGAACGGTCGCTGCCAGCTCGCTGCAGCCTTACTTCTCCGCAATTAACAAGTTCTTCCGCGACCACCGGCGCCAACCTATCGCCGTGGGCGAACTCCTGGCGGACGCCCGCCGTGGACTCGAAATGCTACAACACCGCCTGCTGCCCACCGCCGCTCGCCTCCCGCTACCCGCACAAGTCGCGCTGGACATCCTACACGCCGCCAACACCCTACACAGAACTTTCGCGTGGACCCCTGCTTCCCTCCCTCAGATGCAGCGCTTCAGAGCATGTTTAGCGGTGTGTGTCAATTACATGTTTTTCTGCCGCGCCGAAACTGGCGCCCGCTGCCAGACCGGCGACCTAGTGGTCGACAGGCCCTCTCAACAAATCTGCCTATTCGTGCGCAAATCTAAAGGGGACCAGCGCCGCGACGCGGCCGATAAACCTGTCATCGCTATCCCTGTAGCCGCTAACCCCGTCCTGGTAGACCTGCTCGTCTACTACACGGAGCAGCGCGCGACCTTCTGCAACAATTTCTACAACACGCCACCCCCACTCGCCTTTTGGAGCTGCTCACCTTCCGAACCTTCCACCGAGTGGGGCGCCGCGTCCACCATCTCCGCCTGGCTTATCCTCGCCCTCCGCACCGTCCACTCATCCGCACCCGCCGGTTTCAAGTGGACGTCGCACAGCCTACGGAAAGGTGCAGCGTCCGCTGCCAGCTGCATCGGCGCGCCCCTCCCCGTAATCAAATTTATGGGTGGCTGGGCCAAGAACAGCGCTGTGACCGAAGGCAAATATATTGACCCAACCATGACCCCAACACCTGCTGCTTGGCGGTTCTTCGGCTGGCTCACTCCGTCCCCCCCGCAACACTAATTCTGGCTGTGCAAGCCTTTGGCTTTAGGTTACTGGCAAAACGTGCCCTAGGGTAAATGGTCAGATTGATTTGAATCTAGAGGTTTGCATATCCAATATCATGTGTACGGGACAGTAACTCTAGCGGTTACTGTTACCGTTAATATCGGCGCGTCTCGCCTGCAGGGCAACCACCTTGCCCGAACAGTTAGACGCAGCCAACGACCAACGACTTCCCCAACGGTCAGCTCTAGCTAGCCCGTGCCTTATAAGCCGTAGCTAGCCACGAGCCTAGGCACTCTCTGCTTTCGCGCTCAGCCAATCTAGGCTTCGCGCGAACCCACCCACCCATCCCTATAATCCTGCGCTAATTGACCCCCAGACCCTGTCTGTGGGTGTCTTTTGGCCAAATTGTAAACAAGCTGACATCTTTGGCAAAACTTGCCCTAGGTTAATTTCCAAAATGTATTTGGCGGTACGGGTTACTATAAGCTTTACCCGATGGCACGTTTTGCCAAAGATGTCAGCTTGCTTACAATTTGGCCAAAAGACCACCACAGGCCTGGCCTGGGGAAGATTAGCGCTAAATATGGGTTGGGTGGGTGGATTGCGCGAGCCAGATGGGCGAGCGCAAAGCAGAGAGTGCCAGTGCTCGGGGGTTGCACCGGCTTAAGGGTTGTCGCTAGCTAGTGTTGCTGGGGCAGGGCTTGGGGCGTTGCGTTGGGCGTTTCCTCAGTCCTCGAGGGTTACCTCGAGGACTGGGCAAGACGCACCGCTTTTACAGGAACGCTTTACCGCTAAGGTGTGCGTTATGTCACATATGTAAGTAAGTTTGCAAACCTCTAGATTTACATCAATCTGACCATTTACCCGAGGGCACGTTTAAGGCCGGTTCTTAGATGAACTTAGCCACCATCCGCGAAAGATGAGAGATTTACCCGAGGGCACGTTTTGCCAGTATAATATAAAGCCAGAGGCTTGTGCAGCCTACGTTAGTGCAGCGACCGGGCGGGCTAAAACCCCCGCCAGCCGAAGTCACCAGCAGAGGGGAGGCGGGGGCGCGGCGATGCGACGAGGCAGAGCCGCGGCGCTCTGTCGTGGGCTGTGCGATATTGATGTAGTGTAAGTTGTTCTTGGTAGTGAGGCGTCGGGCCGGGTCGTGGTCGAGCATGTCGGGGCTGGTGTGCGGCCCTGTGATCCCGTACTGGCGAACGTGATTGCTGATTGTTGGTTGGCTCTGCGAGCAGCAGGTGGGTGCCACTAATCGGCTGTCGGCGGACGGTTGGGGTGGCCTGAGGATGCGCCGGGCGACTAGCTCTGCCGCAAGGGTGTGCCTGCAAGTAGGCATATGCGTCCATCTCGTAGCCGTAGGTATGGCTTAGGTCGGCCATCTTGCGGCGCCGCGCTAACCGCGGGTGCTGTAGCAACGGGAGTGCTTGTCGCGTGCGGAAACGCTGTGACTTGCGGTAGATAGCGGCGCGCCACTGGACGCGGTCGTTCCGTAAATCGCGCGGGGAGATTGAACGCGGGTGTTGATTGTGGGGCGAAACACCGTGTAGCCATGTCTTTACGATATCGCTGACGCTGGTAGCTGGGTCCGTGGGCAGTCTCGTGAAGTCGTTTCGTGCCGGTGTGGGGACGGTAGTTGGGATGGGTAGCTGCTGACGTAGCCCGACCGCTTGTACCGGGAGTTTACGAGGCTTGCGTAAAGAGGCCGGTGGCGCTGCTTTTGGCGGCGCGAGCTGACCCGTAGCTTCGTAGCGCCTCTTGGGTAGCCCAGATGTAGCAGCTCCGAGGGTTGTTAGAAACGACGCGCTGGAAGCTTGTGCCGTTCTGTGGGCAGCGTAGGGCTTGGGCTGCTTTTGTGTCTTGGGTACCGGCCGGGGTTGCAACTGTCCGCCTGTGGCATATATAGACGCCCCGATCGGCAAACCAAACCGAAATGCCATGGCCGCGCGCGTAGCTCGACGTAGTCTTGTGTGACTTTGGTGTCCGGCAGCATGTCACGCGTCGACAAGTGGCGAGGGGAAAGCGATAGTGTTGGCGGTCGTGTAAGTCGCCTTGGCAGTCGGGTTGGTTGCAGTATGAGTGGCTTTCAGCCGTGGGTGCCAGTGTACTTGATGTCGCGGGTGTGGCGTAGCCTCCTTTCTCCCGGGTGGATCTTGGCGAGGGTCCAGCCCGCTAGTCAAGTTAAAGCTCGTGGGGTTCTGATTGTCCAACGGGGTCTTGAAACGCGCGTCGTCGTGGCATAGCCCTTCGGTAGGCGGCTTTCACCCGCGTGCCGCCGTGGTGGCGGAAACGGGCAGTGGCAGCTGTACGGTAGTCGGGTGCGGCGTCGCACCGCGCAGAGCGTCCTCGGCATGTCTTGGGTCGAACAAAGGGCTGGCGTAAAATGGTAGTTGGAATGGTAGTTGTGTCCGTCGTCTTTGTCGCGGCTTTGGAGTCGTTGCCTTTGAGGCAGGGGCTCACTTGCTCGGACGTGTCGACCCAGCCCTCGTGGGTAGCGTCGCCGACCTTGGTGCTGCCGTCCAAAAACTCGAGGCGTGCCGCGGGTGGGGTCGGATACCCACATGTTGTCTCACAGGAGGTGGCAGTAATCGGTTGGAGGTGATTTATCAGCGTAGTCGGTACTTGTACTGCGCGGTAGGGCGCACGAGATGTGCGCCCGGTCCGTAGGGGTGTCGGGGCGCTCATCGGTACGCTCGCTCGCCAAGGCTTCGAAGCTCTGTCGGCTGGGGGCCTTGGAGCCAGTACGGTAAACGTGAGCGGTGTAGCCTTGATGAACGTAGGCTCGGTAGGCTCGGCGTTGCCGTCTAGCGATACGCGCGATGGCGCACGGTCCGCGTTAGCGGCGTCGTCGGTCGGCGTCTCTAAATTGGGCTCGCAGACTGTGCGCACGAGGCGCTTCTGACCGGTGGGGTTGATCTCACCACGGTGGGGGAAGTCGACGAACTCGGGCTCGATAGGCTCGGTTGTGTCGTCGTTCAGCGACTCGATAGGTGGCGCAAGGGCCGCCGCATCACCACCCTCTGTTGTCCCACATGAGGTGGCCGTAACTGGTTGCAGGTGATTTAGCCGCGTAGACGGTTATTGTATGGCGCGGTAGGGCGCACAAGTTGTACGCCAGGTCCGTAAAGGTATAGCGGCGCAGATCGATTTTCGCCTTGCGGAGTCAGACGTGCCGGTTGAGCGCCCTGTCTGTAAGAGTGTAGCGTCTCGGTCTTGTAGGTTTGCTCGCAAAGGTGGTGCCGCATTATTGTCGCGCGAGTTAGCTTCCGCGAAGTCGGGGTCGGCTGGTGGGCGCGCGTTAGAACGCGGTTGTGGACATGCGGCACGTGGAGGGTCGGCCGCCGTTGTCAGCCGTGTGAAACTATCTTGTCGCGGGTCGCGCAAAATAAATTCGGTGCGCTCTATAGGAAGAGCATGTCTAGACTGTAGCGCACCAGAACCTATGCCGATGGAGTGGGCGTGGGTTCTGTTGACCACGTAGCAACCGTTGAGGGGCGATTGCAAGAGGTTGGTGGTCAAGGCGCTAGTAGCGTCTTCGGTCGGCGTCTTGAAGCTGGGCTCGCAGACTGTGCGCAAGGGGCGCTCCGGACCGGTGGGGTTGACCTCACCACGGCGGGTAAAGTCGACGAACTCGGGCTCGATAAGCTCGGTGTCGTCGTTCAGCAACGCGATAGGCGGCGCAAGGGCCGCCGTATAACCACCCTCTGTCGCAATGGTGGCGGCAGCGGGAATGGGTTGCTGCATATTCAAACAGGTAGCCGGTTCTGTGAGGTGTTTTAGATGGGCGAGTAAGGCAATATAACTTGCCTCGATCTGCTCAATCAGTCTACGCTCGGAAACCGCGCACGCTGCTTGAATTTGTTCTGTCACGCCTTGCTGAGACGGGATAGCGACGGGGCCGCGGTAGGGCCGAGCTGCAATATCAGTAGGCGGCATGTTGGAATGCGATGTAACATGAACAAAGGGGAAGTGTCTCGTGACGCTGGGAGTACACCGAGACGAAAGGTAAAACTGACACCCTACTCGACTACGAGAGTCGAGACTGCAATTTTGCGCGAGCCAGATGGGCGAGCGCAAAGCAGAGAGTGCCAGTGCTCGGGGGTTGCACCGGCTTAAGGGTTGTCGCTAGCTAGTGTTGCTGGGGGCAGGGCTTGGGGCGTTGCGCTGGGCGTTTCCTCAGTCCTCGAGGGTTACCTCGAGGACTGGGCAAGACGCACCGCTTTTACAGGAACGCTTTACCGCTAAGGTGTGCGTTCTGTCACATATGTAAGTAAGTTTGCAAACCTCTAGATTTACATCAATCTGACCATATATAGATAATTCAAAGCATTGCTTACAGGAAAAAGCAGCGGAGACCACCAGGCAAAGAGAAGAAATGAGAAAAAAACCTAAGCCCACACTACATTTGGTATATAGTTATTTTAGTTCGGGCTTTGGTTCAAGTTTAAGCTTATATAAAAAATGGAAAAGGCGGGCACTATTTAATGTACAAAAACCCGTACTTGTACCAGTGAAAGCGGATCAGCGCTCTCATAGCATTCGACGTGTATGTTCACGACTTTAAAAAGAATCTCCGTCTCATCAAAACCGGTGGATGAAGTTCCAAGGCCATTGGTTGACAATGGCCCAGCGGTGAAAACCGGGGGGGGGGGGGAGGGGGGGTATCAAGCATGTAGGTGGGCGGCTGACATGCCAAAATTACCAAAACCCATCTTCCGCGGATGGTGGCAAATTCAAGTGATGAAGAATGCCTTATATTCTTAAAGAATGCCGACAAGGCGCACTTGCGAAGCCTCAAAGCCACCTGGCATACCAAAGAAACAACTCGAAATAGTAGGCACGAATTACTATGAATTTCCTTTAGATACATTATTAAGGCGTTAATAATCAGGCATGTGTACGGGCATGCAAGCGCAACCCCCTCCGGGGCCGCCGCCGCCGCTGCGCCGCCGGCGGGCGCCACCGTGCGCACGTGCTATTGTCCGTGCGTCGACTGTTGTGTATTGGCGCCCGCCGGCGGCGCATCGACGGCGGCCCCGGAGGGGGGTGTGCTCGTAGGCTCGTCGGCATCCCCTCACCTCCCTGTGGTGGGCGCTAGAAACCCCGTAGCCGTGCTAGGCCTGGCACGGTAGGGGGCTAAAAGGACCGACAGCTCGATCCGCAGGATTAACAACTGTCGGGAAAGCCCTGTACATAGGGCTTTTGAAAAAATAATTTCTGTGCAATACCGGCGCCATGATCCCCCGCCCGGCCCGTCCGATATGTTTTTTCGCGGTTAGATACTCCCGAATACAATCCTACTTCGAGGGAGTGGGGCATGTACTACAGAAGCGTTTGATGGCGAGGAGGGTACGGCCGGATCATCGGAGGGAGACGGGTGTTGGAGCTGGTGGTGGCCAGCCGGGAAGCAGCGCCAAGAAAGGGCGCTTGCTAGCCGTCGACCAGCCATGTGCCTGTCGAACCTTCCCGGGGGTTGAGGCAAGACAAGGCACATGCCGGTGGCCGGTCGCAGACATAGGAGCGGCTATGTGAGGCGGCGGCGATCCTCAAGATCAGCCGCCGCCGGAAAGCCTTGTACGGAGGGCTTTTTCGGAAACTAAACTAATGTCCGTACCCGGCGTCGAGCTAGTTGGGGAGCAGCACCAAGGTAGGGCGCTCACTAACGAGCCGCTACGTCGACAATCTACATCTCCCGGGGGGAGGAGTGAGCTTGGGCGGCAAGGAGGACGGTCGCGACGGAAGGAGCGACACGATCGTGCGGAAAACCCCGCACGGAGGGCTTTGAATAATTTGCGTGCGCCCGCGGCCCGCCGGATCCGACTACGGTGACCTACCCCCCCCTCTTCGACACCCACTACCCCGACAGACCTACACATTCTTGAGCTTGGGCCCGGGTGAGCGCGGAGGCCCCCGCTCAACAAAGACTGCTCGGTGGACGCGCGATCAGAGGGGGGAGGGTACGGACACATACCGGAGTAACCGGACTATCTGACAGATACCCGGGTACCAGACAGAGAAAAAACCGAGGGAATGAGAGGGGGAAATTCAGGCGCGGAGGCAAGAGCGCCCATTTTTTATATGTCTGTGTGTCTCGGTCCTTTTCACCTGTCCTCGAGGTGACGGGGGTTCTCGACAAGGAGGACCGTCGCGTCGGTGGACGCGGCTGCGACCTTGGGGCGGGGTTTTCGGGATGCGGCGGCGGGATCGACGAGCGACCACGCGAGGAGGGGTTTTTTGCCAGCCTTTCACCTCCTATCTTCGGCAAGACCGAAGTCACGCGGGAGCTAGATTAGGCTGGCCCGTCGTCCCTCCCGAACGCCGACCGGCCTAGGCCGGTCGGCACCCCGGTTCGGTGGGAGCGGGCCGTGCATCGTGAAGGTCGAGCAGCAGTTTAGTTTTGCATTTCTCGACAAGTGGATTTATTTTTAGATCTGTTTTTCTTGATTACAAAATTATCACGATGTTACTGCTTAAGCAGGGGGCTGTGGCAATTGCTGTGATTGCTTACAGTTTTTTAACTCCCGAGGAACGTCGACACACAATGAAGCTAGGTGTGTCGATAGGTGTACCTGGTCGAAGAGACCCGGGCTAAACTCACCCATAAGTCCTGAATGGCTAGGTAGAGAGGCCCGATAGACAGCAGCCGGTCCAGTTTGCCGGTATTGTTGTTAACAATTTCAATTTCAATTTCAATTTGTGTTGTGTATCCCCATGTTTCCCTTGCCCGTCTTTTTGCACCGGGTCGCCGCGCCGCGCCTCGTGCTCCTGCGCGACGCCCTCTCTGCGACCCTTCTACTCCCCCCCCCTCTTATGTGCGTGACTCTCAGGCTTTTGTAGTGCGCGCCACTTGTGCTTATGTTGCACGTGCTTCCCGTCGTCCCCTTAATTGGTAACCCATGATAGGCTATTTCCCGCTATCGCCTCCCTACTCATGTACCGTTATGCACTTCACAATATTGCATCGCTACAAAATGGCATGTTACAACTGATACCGATAGCGACTGAGCTTGGTACAGTGAGCGATGCAAGGAATCTTAAATCACATTTCCAGAAAGAATACAAATCCAAAATTACCCGCAGTTATGAGCAAGAGTATGGATTACAAGATGAAGATGATGAGCACGGACATGGGAAAAGGGAGTTATGAAATTATCAAATTTGTTATGAGCAAGATTTCGGGTACGGGTCGCGGGGCTTTGGCTATCTTTCTCGCTTCACATGAGTCCAGTTTCAAGGTGCCATCCGATTGCTATACGATGGCAGCCCACCGGGTGCTTGGCTTGATTGCGGAGCGCGCCTCTCATGTTCGAAAGTGCCCTCGGTGCAATGAGGCTCCTTCAGAGTCTCGCGGGTATGGATTTTCATCGACGGTATCGGGCATATCTCTATGTCGGGTGAGAGCTCAACAATTGCTATGCTCATGGACCATATCCCGCGGTGCCCGTGCTCTTGGTATATCATTCAACTCCACGACCGTATTGTCCACGAGCTTGAAGAGTTCATGCTTGAAGCGGGGGCTACTAAGGGGCGGGACTTGCGGTTGGAGGTCCGCCGTATTCGGTCGGGAGCTTCTCGAGATCGCCATGGGGATGTGGTTTGGTTAGACTTCATGGCTCCGCACCGTCATCTTGTTGTTGATGTGACGGTTACAAGTGCTCGCACGAACACCATTGTTCCTCGTATAGGTGCTCGTCTCCCACTCCTTGGCAGCCTTGAATTGGGAGCTCAGAATGGCAAACTTGATGCGGATCTCCGCATTTCTGCTTTGCTTGGCACGCCTTCGGTTCAGTCAATCCATGACTACTATCCCTTCGCCATGTAGGATAGGGGCCGGTTGGCGCCGATGGCGGCTGAGTTGGTTGACCGCGTGGCTATTTTAGTGGCTGTTCGTCGCTTCCTGGCTGCTTGTGGCATGAGTGCTGCTAACTCTCGCTCCTTGCGCTCTGACAATTATGTCCGTATGCAGCATTTCGTTCGTCGATCTACTTTTGTTCCTTTTCAACGTTTTGGGGGGCTGTGCGACGTGAATTCATGCAACGTCTTTCTGCAGCTCTTCATGGCACTTTGGGTTCCTATCTCCGCGACGCTTTTCAGGAGGGCAGTGCTGACGCTGTGGCATGCCTTCCTGTTTCTCGGGCTTATGTTTTTTTTTCCTCTTTTTTTATTTTTGCTTGGTGGCCTCCACTGCTTTTTCTTGTAAGAAATTTCTAGTACAATGTTATAAGCAAGACGGTATCAAATTTGTTTTAACGCCGGCCGCGCAACGCGCAATCGTGAAAGCCTCCGCTGTTTATAGTGCATCAGTACATGTACACACTTCGATGGTACACAACCGACCGTTCCCGACCATTCCCAACCGGGAAATGAGATACAAACACTTAGAATTATTAAGTATCTGTCTAAAATTCACTTCACAGAAGTTATAAATAACAAGAACTGAACGCAATATACGCGGACGATATTTTTGAAACAAGAATAAACAGAGAGAAAGGGTATGAGCGAAACCGTGAAAACCAAATGATAATATTTAAAATCAGTGGTGCAGCAAGTAAGTCAATATAGTAAGTAACTAGAGGCCCACAGTTGCGCCTTGATAATGCCTTTTTGCTGATTTCACACACACACACACACACACACACACACACACACACACACACACACACACACACACACACACACACACACACACACACACACACACACACACACATACACACACACACACACACACACACACACACACACACACACACACACACACGCGCGCGCGCGCGCGCACATTTCAGCAAATGAGTTTGGTGAGATGACAATGAAACGGACTGCACATCATCTCATTAATGTGCAGAGAACAAACCAGAGCGCGAAGAAATAGAGTATGTATCGTACATTCGTGCGCATGTACATATATCGATAACTTCAAGCCATTATTCGCCCGCATATGATACATTAACTCTCATGCAAAATAATATGTTATAACGCTTATGCTACAATGGATAGATTAGATTGGAATGACGTATTGCCATGGATAGTATCCACATGCATAAATAGCAAATACATAGACGCACGCGTGTTCTCACATCGACGAACTACGGCAAAGTGGATGACAAAACTAAATATGAATATTTCATGCATGCAATTGTCATAGGGCGTAGTAGGGCTTCGATTTAACTTTGAATGATGGCGTTTTGAGCTCCCCATGTAAGTCTATTTTTGTGAGTGAGGGCTAATGGGATGGATCCACGTGCATGCTCTTCTTTACTGGCTTCGCCATTGCATCTCATCGACCTCCTGTCGTGTTCCAGCTGTCGAATTTAAAGCATCCAGAAGCCAAACGTGAAGAGCAAGGGAAGTTACACGAACACGAGGCAACGCAACAAAATGACGTAGTGCTTTGTTCGAGCCTGACAGCACGTTGCTATTCGTCTTATCCTGAGCGGCCACCACTTCACCGTCTTTTCGCTTTATGTGAGTGGCACACGCTGATATTGGGACGCTGAAAATCAATGGTGGAAGGCCCTCACGGGAAGAAAGGACGGTTGACTGACGGAATGACATTGACACTTCGTCTAAGAAGCCCCCTCCCCCTTCGCCGAGCCAGCCACGACTACATGTACGTAAAAATGGTTTAACATTAAATATAACTTACTCATCTAGTGATGCGGTTGATCGATCGATCTGCAACGACTTCACACCCGATGCCCCATACTCAGCCTACAGACAAATAACACGGCTCATAACAGGCGAAGCTCTCTCAGAACCCGTCATGCAGTCCACGAGCGCCCCTTACATTCCCATACACGGCTGCAGACTGGAAAACACCCACGCTGCCCGTTAGAGGGTGAGCGTCCCGACGCCAAGGTCGCTGATCAGGTCGTCAATAGAGGAGTCGCGGAGAGGTCGCTTGACTGGCGTAAAACGGGTCATATATTCCACATCCCTGCACGAAAAGAACCACACCAACGTGTATTAAGTGACCCAACACACACACACACACACACACACACACACACACACACACACACACACACACACACACACACACACACACACACACACACACACACACACACACACACACACACGAATACATGAGCAAACATAGTCACACATATAAATGCGGTGACGCCTTCGTGCCTCAGGCACTTGAGTCAACGCGGAACAAGACTCTCCAGAAGCGCTGACAACTCGCTCGAGCCCGATACATAGTAATCAAGTAGCTGCACTAATGCCCATTCCCAAAAATTCGGACGGGAAAAAACACGAAAGTCGTCGCTAGGAGGCGTTCAAGATGATGAGGGCGACAATGGTCTGTGTTAATGGAGGGTGAGGAACCTTTCGTGCGAAGATTTTCCATATTACAAGCGTGAATTTGCTCTTGCAGGTTTCTTAGGCCTCCGTTTACATGGTCAAGCGCGCAATGATATATGAAGGGAGTGAGAGTGCGAGCTTGGTTGTACTGAAATTCCAAGTGAATTTTTGTCAGTGCTTCGTTCATGTTTTATTTTGATACTGTGCGTCGATGGTCGTATTTCCTAGTCAACAAACATTGTCAAAGTTGAGGGGGCGATAAGGAATGTTTACACTCGGTGAGTGACACTGCATGTCATCTCACCCTCAGCAAGTGCCTAGCACTTACCTATCACAGGACACGCACTCACCTTGTGGTGAGCACACGCCAACATATATTCTGAGCCTTTAGATGATATCTAACGCTCATCAACTTGCCACCATCAGCAAGCTAATCCTCTCTATTGTTGATTGGCTTATCATCTTATTGTGCTGAGTCACAGCCGTACTATCACGATGCTACATGACCAACATTGCTGTGTAGCAACTTGATTATCACACAAAACCATGTCTCGCAACACTCCCCCTTGCTACGCAGGCAATCCCATGATGGCATTGCACAACTTGCCGTGCCTTGCACTCATTAATGGCTTGGTAAGCACATCAGCAAGCATGTTCTCCGTCGCACAATATTGCACCTCGATGTCTCCGCTCTCCACCTTCTCCCGACAGAAGTGGTACCTCACGTCCATGTGCTTGCTGCGTCCGGTCGTCATGCTATTCTTGCTGAGTGCAATACAAGTCTGATTGTCCTCGTGAACTGTGATGGGAGACCCGGAGTCTTGGTGAAACTCGTGGAGTAGTTGCTTAAAAAACATCGCCTCCTGAGTGGCCGGCCGCAGTCAGCGCCATATACTCTGCCTCCGCTGTCGACAACGCCACAGTTTGTTGCCGCTGACTTTTCCAACTCACCGCTGCACCGTTGAGCATGAACACATACCCCGTGCGAGAGCGGCGCTCGCCAATATCACTCGCGTAGTCAGAATCTGACCATCCTACCACCTTTGATGGGGGTGCGCCACCGTACATCAACACCGAGTCTGCGGTCCCCTTGAGATTGCGGAGCACCCTCTTGGCTTGCTCCCAATGTGACTGAGAGGGGTCGGACATGTACCTACTAAGGTGGCTAACAGCCATGGTGATGTCGGGCCGTGTGCTTACGGAAGCGTACAACAAGCTGCCGATCAAGCTTTGGTACGGCACTAGACCGGGAGGCAACCTTGATGTCGACGTCTCCACACAATTGCTCAAAGCATCGACCGCCATAGGTGAGCGTAAATGCCGGGATCCACCTTGGATTGGGTAAAGCCATACTCCTCTAGCCATGTTGTGATGGTCTTATTCCAGTTCCTTGGAGCTTGCTTGAGGCCATACAATGATTTCTTCAACAAGCACACTCGCTCCTCGCCATTGATGTCGAAGTGACGGAATCCTTCCGGCTGCCTCATGTAGATTTCCTCCTCGATATCGGCCTCCAAGAATGCCGTCACCACATCAAGTTGCTCCACCTCCCAATCATTATAAGCAGCAAGCGCGAGCAACGTTCGAATAGAAATCACCCTCACTGTGGGAGCGAAGGTCTCGTGGTAGTCCACACCCTTCTCCTGAGTAAACCCGCGAGCCACAAGTCTTGCTTTGTACCGTGTTATCTGTCCATTGGCATCGCGCTTCAGCTTGAACACCCACTTGGAATCTACGAGTTTGCGACCGGCAGGACATGGGACCAATGTCCAGGTTTTCCGAGATACAAGTGAGTCGTACTCGCTCTTGATAGCTGCCTCCCACTCCCCCGATTGGGGACTCCTCAGCGCTTGCTTGTATGACACCGGCTCTTGAACAGTCGGGTTGCTGGCTGACTTAATAGCCGCGGTACTTCCCGTAGTCCATCCATCTCCCGAAGCGCCCGCTGAACGGAGATTATACCTTGGACTGGGTACGCATTGCTGTGGTGCGGCAGTGGATCGAAGATTATACCTTGGACGTGGAGTCTCCCCCGAATGCATGTCCCGTTCATCTTCCATCGACCCGGAATGCTGCAGCGACTCCCGTAGCGGCGACTCCCCCGAAGGTGTATCCCGTTCTTCGCTACACATGGTGCGCGGGATGTTGTCCTCTTCATCATCAGTGCGTTGCTCCGCATTGCTCTCCCCCATGGAGAGGACTGCAGCCTCATCGAACACCACGTTACGGCTGCTCACCACCCGACGAGTAGCAGGATTGTACACCAACCACGCAGGTGATTCGGAAGCATAGCCCACAAAGACACCCTTCCACGCGCGATCGTCAAGTTTGCGGCGTTGAGACTTGTCAACGTGGACATAGGCCGGACAGCCGAAGACCCGCATGGAGCTCAAATCAGCTCGTCTACCGGTCGCCAAGGTGAAAGGTACACCGCCGGCTCCGCTACTATGCACACGATTGCGGACATGCACCGCAGCGGCCATCGCTAGAGCCCAATACGATTTAGGCAGCGCGGCTTGCCGGATCATTGACTGCGCCATCGGGACCAATGTCCCCCACTGCCGCTCAATCCGGCCATGTTGCCAATGCGCGTAAGGGGCAGTGATCTCCACAGCGATGTTGAACTCATCCAAGAGGTTTCGGAATTCAGCACCTAAGAACACCGTGTCATTGTCCACCCGAAGACGACGAACCGTGTGCCCAAGAGAACGGATGGTAGTCAACATGCGACGGAACGAGGCGGGAGCCTCATCCTTGGAGCGGACCGCATCATGCAGCATGAAACGGCTCCGGAAATCAACCGCACACAAGCTGTACCGCCGTCCTCCCAAGGATGGAACACTCATAGGCCCGCAAAAGTCTAAGCCGAGGACCTCAAAGACACCAACGTTCCGGTCAGCCGGCTCACGAGAGATACGGCGGACGTGCGACTTACACACAGCACACGTCTCACAGAAGCCCAACTTCTCCGACGCAGAAAACGCCACACCCTCCACCTGAGTGGCCAAGAGCCCGTCCAATTGCGACTCGCCAAGGTGACCGAGTCGGGAATGCCACAACCGTTTTTCCAATGGCGCAGTGGCGACCGAAGCGGTAGGATTCGACGAAGCAACCCGCGCCGGCAACCACACCAACAAATGCGCGCGCTCCAACGGAACCACCACGCCACCACCATGACCGGCATGAAGACGAAGGTGGTCCACGGGATCAGCTAACACCACAGAATGACCTTGTCGCCGAGCTTGGGTGAGGCTGAAAAGCCGATGGTAAGACCACGACGCACGACGGGATAGCTCAGGAACGTGGAGCACATTCTTTAGCGTGGCAGGAATCTCCTCTCCATCTTCAGCCTTCACAATGATGCGGACCGAGCCCACTCCAACAGCGCGGGCGCTGATACCCTTCACCCAAAGCCGGTCGGTGAGCGCTCGATACTCACAGAAGTCACGGCGCACACTAGTCATGTGATGGCTAGCGCCGCTGTCGGCCAACCACATCCACGTTTCCCCATCGCGCTCGAACATGTGTCGAGCCTCGGAGAATGGCCTCGCAGGGGTGGCTGTCACGTCCATGACCGCCGGAAAAGCAACCGGGGAGTCCACTTGCGCAGAGTTACCTCCGGTGTTGTTGACTGGGCACTCGGACCTGCGATGGCCCTTCTTACCACAGCCATAGCAAACACCACGAAAAATTCTCGCTCCGCCTCTGCCATATGAGGTACGACGAGTAGTCGCAGCTCCTTGAAGAGATTTCAGTTGGTCTTGGAGCTCGGAGACTTGCCGCTTCAAAAGTTCAGTCGTTGAGTCATCATGAGACGCTGCAAAAGCCGTAGGCGTTGGGGGCTCCGTTGTATGTGATTGCGCACGACTCTCGATGCGCATGCCCTTTTGACGAAGATCACGCTTGACGGTATCCATGCTGAGGTCGTGTACGTCCCACGTGTCGGTGATGGAGTGGTATTCGCTGCGCAGGCCCTTCACCAAGTACATGATGATACGCCGGTCGTGGACGACGTCCCCAACTCGGGCAAGCTGTCGTTGCAGTCGAACTAACCGGTTCATGTATTGAATGCCGCTCTCGCCGTCCGCTTGCGGCGTCTCCAAGTCCTGCAATAGTTCCGTACACCGGTAAATACCATCGTCCTCATAATGATTGACTAACGCAGTCGATGCAGTGTGGCCGCAGAGTCTTGTCATCCTCGCTAACATTCTCGATAATGGAAAGGTCGTCCTCCGGCAGCGCAAGAATCAATGTGGAGTACATGTCGACTTGTTGTTGAGAGGAAGCGGCACCATCCGACGACAAAGCCGGAGCCCACTTTTGCATCAAGCCAAATGCACGGAAACGTTTCTTCCACACGTCAAAATCTCGTCTCTCCCCACTGAACTTGGGTAGTTTCACGGAGTCCATTGCAGGTACGACGGATGCGCTCACAAGAGCACCAGAAAATCAGGAAAAATGCCAACAAGAAAAGCACCAAGTACCGGTGAAGAGGCGGGCAACACGGATCAGAAAAGGAGACGACAAAGGGCTGACCGAAGACGCAGTTGTACTCCCGGAGTCTATACAGCCAAGGCAATCAGAAACGAGTCTCAGAAGGTCGGTCAAGTGACGTCGTACAGGAGTGCTAGTACACTTGCGGTAAGATGCCTTTCCAAAAATTCAGCCGGACCACTATAGGCTTTCACGAGAAAAGAAACTGGCGGGTGACAAGCCCCGGAAGCGAATAAAATTCCAGAAAGCGCCAAGCTATAACAAAGGAAACAAGCCGATCTTCACGTCACACGAGTCGGCGTTCGGGGGTTCAAGCCGGCTCCAAGCGACACAATTAAGTCGCTACCAGCCGGGTATCGAAGTAAAGCTACAAACACAAGCAAGAGCCAGCCACTTTGTGAGCCAGCCGCACCTCACGTATCGTGCGACACCACAAAGGTCTACCACTCTTCGAGAAGCAAGCTCTAGGTTCCAGTCAAGACAAATGACTCCAACAACTAGCAGCTAGAGGGCCCATAACCTGTCAAAGTTGAGGGGGCGATAAGGAATGTTTACACTCGGTGAGTGACACTGCATGTCATCTCACCCTCAGCAAGTGCCTAGCACTTGCCTATCACAGGACACGCACTCACCTTGTGGTGAGCACACGCCAACATATATTCTGAGCCTTTAGATGATATCTAACGCTCATCAACTTGCCACCATCAGCAAGCTAATCCTCTCTATTGTTGATTGGCTTATCATCTTATTGTGCTGAGTCACAGCCGTACTATCACGATGCTACATGACCAACATTGTTGTGTAGCAACTTGATTATTACACAAAACCATGTTTCGCAACATTCGGATTGCATTGTCAACAAGGGAGAAAATGTCTCAAGGACCAACAGTCTGGCGGCTACGCGCCGACACGGGCGGACATGTATGGCAGAACGCGTTCGCTGTAGCTATTGCTATATGAATGAATCAAAGCCCCAATAGAAGGAGGTGGCCGACATGAATTTTGTTTCTCGGGTCGTATCGTAGGTGAGAGCATGCCATCCAATTGAAAACATATGCGCGTGCACAAATAAAAATATCGATTGGACCGCTGCGAATGGGTTTCCCCCAGGGTCCCAATGATTATCAATTTAGAAAGTGTTGCTACAGGCTATCGTCCGGCAACCCGTGCGTCATGTAGTATGCCATTCGGTGGGGTTAGGGCACAGCACTGGTACGCTGCGGAGAGCGTCAACCTGCAGTTAAGCATTACATTTTTGGGGGCTTCCAAGCATCTGATGGCTACTACTCGAATGCTACCGGTCGAGGCTAGTCACATGTCTTTTCGCTCTGACTTCCACGAATTGACGTGAAGTGACACAAGTTCGGAGAGCCCTCAACAAAATCCCAAGTACCTGACTGAGAACGAGTGCCGCACTCCTCATATACAATGCAAACTGTCAACTATTGTGAACTCTATTTTCAGAGCTTCCTACAAAGCCAAACATGGACCACTAATGGCTATCCCGCTACTCCCCCACACCCCGGTCACACTTTTCTCCCCCGTCTATGAGTTCGCAGGAGTAATAGCAGCAGTGACACAATGCTCACCCACGCCAACCCCATCGCGAGCATCACCATGTGGAGGTACTGTGTCTCAACTTCGATGTTCACATGTCGTTGCCCCTCGCTACCAAGCTGCGATTCCGGATTCCAGGCCCGCCGCTCCTGGTCCCTACGTGAATAATCAGATTTTGCAGATCCCCCAGCATCTACAACCTGCGGTGGCCTAGCACCTCGACCCAAGCGAATCACTTGTTTCTCAAGCACCTGCGGAGCATTGCCCTCATGCTTAGCCCCGACGACAACATCCGGAAGCATGCGGTAGCCAGGCACCAAGTCCTCGATTTCACTAGGGTTGCGGTACGGCACCCAATGAAGCTGGTGGCACCTATCCACTGGCGACGTTGGGTCACTCAGGCCCGCGAATGCCATGTATTGCTCAATAGAGCGCACGTTGCCGAAATTGAAGTGCCCAAACTCTGCAGCATCCACTGGGCCGCTGAAGGGACGGTGCAGCTCAAGCGCGAAGCGGTTTCTGCCTTCCATTGTCTCTCGCTGCTTTTTCTCCTGATCATACTGCACGTTGAAGACACTGCGCACAACGCGAGCCAAAGAGAAAACAGACAGATTAAAACGATATGTCATGGCAACACGATGCGCGAGCCACCGTACGAGGTGTGTGTGCTGTCTAAATAGTGGTGCAACCGTGTCACTGCGGCACCGCCCCTCACCTGGCTGGAATACGGGAGTAGTTGTGAATCATGCCCAGCCCCTGCAATGAAGGTGAGTACATGTCGTATCCAAATGTCCACAAATGGCTCGCCCGCATAAACTCCTCCCCATCGAACATCCACGCAGTGTGCGGATTGACCTTCACGCGCTTTTCACTGTGGCATTTAGAGAATGACAGGCCTGCAAGAGGATGTGCATCAGTAGCGTGGATGAGAGAGGTCAGTGTGCGGACATAAGGAGTCCGGGAGAGAATCTGACCAGTGTGTGAGAGATGAGACAAAAGGGCAGAGTCACACCAGCGCCCCAAAAGGGTGACATCGCCGGAACCTTGCTGTTCAGTGTGTTGGACGCCCCTGCATTTCGGAAGAACGTAGGCTCCACTGGCGCCTTGCACAGGTGCGGGGCCTGATCGTCCACGATGTGCGTCATGCCGTCCGCGCCCATGTGTTCCACATCTTCGATGTAGGTGGTGAGCACAGCCATTTCATTGTCCGCATTCACCCAGTCCTGGATGATGCGCGTGTCCCAGGAGCGCAGCAGGATGGAGTGCGCATCCAACTCCAGGCAGAAATCCTCATCCTCGATGAGACTCTGCTGCCTGGCGCGTGCCAGAGTGGGCCCCTTTGAGTCCTCAGCTTCCATATGCAACACGCGCACCTGCTCACGATACCTACACTCGCCATGCTCAGGCCACTCCGCCGCGGCCATTACGCAATACTCGTCCAGACACACCGCGTCCACCTTGGCACGTTGATCCACCACGCCCACGGTCAAGCTCTCGGGGTGGTCCGCACGCGCGAAGGCGGTGAATATAGTTTTCCCGCAGCGCCACCCGTCGCGAAAGGACGCGAGGCCGAGGAAGACGGTGTGCGCGCCCGCCGGTCCGCCGGAAAGCACTGGCGTTGGGGGGCGCGCGAGACTCATCACCGGATCTTGCTCCGTCGGCTGATTCTGAAGCTCCGGCTGAATCGTCACCCACTTGCTCCGTCCGTCCCACACCATCGTCTCCCCTTCCGTTTGCGCCGTCCGAGGGAAAGAGGCGCCGAGAAGCAGCAGCAGCGCCGCGCCCAAGACACCCCATCCTCCGCGGCCCCTCTCGCAGGAATCCGACACCATGTTTGATGGCCCACTCCGCACAATCCTTGTGCGCTAGTCGTTTGACTCAAGACGCCCGATCAAGCCGAGCCGTCGAGCGGCAACAACAGCCGCGCACGGCGGACTTCGTCACTCAGAGACATCATGATCACTCTCGAATCACATCTCTTTGTATCGCCTACATATACGGGTACAGTATCGTTTTTAGGGTTTATCGCTACATAGATATGAGTGCGCCCTTCGCGGTGGAGCAGTGGTAGGCACACCATGCCATGGAGGGACGATCTTCACGGACTCTTTCATGGTCGCGATATGAAAAGGGTCGTTCCGCCGCAGGATCTTTCACTGTCACACTTACGTACGGGTACCCTCACCTGCCGGGTGCGGGCGGCCTCCAGAAAAAAATCCAAGCTTGGGTACGCTATTTGAGAATAATTTCTTACAAGAAAAAGCAGTGGAGGCCACCAAGCAAAAAGAAGAAAAGAGGAAAAAACCTAAGGGTTGTTTCATATGCACGACTTCATGCGGAGATATAGCGGCACATGTAGTAACACGTAGCAAAACGTACTGGCATGCCACGCGTGTACAGTGCCACGTCGCAATTTCATTTTTGTCCCCCTCGCGGTCAACGATTGTCGAGAAAACGATGTCGAGCAAAGGAATAGTTGTGGCGGTTAGCTTTCTATAGCTAATTGCTAGCACAAATCTGTTCTATTATGTTCTGTTCATGTGCTTGATGTCACATTGGCGGTGTAGATGGAAGATGATGAGGGGATGTCTCACAGCTTGCACTTAAGCAATATATGTTGTAAGTGAACAAAGGAATTGTTAAATGGTTCTGTCACCTCCCTCTACTGCACTGGGCTTAAATAACTTTCCGCCCAGATAGCTTACGCCTGCTCATACTCGCTTACGTGTCGGGCGTTAGGGCTTTCCAACCGTCGTCTACATTCTAGTGACGCAGCTCGACTAGCATGGAGAATTACGACGCGGCTCAGTTTGCATCGGAAACCTCGCTTAGGCGGGTCATCTGGCTAGTTAGATTAACTATGCGTACCTGTACGTACCGGGAGGTATTGTTCGCACAGTATGCATCAGTACCCTTACAATATTGCAGTAGCGACGTACCCACGTTGTACGTCCATCCGATGGAAAAGCACGAATTGGAATTAGTAACGAGTACATGTACAATGTAGTGTAATGTATTGTTGCATGATTGTACTCGTCACACTCGTACCCTCCCCCTCTTGACAGATCTCCGAGGCCGCCGCGAGGCGGACCTCCGTGGTCTAAGCTCCTTTATTGAAGCAGGTACTGGGACTTAGGAATGCGCGCTGGGTGAGCGTGCATGAAGTCGATGTACACCCGAGTCTTGGCAAACTTGTGCCATTGGGACGTCTCCAAGAAATCTTGTAACGCCGTTGTTTTTTGTACCTCGTTCAACCGGTGCCGGACATGTGGAATGTCGTCATCACGGAAGTGCGTCATAAAGAGCAAATATTTGCCTCGTCGTCTAGGTAACGACTTGATGCACACATGTGTGAGACGTCGAACTCCTCGTCGTCTCCCTCTGGAACAGTTACCGGGACAGCTGGTCGTAGTGGAGCGGTAGAGCATGGTCGTAAATTGTTCACATGGAACACATGATGTAATAAGCGTAATGTCGCTGAAAGTTTCAATCTGTAAATGTGTTTTCCAATTTGCTCCTCCACCATAAAAGGTCCACGCCGTTTGTCTCTGAGTTTCATGTTAGGCTGTCCACGTAGAAAAAGGTTTGCTGTAGCGACTGTCACTTTGTCTCCTCTGACGAAGTGTGGTGATGTAGACGGTTATGTGCGTGCCTACATCTCGTCCTTGTGTAGCTGTAACACAGAGAGTACCATGGTATGTATTTCATGTAACACTCGTAGCCGCTCTGTTGCGTCTTGCGAAACCGAAATTGACGGTCGCATGCTAAACATCAAGCTAAGAGGCTCTTCGGGAGAGAATCCAAAATTAGCCTGAAATGGTGTGTGCTCAATTCCGAGTGCACGACATGCGTTGTACGCAAATTCCACTTGCGGCGGCAAAGTTGTCCAATCAGAGCCGTCATAGCAGCAGAAGCAACGAAGAAGATGCTGAAATGTGCTATTCACTCGCTCCGTCAGTCCGTCTGTCTCAGGGTGTCGACTGAAAGATATGTTCATGCACGTTCCGAGGCGTCGCCAAAGTGTCTGCGACAAGCCACTGACGAATTTCGGGTCGCGGTCACTGATCAGCACACGGAGTAGTCCGTGTAATCGGTAGACTCCCTCTACAAATAAAGTTGCAGTTTCTTCGGCAGTAACAGTCTATGTACACGGCAGAAAATGGGCCATTCGAGTCAGATGGTTTACTACAATCAGCGCATTGTTAAAGCCATTGCTCTCAGGTAAGTGTGTCAAGTAGTCAAGACCAACTGTGTGCCACGGTTTGGCAGGAACAGTCAATGGGTAAAGAGTCGCAGCCATATGTGGTTGAATCTTTGCTCGTCGACATACGACGCAGCCCTCACAAAAATCTTTCACATCTTGGCCAAGTCGTTTCCACCTGAATATGTCGAGCGCTTTAGCAAGAGTGCTAGCAACTCCTCTGTGACCAGCTTACGAACTTTCGTGCAGCTCTGTGATCAATCTCAGTCGGAGCTCAGAGTTCCGCGGAATATAGAGGCGATCGAGGCGCCAAAAGCATCAACCATATGTCTAACACCTTTGGAGCCAAGGTTTTGACGTAGCCGAGGGTGGGTTGGCGGCTTGGTGGTCATTATGCTGACCCGTGGGTACGAGAGGGTGAGTTAAAATCGGACCGCCCGAAGGTTTTTGTAGTTGAAATTCGTCGCCGGCTGTCACGATCCACCCCACCACCCGACGACACCACCCAATAAGCGACCCCGACCACCTACAATGGCCGTCTGGCCCACCAAGAGTGAAAAACCGACACCCCTAGTGGTATCGAGCCATGCGTGGGTGCGTTTCGTCACCCGTTCACGCGTTGATTCCGCCACTCGGGGTAGACATACGCAAGCCGATTCGGTGAGCGCGCTCTTTTTTCTTTCTTTTTCGCGACTAGAATCTGCTCGTCCTCCCGATACCGACTCGTACTTGCCCCGCAACTGGACCGACACCGTAATATCTAACTCCACATGCACCCCCGCTCTGCGACACATGTTTGTCGTTGCCATGTCTAGGCGTGCCAGCCCCATCGTCGCCCCTTCCGATGCTTGTTCGACCCCGCCCGACCACGACGTACGACTCACCTTTTACCTTTTACCGGCCTCAACAAGACCCATCGCCAACAACTATACGATCGTGGTGCTCAAATTTGGAAGAATGAGCATAGCGTAGGCTACTTGGAGGCCGGTCTCCGTGCTACCGAGGAGGCTGAAATTAGCGTCCTTAATACTACAACCACTCCCTCAAGAACGGCATCTGGCGGCGCGTTTCCGCTCAATTCAAGATTATGAAGGCCATCGACATCTTCGGGCCAGAGGAAGGCGACGAGGAGGACGCAAACACTCCGGCACCCCACGACAACCCATGCCACACCACCAACGAGGCTGATGAACAACGTCCGCCGCTCAACCCCATCTTTGCTACCGCTGCTGTCCGTCGGGGTGTTGGCCGGAAAGCAAATGTGGGAGGAAGAGGAAGGCAAACCGCGTGCCAGTGGCAAAGGACAAGCACAAAAAGACCAAGGGCGTTGACAGTCATAAAGATTACATGGGGGTAGTCAAGAGTGTGCTAGCACTTGCAGTTAAATGCGACCAATGTTTGCGTGCTGCAGCGACTCAAGCTGAGACAACGCTATTAAAGGATGACACCTTTACCATAAGTCACTAATGGTGCCGCGCCCTGATCTGAACGTTTATCTAGACCATCATAACTTTACCCACTCCCCAAAAGATTGGCGGTCCTCTAAGCTTACTCGCAATTGAAGAGCCCATCGCCGGCGTTGTGTGCCGCGTCCGCAGCACGGTCTTAGAAGTCGCCTCATGGGCGGTCCCTTCATGTCTTCATATTTCTAACGCTCTTTTCTCCCTCTCTACACACACATTCACTCCAACGCGCGCGCGCGCGCACACACACACACACACACACACACACACAACACTCACACATTATCACACAGTCACACACACACACACACACACACACACACACACAACACTCTCACACACACACACACACACACACACACAGTCACACAGTCACAAGATGAAGCGAACGACGACAGCGTGCAAGACGAGGGGGAGGGTAAGAGCGGGCGGGTAACAGCCAAAAACATACCGTCACGCTCAGGCAACGCTACTGACGAAGAGTCTATTGCGTTGGAACGCGGCCAAGACCTAGGGAAGAAACGCATGGCAAGCAATAGGGCACAAGAAGAGGAGGCAAAAAACGCGAAGAGGCGCAAGGCAGTGGTCGAAGCTGTTACCCACGCCATCACTGTTCTTGAGACCATCGCCGCACGTGGCCTCGGCACGTTTTATTTCACTTGAAGTGAAAGACTTGAAGGCGATGCTTAAACATGACGACCTCGAAGCTCAGGAGGTTAACTATGGGTAAGAAGGCCTACCTCAAAGATCGGGTGGTGGCGTTGACCAGTGTGAACCAAGCGGCAGCTGAATTCGCCGCCGTGGCGGCCGAGCGTGCGACTCTTGCTCCCGTCGTCCCCGCCGAGTCAAAACAAACGCCATGTACGGCCGCGTCCGCCGCCATCCACCCCGCCATGGCCGCCCCCGCGACCTTATGCCCCCCGGCAGGCCTCTTGCCCCCATTGATGATTGGAGTCGCCGTGAGTGGCCCCAGTGAGACCCACCCTAACTATCGTGATGGGCGAGGTCGGGGCTCTGCCCGGGTACATGTACATGTAGCGTTCGCGGAGCGCACGGCTAGTAATTAAGTAAGTGTCACGTTCGACCGCCCTACTACATATCTAAGTTTCAGGGCCCTCACATTGGCCGGAAAAACTAATGCATGCAACACTACATGGAATGGGTAGGTTTGGCACCTCACAAAGTATGCCTTGCTAGGGTTTGATACTCTTGAGCGGGCAAGGACCCGACCTTTGGGTAGGTTTTGTAGTCCATCATGACGGCCATGTGCTAGAAACTAAAATTAATAGGTACCTCACTCAACATGGCTCATGGAGACGGGTCTGCCGCGTATGTGTCACGGACTAAAGCCTCATTTATTTTTGGCTACTCTTTTCTTTCGAGGTCCCATCCTAAATCGCGATAGCGATACACGACGAGCGGGGTGTTTCGTTAGTGCAGAATAGTTGAATAGAAACGGACCAAGTCTACGGTAGCGGGTGAAGAAAAATGTAGGGTCTTGTCGCTCACCGACTAAACTTCGTCGCGCATAGAGGGTGTGACTGTGCAAACATGGTACGCGGAATACACGAAGCGACACACGTTTATGTTGCGGAACGAAGATTGAAGACGCAGTGGACGACGAATAGCGGAAGAAGAAGGGATTGAAGCGAAAGGAAGCGTGCGCGGCCGTAGTTATCTCGGTAATTGGTGTTACCGTTACGCCAACGTCCTTAGCGGTAACCTGCGGTAAGACTATTACCGGAGCATCCCGTTGGCAATCCGGCGCACTTCCAAGTACAACCTCAAAAGTCGGTATCCTTAGTGTAATTGTGTTAAAGTTGGGAACGGGACAGCGCCACCTCGACCCTCCACCGCATTACCAAACCCGATAAAACTACCGCAACCTCTCCCTCCGCTGTCCTTGAGGCGGTACACTCTCACTTCGCCACCGAACTCAGCCGCGCCACCCCACACGAACTGCCCATCCCCCCATGGGAACTCCCAGACAACCCCGACAACTTTACCATCGAACCCCGCGGGGACCCCTCTCTCACCCTCGCCGACATGTTAACCCGCGACACGTTCGATAAAACCCTTAACTCACTAGGCACAGGCAAAGCCCCCGGCCCCGAATGTCCCCAACGAAATAATCAAATTCTTGTCACCAGCGACCCGCTCCGCCCTCTTCTCTCTCCTCTCCCTCCTCGCCCATAAGTCCTACACCCCTCCTGGATGGTGCCACAGCACAACATGCCTGCTACATAAGAAAGGTTACCCACCCTCCTCGACAACTACCGCCCTATCGCCCTCATGAATAACCTCCTTAAACTATGGACCGCGCTAATAAAAGATGCAGACTCGAAATACGCCGAAACCCACGGCATTCTCAGTGACCAACAAGACGGATTCCGACAACACCACAGCATCCACGACGCACTTTCATCCATCATCATGACGATGGAGGACGCAAAACTCCACAACAAAGACATCTACGTCATGTACGCGGACTTCAAAGGCGCGTTCAATGCTGCGGACCACCGCACCATGTTCAAACACATGTGTCAACTCGGTATGCCCTCCATCTTTGTCGACACATGCGAACACCTCTACGGGGTCTCATCCACCGACTACATTACCCCACACGGCCCCACCCCTCCATCCACAGAAATCGAGGAACCTTACAGGGAGACACCGTCTCCCCATTTCTCTTCACCCTCTTGCTTGAACCCTTCCTCCGCTGGCTCACGGTGGACAGCCGGGGCTATCGCCCAGGCCCTCCTGCCACTAACGTCGACCCCACAGAGCCCACGGCCACATACCCAGGACACGGCTTCGCCGACGACCTCATCCTAGCCACGGGCTCGACCCCCAACATGGCCATCCAACTCCGGAAACTCTCCCTCTTCAGCGCCTACACAGGCATGACCGTCAACATCCGAAAATGCTGCATCACCGGTGCCCTCTGGCGCTCAAGCAACGCCCTCTCCCTTGCCAACATTGCCCTCCTCGCATCCCGCCTCCAAACTCAGTTCATCACCATCAAATCCATCCAAGCCCCCATCCCCTCCATAGGCCCCTCGGATACATACCGCGTCCTCGGAGTTGGACTTAATAACACCTCCCTCACCTTCACCAAGCACTGGAACGAGCTAAGACGTACAACCGCATCCCTCATCACCGCCCTCTCCTCCTCCCCACTAACACAATCCCGCAGAATCATAGTCATCCGTTGCCTCCTTATCGGCAAGCACTTAACCCTCCAGCTCGGCCTCTTCACCGACTCCCAACTCGACACCCTCGACGGCCAAATCTGCCGCGCACTCCACTCCGCCGTCTCCTCGGTACGTAACCTCCCCCGCACCGCCCTCCACCGCCCTACCACAGACCTAGGATACGGCCTCCCCTCCCTCAAAGCCCACGCCGCACAACTCAATGTTTGCCATCTACATAAAATCATGAACAACCCAGGATATCGAGGCCACATGGCCCGAGCACACATCCGCACCATTTCCACCACATACTCCCACTGGCCAATTGAATCCATCATGTCCGGCAGTCCCCCCCCACCCACACTCCGATGCCTCGTGATAGCTCAACACGATGCGGGCACCATGTTCCACAACATCCCTCCACACTCCGAGTCCACTTCACCAGACAAGACAACACCCTCCTCGCCTCACTCCGAGACAAAGCCACACACATCACAGACCCTCACACATATAAACAAGCATACTGTGATTTCTCTCCCCGCAAAACACACGCCTCCCTCCTCCCCGCCTCACCCACCTCTGAAAAAATAACATAACCACATGGCCACAAGTCCTCCTCCGCGCCACCTCCTCCTCCTTCATACTCAAATCCTGCAAGTCCATCTCCAAACTCACGGGGTCCACCATCCCACTTTCAGTCCCCATTCGCCTTCTCGCCGCAATCCTTACCGGACCCTCCGATACCATCCACAACCGCCTGTCCATCACACGCCTCACCCCCAAACAAGCATCCCCCCCACCACTGTCCACCCCTCATGGATGCCCTTCCTCTCCCCACACCTTCCCCGCCCCCCCCACCCTCTCATCCGGCATCCACACCTCCCGCACCAGACCCTCTCCCCCCACTGCACCCACCACACACATAGACACAGAATACCTCACTCCCTCAGACCACCACTTCCCCCCCTGCGACGTTACTCGCATCATTTCCAAGCACAAGGACACAGAATACGGCCAAACACAGTACATGGTTGAATGGCCCCCGGAACACCTCACGGAATGGGACATACAACTCCAAGTCGACGACGGCTTCCGCCTCATCTCCTCCACCCCCACCTCGGTATGCCTCCCCACCCCCTCCCCCGCCGACTGCTCCATATGTCACGACCCACTGCACACAAAACCCACCTCCATCTGCTGCACATGCCCGCATTTTGCCGTCCATTCCCAATGCCGCCCCGCTCAAGGACCCGCCACATGGCAGTGCGAATGGTGTGCTCGCGGCCAACAACACGACCTCATCCGCCTCCACGAGGTCCAGTGGGCACCATGCCTACAACTCCACGACACCATCAGTGAGACCCCTTCCGGCCCCACCGCCCTCACCGCATTTAACTCCGGCTTGTCTCCTCCACGACACCCCTCATGCCAGAACCCGGACCCCCTACATGGACGCACCCCCTAATCACATTCAACCACGACCCCATCCACCCCGACCTCGACATGCTGCCTACCGGTAAATTCGCCCAACACACACACCCAACACTACACGACACCACCATACTATGCACTCCCGACGGCCGCGCGGTCACCACCCTTAACGGCCCCCGCGTCCGCCAGCTATTTCAACTCTTCCGCCCCGACCTCTCGCAGCACACGTTCGAAGAGGAGGTCGACCACCTCCTCACTCGCCTGGGCTCCCGCTCAGAAATCCACTCCCCCTCACCCGCCACCACCACCCGTAATAGATGGGCCACTAGAGAGGACCTCCTCACAGCTCTCCGCCACACATTCCACATCCACACAGAACTCTACTCCGACCCCCTCAATAAATCCCTTCACTCACACGCCTACCACTCACTATACCCCGAAGACATAGTCTTCTCATTTAGCGGCAGCAATGCCCCACACATATGGTACGGGACCAACATCGCCAACCCAGAATACGACCACGAATGCATGCGCCGCGCCATGGAACACGCAATCATCAGCGCACACCTCACAGCCTCTCACACACCCAGCGCAACCATCCTCATACTCCCCCGATGGGAACACACACCATATCGCCACTCCAAATACATCAACTCATCATACACAAACCACCTCTACACCCTTCCCAACGACGCAAACACCTTCCTACCCCCCGACCAGCACACTGGCCACCCCACCCCTACCCCATTCGGAACACGCTGGATGGTCGACATCTACCTCGTCGCTAACCCCCTAGCCCTCTCCACCCTACCCTCACACACAGCCATGACCGCACTACAAAACACACTCGAGTCTATCTACGACACGCACCTCCCCAACGCCACCATCACTATCCCACCTCCTCACCTCATCGACACCTACTCACCACACAAAGCATGCATCTACCATCTCCCCCCAACCCCTCACACCCCCTCACCTATCCCCTCCATGAACGCATGCAACTAACATACTCCCCCACCAGAGGAACTCTTGCTTGGAACTGGCAGGACTTTGTATACACAGACGGCTCATAAAAGGGAGGCTCCTCCCCCCTAGGAGCAGCCGCCACCCACCCGCCCGCCTCGGACACCCGCATCAAAATTCTGGTGACCTCTACCCCACCCTCGCACACCATTAATCGCGCTGAACTAGCGGGCATAGACATAGGCCTCCAACTAGGCCATACCCATCTCCTTACCGATAGTGCGTGCTCCCTCCGCCTCATACAAGGCTACTTAAACTGCCCATCCGCTTACATACACAACATCCACCGCGACACGCTCCTCTCCATCACACACACCCTCAAAACCCGCAGCACCGCAGGCATCCGCACACACCTCGGCAAAATCAAAGCACACAACCACTCCCTAGGAAACGACCTCGCAGACACACTAGCTAACCAAGTCGCGGATGGACACCCACCCGACGTAACCTACTCCACAGGTTCGGACGTGTCGATAGGCCGCTGGACCTGGCCGTACACCCTCACTCCACAAACCCTAGGGGAACCCATACCCTAAAGATACACCAACCTCAAAGATGACGCTCACACCTACAGCACCAAACACACACACACACCTCTCGCAAACATCCAAACACGGTGCCCTCCTCGCCCGCGCCGCGGACGGCGCGGACTTCACTTTCCACAAAGAAAACACAACACTCACCAACATCCAATTCACCCACAAGCAAGAATTCATGTGGGGAGTCCACAACACCCGCCTTCTTACACACAACCCCGCCCTCCGCTGCCCCATGTGTGCCCAATTCACTA
>JAPMLY010000138.1:0-37500 GCA_026401115.1 Tetraselmis chui
TGTGTGTATGTGTGTTTGTAAGTTGGTTGATGGGCTTTTATGAGCATATTCCTAGTGGGTACATGCAACTACGTTTGCGAGTGTGCGAAAGAGAGCTTGGAGCGTACTGCAGCCTGCTTCGTCTGTTTCCCAACATCAGCGCCCTCCGCCTTCTCCCCCTCAGCAGCCTCCATTGCATCATTGGCCACATTCACAGGGGGCTGAGGCTGCTGTTTGGGTTTGGGGGGTGCCCTCTTCCTTTTCTGCTTCGCTGGAGTTGCCGCCGCAGCATCTCCCCCCCACATCACCGACCTCCTCCGCTACAACCTTCGGCTGCTCAACCTTTGCTTTCGGTGCACTACGTTTGGCAGCTTTCTTCACGGGCTGGGTTGCCTGGGCCGGCGCCGCAGCAGGAGCCGGCTCCACGGCCGCCGCCTGCGCATAGAAACGTTTAACTAGACGCCTACACCTTCGCTCGTCAATCTGTACTCTTGAAAAGTAGGGAAGATGTGGGGGACGCACAAAGTGCGGGCTGTTGCTTGCCATGTGAGGAGCAAACAACATGTGTGCGTGAAGAAAAGAGAGTGTGCGCTTGCGAGTGAGAAAAGGAGTATGCGTGTGTGTGTGTGTGTGTGGGGGGGGGGGGGGGGGGGGGGGGGAGAGAGAGAAAGAGAGAGAGAGAGAGAGAGAGAGAGAGAGAGAGAGAGAGAGAGAGAGAGAGAGAGAGAGAGAGAGAGAGAGAGAGAAAGAGAGAGAGAGAGAGAGAAAGAGAGAGTAAGTGTGAGAAATAATGCATAGGTACGTATTTCTACGAGACAAAAAGAGAATGCGTAGTTTATCATGTTTGTGTGTGAGTGTGTCTACATATCTGTGAGTGTGTGCGTGGGGGCCACGAAGTTGTGCGAGTGAACATTTTACAGGTACTTGCATTGATGTATGTGTGTGTGGTGTGTGCGCGCGCATGCAGGTTTGGGTGTGTGAGAGCGAGAAAGTGCAGTTTTGAGAGACATGGTGTGTGTGTGTGTGTGTCTGTGTGAAAGAGAAATGGGTATGAGGTGAGTATGCAGGTAGAAGAGAGTGAGAGGCAGTGCGTGTGAGAAGCTTTGGGAGGGGGGTACCTGTGCATCAGTGCGTTTCGTAGTTTTGACAAACACGTGCGTCCTGGTCGGGAGTATGCCTGAGAGAGAGCAGCACAGGCTGAGTCTTAGTGAACAAGGGGGGGCTTTGGAGGCTGTGTATAAGTTGGTAATAGGGAAGGGGGAGTGAGAGAGAAGATTAAGGGACAGGAAGGCCAGTATGTGCAGAGGTGAGTGGAAACGATAAAAAGAGTGGAGCATAAGGAGGGGCGAAATCATGTAATCAAACTACAATTGAGGTTAGGAGGGAGGTGGGTGTAGCGGCGGCGTCACTTCGGTGGTATCACCTGCTGCATAGTGCCCCGGTATCAGGTAGCCGGTGGGTTCTTCATCGCCTTCTGGGACGGGGATTCGGCTGTTGGCGGGGTGCATGAATAGTTTGACGGCGGTGACGGTGCCGTGGTCGGGAAACAATTCACGGTGGACCTCCGTAAACGACGCTGCGAGCGCAGTCAAAACCACTTCAGCGACCACCCTACAACAGTGGATATACTCCACCTTGGCGCGCTCGCGCCTCGCCGAGCTTGCGAAAAACTATGGTGACACGAGTGTGGGGTGGCATCGCACCCATAACGTCCGCGACGGTGACGGCCGTGGTCGCTACCATCGTCGCGAAGCGCGTGCTCAAGTCGGTGTCCACGTACAGCACCTGCCCTCCCGAGGAGCTCCCCTCCGCCGGCATCGCAACGCTCCAAGTGTTACACCCTGCTGGGTACTAGTTCCTCCACCTCGACTTGGAGCAACGAGGGTAGCGATAGTCGGAACGTTTAGTCGTTATATAGAATGGGCGCCGATGGTCTTATTTACACTCGCGACCGCTGTGCTTGAGCCTTGAGAGCAGATGTGCAGTAGTGTGTTGGCGGCTGCGAAGTGGCGATTCGCCATCTCGGATACTACTTACTACTGGAGGCGGCGCGGGGACGATGTGGATCGCCGGTGATGCGGCAGCGCGAATATACTATTTTGATATAATGTTCTGTTATCGTGATTCAATGATATGATATCAACGATCTCAAGCATAAATTTTACAGCCATAAATGTAATTAAAACTACCAAACAAATAAGATTGAATCTAAAACTAGCAGTTGTTTGAGTATATATGAATTAAGAGTTCATTTTGAAAATAACAAGGACTGGTATGAGCTTCAAATAAATGGTCTCTTTGTACTTATCAATATGAAATTACCTGCGCAAAGATCGTGATATATCATATACCATCCGCGCAGTTCCTCGAAGGTACTGGAACCTTTACCCGTCGCGCCACTGGATAATGATATATGATAGTGTTAACGGAATAACCCATCATTAAATGTGTGTGTGTTTCAACAGATTGAGTATGTAATATCATCAAGCATAACAGAAAACAAAAATATTTATAATTCAATGAGCTCCCGTGCGACAGAGAATTTATATATGAAATTATGCTTGATAAGCCGCAGACAAGGGTACCCGCGTGATATTACGTAGGGAGGGCATAATTATTTCCTTGATGATATGAAGATATTTCAGGTATAGCGATGAATCATTTAATTTGGTCCCTTGAACAACGTACTACATTAAAAAACGGGTACGGGAGCGGGCCGGGCTGGGCTGGGGGGTTGGGTGCCAGCCCAGCAGGAGGACGTCACATCCATACTCTCAGACAAACGATCAGCACTGCTTGACAGCTTTCACAGCCGAGCAGCCAGGCGGACAACAGAAGACCGACGCCCTCTTCGTTACGCCAGTCACAACCCAATCAAGGAGTCCTTGCACAGCGAGCCGTCACAGGGCGCTATCACTTCAGAAGCGTCGCGTATCACCCCGCCGGGCGACCGTACAGCAAAGCTCCTCGCCGTGGCTTCCTCGCGGCGGTTCGACCGCAGTCGCACTCTGGTACCCGGGTAAAAGACAGTACCGGGTCGCGATGGGCACGGGGCCGTCTAGCCTGCTTGCGGCATCCTCGACGGGCGACGCCCGTGCAGTCCGCGACCTTCTAGCTTCTGGAAAAGGCGAGGAGGTAACGGAGGAACAAGGGTGGTCTTGGCTGCACGTGGCCGCCGTTAAGGTGCCTCCGCTCATTATTTTTCCGTTTCCGCAGCACCAACGTCATTTTGTACATAATTCCTGACAAACGTCACCGTCGATACCCACTTTCGCCGGGATTCTGAACTCGACGACACCTACGCACGCTCAACAGGGGCATGTGACCGTGGCTAAGGAAGTAAGCGGCCTGCCACGGCACCTCTCAACGCAATATCTTGAGCGGCGAGATCGTCGGGGGAGGACGCCCCTTCACCTCGCAGCAGCCGAGAACCATCCCGAAGTGTGCCACGTGTCGCACTCCCCGTTACCCTTACACATATTTCTTGTCTACGGCGGTCTTGAAGATTGACCCCCCGTGCTTGGCGAGCTGGGCTGGATTAGCTGCTATGCCTGTCTTCCGCTCAGGTTGTGGCGGTGCTATTACGCGCGGGGGCGGCCGCGACGGCGCGCGACGGCAACGGACTGCTTCCGGTACATAAGGCTGCCCATGCGGGCGCCGCGGCTGCGCTGAGAGTGCTGACCACCGCCGAGCCGAGACGCGTCGACGAGCCCCTCGATGACGGCATGACGCCGCTGCACCTCGCGGCCTGGAAGGTAAGACGCTGCGGACGCGGCTCCCGCCTCCGTCGTGACTGTCGGGGAGAGCTGTTGTGCTGATAGTGCTTTGCGCGACGGTTGGGCGAGCCTCGACACAAAGGGGGAACGGGGCTGGGCCGGCGGGGGTGGGGGTGGGGGTGGGGAGAGGAGAGGGGGTGGTCAGCATAACCGGTAAATGACAATTGCTATTGCCTCATCCTGTGCGCACCGGCGAACACAGACACAGTCACACACACACACACACACGCACAGTCTCACACAGGCACACACATACATAAAACACACACATGAAGCACACACACAATCACACAGACACACACATACACACACGTAAAACACACACATGAAACACACACAATCACACACACACACACACACAAACATATAATCACACACACAAACAAACACACACACACACAAACACACACACATGAAACACACACACAATCACACATACACACACAAACACACAATCACACACAAACAAACACACACTATTACACACACACATAAAACACACACACAATCACAGACACACACACACTAACACACACACACACACTCACACTCACAATCACACACACACACTCACACTCACAATCACACACACACACACACGCACAGACACACACAATCACACACATAGTCATACACACACACACAAAACACACAATCACACACACACACACGCACAGACACACACAATCACACACATAATCACACACACACACACAAAATACACACACACACACAATCACAAACACAAAATACACAATCACACACACACAATCACACACATAATCACACACACACACACACACACACAATCACACACACATAAAACACACACACACTCACACACACACACACACATACACACACACAAATCACACACACACACACACACTCACAATCACACACACAATCACACACACACACACACACACAAAGTACACACACAATCACACACACAAACACACACACACACGCAAACACACACACACACACAAACAAACATAAAATACACACACAATCACACAGCCACGCACAATGTCTAAACCATTTTGACACACATAAATGCATTTATGCAAATGAACCTTTACCGACGCATTCACTAACACACGCACACTCTTTTGCAGGCTCATTCATGTTCACATACAAAAGATAAAAACAGCTGGCTCACTCTCTCACTTGCCCACCTCAATGGCAGGGATCAACGGAGAGCCTACAAGTCCTCCTTCTGGCGGGAGCCAGCTTCATGAAGCGCAACAATAGAGGGGGCACCGCGCTTCATGAGGTGGGCGCATGGGACTGTGACACTCCCCCCTTCCCCCCCCTTGCAGAGACCAGGGGTGTGGCGGTGCGGCAGACAGCGCTGCACTCCGTCACTGTGGCTCCCTTCACTGCCTCTCAACTGTATTTACACAGCTCTACACTCGGTTATGGGGCCGCACAGCGCAGCAGCACTCGCACTCACCTACTCCCACACCCACACAGCGCATGCCACATACACTATTACGGTACGGCCCGCAATTCCTCTACACACTGCACAGCGTGTCGTTCGACGTCAATTATTGAAAGATAAGTTGGGTGAGCAGAATACTCAAAACCCTGCGTTCGACACCTTTGCCTTTCAACTCGCGACCAGGAAAGATTTTTTTTTTTTTAACGATATATCATACAATACCTGAACATTTGTTTAGACAAGGTCACATTAACTTGTTCGCTTTGCTGCTGCGTTGCGGCGCAGTATTTTTTGCTGACCGCACACCCGTCTTTCCTCTTATTTTTGGCTGGTGCAGGCGGCGGGCGCGGGGAATGCGGCCGCGGTTCGAGTTTTGCTGGAGGGGGCAGGGAGGCGGGCGGCCAGGGTGAAGGACGCGGAGGGCGCCACGGCCGCGGATGTGGCCTTTGGAGCGGGGCACAGCGCGATCGGGCGTGAGCTGAGGGCGGCGCAGGAGGGCGGGTTGCTGGGCTTCCTGGGTCGGAGGGTGCGGCGGCGGCAGCCTTTGCTATACATGATTATTTTTAATTCCTTCTGCAGCAACCACATTCAAAGCGGATTATCTAGGTTAGGGTGTGGGCCTTGCTGGTTATCATTTTCCCCTTTTGCGCAATTTTTGAGTTTACGTTGAGGCGTTGTTCGAACGCCATTTTGATTGCTCCGAGATTGACTTATTTTATGTGTGTTATGTGGCATTGAACCAAAGTAGAGTAAGAATTTGTGTGAGTAAGGATTGCAAACAAGTTACGAAGATGGATGGACTAAATGAGTTGCTGGTTGGGAAGAGCTTCGGTTTGTTGGCTGATGGGGGGTCTGAGGTACTGAGGGTGATTGATAGCCCTTTATACCGCACAGGAAAATGGGTGGATTAGGTTTGTGTTGGCAACCCCCCTCCTCCCATTTACGTGAATGCGATGGAATGTGGTGCAGCGCATTTTGCTCAGCTTTGGGAAGTAATCTTTACTATTCAACGTTTCAAATATTTTGCGATTTGTAATTCTAATTTTCATTCGCATCTTTTCAGCAGACCAGAACGGTTTGTGGCTCCTTTCGAACTTTTGCTGACCTCGGACCGACGCGCATGTCTGAAAGGAACCACACTTGTTTGTTGGAATACCTTTTTGTTGATCTCTCGTGTGGCACGTTTTCATTTACCTTTTCATCAATTTTAAGGGGCCCCATTTCCGTGGGCACCACTTTTCGTTGACCGGCGGTGACGTGGTGCGACGTTTGTGTGTCGCAGCTGGGGCTAGGCAAGGGCCGGACTGCGGCGGAGGGCGGCGAGGGAGACGAGGAGGAAGATGAGAATGGCGAAGAGGGTGATGATGAGGGAGGGTGGGGGTCGTGTGGGGTGGCGACGGATTGGGACGGCGCACCTGTGGCGGAGGAGGGGGCAACGGGGATGAGAGTAAAGGATTCAAGGGGGCGAGCAAATGAGAGAGAGGAGGGAGCTATGGATGAGGGTTGGGGTGGGGGTGAGGGGGGCTGGGGCGAGGTGGCTCTGAAGGATGAGGGGTGGGGCTCCCCGGCGACCTCCCCCACTGCCTCTTCAGGTAGGTGCCGCGCTTGTGCTGTGTACCACCGAATGTTCTTTCCTGAATTTTTGTGTGTGTGCGTGCGTGTGTATGTATGTATGTATGTATGTATGTATGTATGTATGTATGTATGTATGTATGTATGTATGTATGTATGTATGTATGTATATATGTATGTATGTATGTATGTATGTATGTATATATGTATGTATGTATGTATGTATGTATGTATGTATGTATGTATGTATGTATGTATGTATGTATGTATGTATGTATGTATGTATGTATGTATGTATGTATGTATGTATGTATGTATGTATGTATGTATGTATGTATGTATGTATGTATGTGTGTGTGTGTATGTATGTATGTATGTATGTATGTATGTATGTATGTATGTATGTATGTATGTATGTATGTATGTATGTATGTATGTATGTATGTATGTATGTGTGTGTGTACTTTGTGTGTGCTTGTGTGTGATAGTGTGTGTGTGTATGTATTTTGTGTGTGTGTGTGTGTGTGTGTGTGTGTTTTGTGTGTGTGTTTTTGCTTTAAAAGGTAGACTGCGTCGTATGTGCGCGCGGCAATTTGTGGGGGAACTGAATGTTTGTGGGTGCAATTGGTTGCCAATATGTGTTACGGCTTGATGTGATTATGATGTGATTAATTGTTAGGCTTTGTATTTGGCGTCGGTGTTAATTCCGATTCATTGCGTTTTACTGAATTCGATTGTGATTGGGCTCTTTTGTTTCATCCGTACGTTGATTTGCTGTTGGAAGTTTTATTTTTTCGATCGTTCGAGTGTGTGTTTTGTTTATTCTTTTGTCATTTTCTGTTGTCCTTTGGTTGAAATTCTCGTTGCCTTTGTTAGCTAGCGAGTATGGTTTCTTTGTCCCTAGATAATTAGTTTGTTTTGGCGCTTGTTTATTATTTTCTAATTATTTACTTTCTCATTTATTTTGTCACCTCGTTGATTATTTTCCCGCCTTCCCAAGTTCTCCCATTTTTCTTTTCCATTCTCGTGTTGCATTTCTGTTTGCTTGCGCTCCGCTTGTCTTTTAATACAATTTTTTAAATTCCCATTTTTTTAACTGTTTAGTTCCTGCCCCTCCTAGCTAATACCCCTCTATCCCCCTCACTCCCAGCCCAACACCCACCATCCCCCCTCCCCCCCCCTCCCCTCCCCTCCCCCCCCACGTCAACTGTGCTGCCAACGCCCACCTCGACACTAGCCAGTATATTGTAAGCAAACATCCAACCAACTGTTATTCTGCAACCAGGCGGACCCTTCCGCGCGAACCAGCCTCCTCTCAGCGCTGCCCCCCCATCAGGTGCACAACAGGTAAAGTAAGGCGCTGGTTGGGCAAGGGATCATGAGCGAGCGAGCACTCAGGAAAACTTTACCCGGACAGTACTTTGCGCTATGTATTACTCGCCCTATATAAAAGAAGACCCTGGCAAGTAGAAAACCCTGAAAACCCTAAAGGGTAATGTGTATATATATTAATTACGCTACTCTAGAAATACCCTCGAAATGGAACCGCGCATTGAAAAACTTAACTTCACGCGAAAATGACTCCCCACGCAACTCATAACAACTCTGCGTCTGGTATACCCTAAACTCAGTAAACCCTAAAACAGAAACCGTTTCAGAGAAATAAGCGCATAATGTGTTTCTATGTAAACCCTAGAAATAAACTGTTTCAGAGTGAATTTGCGCATAATGTGTTTCTATGTTCAGCCGCGACTGCAACAGACCATTGCGGAAACCCTAAATTGCCATTCACTCAAAAGTTGGACCGCGTCGAGCGTCACTCGCACCCTCCGCGCATATTATCATTACAACCACTACGGCCCGTCCGCCGCTGCCCGTTGTCGCCCCCGTCAGCGATGACGTATCATCGCTGTCACTGTCGCCGTTGTCAGGTTTGTTAACAGAAAATATCAAAAGTTTGTATCATCACAATCGGCAGAAGGGCGTTGGGGTGAAACAAACGACTGATTTTATAATTTGCGACAATTGTGATGGACCAAGCACGAAACACTAAATTACCATCGACTGAATTTCAGCAACATTGGGTGCCATTTATATTTATACACACTTACACTAACTATCTCTCTCATCGCCTCCCTCCCTCATTCGCAATGCTTCTGTCACCGCCGTCAGGCACCCGAGCCGCACTTTTCGTTTGGCGTCGCTGGCGCCAACGAGATGCGCCCCCGCGGTGCCCCACCCGCCCCCTCCACCATCAACCCCGCCCACCCGCCCCCTCCCCATCAACCGCCCGCCACCGAGGGAGCCCAGCGACCAACCACAGCTGCGGCGGGCGAGCCGAGCAGCAGCGGCGGCGGGGGCGGGGGTGGTGTTCACGAGAAGGACGGCTATGAAGCATCCGCACCAACGCCGCCCGCACCCAACGCACCCGAACGGTCCGCCGCCCCCTTCCCTCTCTTAAGATTCGTCCAGCACATTTCCGGTGTGCTCCAGCTGCTGAGGGATGGCACCTCCAATGAGCGTGCTGGAACGGTTTCCAATTTGTTTTGAGGTTTTTGCGAAATTGTGTCTTACATTGCATGAAGCATGTAATTGGTTGTGTTTCGTTTTTACTGATGTTTTTTCCGCGGGGGTTTTTTTTTTTCCTGCGCTTTGGTAGTACGCCTACCATATAAGAATATCTGTATTTTTTTGACGTAATGCCCGAATAGAGTGTTTAAACCCTGAACCATGTTTAGCCATATACCCTAAAACACCCCATATTTGTCAGTGTGTTTTGTGTGATCCCTGTCGACCTACTTATCTCAGTTTTTCTTTTCTTGCGTGGATGCATTCATTTTGGCAAAACATGACACCGCCAAATTTATGATTACTTTTACATAATTGTTCAACTCATTTGTTTTTGTAACACGTTATGCTTAGTTTCCATATATTCACCTACCTTTGATTGCATCTAAACATTGTGCCCACTTCCATTTTGAGCGCAAATTCGTCGTTGCACCCCAGAGGTTTTGTCTTTCACTTCGGCGGTGTGGGACACTCGATTAGGATGTAGCCTGTTTTGATATTAGTTTGTTAAGTTCCCATATGTTGTGATTTATCTAGAATTTGATCAGGTTTTTAGTTGGGGTGCTACCATAGTCGTTATCGCGTCGTTGTTTATATTTTATTTGCACTTGAAATCCACCCACAACTTCTTCATTCCATCGAAATGTATGAGTTTGTAAAACGACATATTTTAGGGTTTATTAGGGTTTGGCGTAATTTTCCATCCTATCCTTGGAAGAAAATGCCCCACCTTTTTTGGTGTTCAGCCTCATACTTCATCTCGCTCTACAAACTAACATTTACATCGGGCTCTTATTTTGGACGGCCATACCATAGAAAATTCGTTAGCACTGTACACATTTTTATCCATTTTATTCCCGCGCCACTTTAATTGTGTAGAATTTTATCAGACAGCATATTTTGGGGGTTAATTCGGGTTTGTCATAATCGACCGCCACCCACTGCTGTGAAGACACTACCCCCTTTCCCGTCTCATTTGTACAAGAACCCTAAACCTCACCCAAATCCAAACCCGCCAGCGACGCGTTGGTGGCCGCCCAAGCGCGCGAGATCGAAGAGCTCCGCCGCGCTTTGGCCGCCAATCGACTGAACAGCGACAGCGGCGCCCCTCTCCCCGCCCCCATCCCCGCCGCGTCCCTGAGCGCGGGCGCACCCTCCTGCCAGGTCAGTGGCTCCCTGGCCTGCCCGGAGTGGTGGTGCCTGACGGCATCAATCATGATTTCCAATTTTCTAATTTCAGTCCTTTTGTCAGCATTATTTTTGTAATCAAATATTTTGATTATTTCTTTATGTCCCCGCGCACCACCGTAGCGGGTACATTTACCCGTACCTATACTTTATTTCATTAAAAAGAATGCGGTCATTATTGATCACCCGTACCGTTGCGCAATACTTAATTCCAATCATCAAATTTACCTCTAACTAATAAATAATAACTCTTAACCAAAGAAAGTTTAAAATTCGGAATTCACCCCTAATTTCAAATCATGATGTCGGATACTTTGTCGCACCCAAATCAGGCGAGCGCTGATGCTACAGGTACGGTACGGGATAGACGCATTAGAGGCAGCGATTCAGAATTTTTGCAAATCAATACGTTGGGACCCCACCTTCCGCCTGTTTGCCCTGAACCCTGATGGCAAAGATTTTGCGAAATTCGGAGGAATGCTCAGTGAATTATGTAAATTACGCCGCGTTGCTGTGAGCGACGCATTTTGTTGAGGATTGTGGCATAACTGATATTAATGTTCAAAAGAGCGCTTATTATCCGGAAATGACACAGTTTTCCCTAAATTCCTGGATGATGACACAGTTATTGCCGTGGCTTTAGGGTTGTGGAGGGGGGGGGGGGGGCAATGAAAGGACAACATTTATCATAGGAATTTATATGGATAATTTCTTTATATTTTTCATATATTTTGTATATATTTATGGAAAAATGCAGTTTTTTCCGTTTCAATCGCCGGGTAGGCATTCATGCGGCCATCGTGAGAAAGGGGTCGGCGCACGCGTGGTTACCTACCCAAATACCCTCAACCACCATCAACGTCGACGTTCCGTGAGCTCAGCTGAACTGACACGTCTCGCTGCTCCTTTGCAGATGTACTCATTGGCGGAGTTGATGGAGGCGACAAATGATTTTGCGGAGGCGCACCGCATCGGATCAGGTGACGCCTGCCCGCCAAGCGTAAAGTAATGCATCAAACAAGGTTGTATGGTCCGGCCGGTTTTCCAACCCCGCGGGGATGACTTCCTAAACTTAACACAACCGTAACATAATTTTTGATCGCCGTATTCACGATGTGACAAATTAAGATTGTCTCTCTCTTCAAAGCGGCGTCGGTTTTATTTCGATTGCGACGACCTTTCGAAACCCTCAACTGTGGATTTATTTAAATTCACGAAACAGTCCGTAAATCTGAAGCAATTTTTTGCGTGTGTGAAGGCAAAAATATGCTTCACTTTAATCTTCTGTAAGTGTGCGTTCAGTTTTAGAAAAAACGCATGAAAGTTGTGAACTTCCACTCCCTCTCACAGCCGCTCCTGTTTTCAAAATCTCCGCCACTCCAAGTATGACGCCATTTGTGTGTCCCTTTTGACCCAAAGCATCAAACTCCCAACCGCACTCACCCGACAGAGCAGTCTCTACGAATTTATTTCAATTAAAAGTCTTTTTAAATCTATGTGCAATGTTAAAGCATTTGAATTAACAGCTTACGCATCACGTTAGTAGGTGATTTTTGAAGAAGGACATCGTCACTTTTGTCGTGATTTTGAACTTAGTGGCAAGATGATCACTCAGCGACATCCATTCTGTTCCGATGCGTCGGTAAAGCGCACGCCTAATACGCAGATGGTCGTGGGCTCGAAACCCGGTGAATCCGATCTTGATATGTAGGCGTGTAACGGCCCAAGATGAACCCCACCTTCCACTCTTCACCCAGAAGGGGAGGGGAAAGGGAGGGAGAGTCGCTGATATCGCTCTGGTGACAACGCAGGCGGTTTCGGCGAGGTCTTTCGCGGCGTCCTTCGCAGTCACACCCGCGTGGCGGTGAAGCGGCTGGCGGCGAGCAGTCTGCAGGGTGCGGAGTCCCTTTGGCGCGAGGTGGAGGTGCTGTCGCGGGTGCGGCACCCGCACATCGTGCTCCTGCTGGGCGCCTGCCCGGAAGGCGGCTGCCTGGTGTACGAGCTGATGGAGGTGCGGGAGGCAGAATAGGACGAGTGTGCGCCTGTTTCGCCCTAATTGCATGTGTTGTATTTATGTGCTGTATGTTAAAATACAACTACGCGACTATAAATTGATACGGTGCGTTGTGTATTTTTCCTTTTGTATATGAACAAATACCTGAAAAAGGTACACGTAAAAGTCAAGCAAGTGATTGCTGTCGTGACATTTTGTGTTTGTGTTGAATTGCCTTGTCGAATGACTGTGATGGATTATTTAAGGTTATTGTTTTATAGGGTCGAGGGGTCTTTTCTTTACCATGCTTTCTTTTTTGTGACACAAGAGCAAATGGAAATGGGAAAAGGGCAGAACCTTTTGACATCCCAAGCGACTGACACTTTATTGGGTATTTTGGAGTAATTTTGCTCTTGAAATGATGTTATTTAGGTGTACGAAATTTATTTGTTATTTCGTTTCAATACGAGACTGTGTGGGTGGGTGGGAGAGAAAGGCGAGCTTATTCCGTAATTTGCAGCTAATCGTGATTCTACGATCATTGCAATTTGCGTAATTTGTGTCTGCACATTGTGGCAGCTGTCTCTTGTTTCATGTGAACCGAGGCCAAAGAAATAATTCACTTTGAAGAGAGGGTTAATTTTCCTGCGAATAACGCTGCTTTCGGCGATTGTTTACACTGTGTAATATAGCAAATCTGTACGACAATGAAGTGATACTTCTTGTTTTCAATTTCCGTTTTTGCTGAGATGAAAACACTGCGTCACTCTGATGCGGCTGTTTTAAGTGCGCGCTATGTTTCGGGCGCTTTCAGGGCGGCAGCCTGGAAGATGTGCTGGGCCGCGCTTCGGCGGCCAACAGCGCGCCCCTGAGCTGGCAGGATAGAGTACGGATTGCGTTGGAGATGAGCACCGCGCTGCTGGTGCTGCATCAGGTCCGCTGCGTTTAAGTACCTTATCTCAACGACAAAAATTATTCCGCCCCTCTTTGCCGCCGCGCTTCGCCGCCGCGTTTCGCTGATACATTGAATCCGTGGGTATTGGGGAACATCGGACGAAGGGATGTGGCTTGGCATGCGTGTTACAATTTCGCAGCTGTCTTTTATTCAATTATATGCTTTATATGAATGAATGCTCAAGTTCCGTATCTCTTGGCCGCGCTTTGTTCACCGCGCTCGCTGCTGCATTATCGGATTGATCATTAACGGGGAATATCGGACGGTGGAAGAGCGCTGTGCATATCTGTCATTTCTAACAGTTGCCTTATTTTGTTTCATGTTCGTGAATCGCAACAGTTTGAAAATGGACCGGCTGGACGTAGTGCATTTACGGTGTCTACTCAGTGGGCATTCATATTCGAGTGTATATATGAAGTATGTTCATAGATAGTTTGTGAACGCGATACGCGTGCATATTAAAAATATTTTCATACGCTTGTAAATTTTTATTTATTTCGATTTTTAGTAATCCCTAAACAGACACCCGCCGCCAATGAAGAAATATGCTATTGATGGGGAATTTTTTAATATCAAGTAGTCTATTGTATTCCAAAAGTCTCAAATTTCTATCGTTAAATTGCTTCTGCATTGAAATTTGAGGGTTTGATCCATACATACAGGTTTCTTTGAGATCCATACATTATGCCAGTGTCTTAAGAAACAGATTAAAATGTGTGAAACGTGCGCTTTTTAAATGGCAGGTGATTATTTAGCCAATCACTCCACATTTATTGTGTGAACCAATCTCGGCGCTGCTTTTGGTTACTTTGAAATTGAACAGCATATTTCTTGACCTTGATTCGTTAATGTTTTTCGCTCGTGTACTTTGATCACTCGCTGCGCTCAAAGGAATTTGCGCACTTCGCTGTGAAATGGCTGTTTAGTGAAATGTTACTTTTTGCAATTGTGGGGATATTGACCCCTACTGTCTTTCAAATCGTGTTGTTTATGCTTGATTTTCTATGTGGTATTCAAGCCTGGCTCCTTAACTTCCAAAAAAGGCATACAATATGAATCAAGCGGCTTCCTATAGCATTCATTCGCAATAACTATATTAATATTGTATGACTGGTATTTGTGTTGTTTTCAATGAAGAAAATATTCGTTACTTCATTTCTCGACATCATCCTCGTCTGATATTTTTTTCGCTCGCCCCTTCCGATAGGCCCAGCCTCAGCCGATCTTCCACCGCGACTTCAAGCCCGCCAACGTGCTGCTGGACGCCCACCGCGTCGCTAAGCTGGCTGACGTCGGACTGGCGCGACTAGCGACAGAAATGCGAATCGGCTCGTCCGATAATACTCGACAAGCGACCCACGTGCAAGACACCTCTCCCGTCGGAACCCTCGACTACATCGACCCGGGCTACCTGCACACCGGCCGCTTCGCCCCCTCCAGCGACACCTACTCCCTCGGCGTCTCCCTGCTGCAGCTCGTCACCGGTCGACTCCCTCGCGGCGCCGACGGCCGAACGCTGCACGAGTGGGTGTCGACCCTCCTCCGCGCCGGCCTCATCCACGACGCGCTGGACCCCGCCGCATCCCGCGAAAGCAGCTGGCCGCTTGAGGTGATCTCACCCCTCGGCTCGCTCACTCTTCATCTCTTCACTGTGCCCGTGCTCGCTACTACTTCTTATGTGCGCGACCTCAGGGCCCGCGATCATTAACAACCGCATGTCATCTTCTTATGCTTTAATACAAAATACAAAATGCAGATGTGCCGGCATCGACGTCCACGCCGTACGGGTACCGAAGTGGTATTCATATTGTTTTCCTAGTTGTAAAATGACAGGGGGTGCGATGGGATAGGCGGCAGTGTGTTTACATGTATCACAGTTTCCTTGTGTTATTTTTTATGGCATTATTTTGGCGCAACGCAGCACATTTTGGCGCAATCTGAGTTCAAAACTGATGTGGCTTTGACTTAACAATGACAGTTATGAAATGTGATGCTTGGAAGTTGGGGAGGGTAAAAGGAAAAAGGGGGGACTGGAGTTGGGGCGACTTAAAAAGCGATTTAACGGTAGAAATTATTGGGAACGGAAATTCGCATTGATTACAACTAAGGATGACACCGTGAGAGATCGCGGGTGATGAGGGTTCAGACGGGCTCAGACCTGAACTGCTATTTATCCAAGCTCCTCAGCGAGACACCCGAGGGGTGGCAAAGCTCACCAGGGCAGCTTCTGCTGTAAGCGAATTGTCTTTCGTTGCGCGGTGGCTGAAAGGATTGTAGTCAACTCTTTTCGGGGGCGCGTTGCATACTTTCTTTTTCAAAGCAACAGTGTTTCGGGTTGCAGATTGCGAGGAAACTGATGCGCGTCGGTTGATGAGGTATCTTGCGCCAATGTATCGCTTTTGGTGAAGAAGTTTAAACTGTCTGAGAAACAGTGACGACATGTTGCGATTGGTCTCGAAGCACAAATAGCGGGCATTAATTTGTGTATATGTAAGATTGTATAGTTTGCCGACAAATGATAATTAGTTAACGTGGAAAGATTAATCCATCGTAATGCGTAATCAAAATTGTTCGCCGATCTCACACAAAATCGGTGTCCGCCAAAAGTGTTTCTAAAGCTTATCGCAAAAGTGTCCTTAAAACAATGTTACGGCCGAAGCGTATTCCTTGATTGGCCTGTTTGGTACGGGTACGGATCGCCCTGCCCTCGGACCGACCGACCCACCGACCGTGTGACTGACGACGGCTGTGGCGGAGCTCCGTCGCAGGACGCGCGCATGTTGGCGGAGTTGGCGGTTCAATGTTGCGCGTACGAGCGCGCCCGTCGTCCGCCGCTCGCACAGGTCGTCATTGCGCTGCAGAAGCTCGCCTCGAGGTTGGCTCACCGCCCCAAAATCAGCCCTCGACTCCGATTGACCTGCTTTAAATAGGGTTTGTTAGGGTATTTCCAGATTGTCGGTTTTCTCAGACCTAGGTATCACTTTATTTTGATCGTAATTGATTACCAGTTAATCTTGGTAATAGATAAACAGTAAAAAGGCCGTAAACCTGAATGTGCTAACATTTCCGCTGCCATTGTAATTTTGTTAATGCTTTATTGAGACCCTGAAACCCTGAAATATCAACGACGTACCCAATAAATCAGGCAACTTGAAATTGGGGTTAATTTAGGGTATTACCCAGAAGTATCGTTATTTATAGGTTTTGCATCACTTTGAACTCTTAATGTTTACAGTAAATATAAATGGAAATACATCAACCTTAACAATTGCCTTAACCCTAGTGGGTATGCTCATGTTCCCCTGGCTATTTTGCCTATTTGGTTGCATTCTTGAAACCCTTATGACCCTATTAATAACCCATTATCTTTTGGGGGTGGGAGCGTAGCGCGGAAGAGAAGACGTTGGCGAGCGCGATCAGGACGGCGCGGGAGCCGCCCTCCATGTTCATCTGCCCCATCACGCAGGAAGTGATGCGGGAGCCGGCGGTGGCGGCGGACGGATACTCTTACGAGGCGGCCGCGATTCAGGAGTGGCTGCGCAGTGGGCACAACAGCAGTCCGATGACCAACGCGCCGCTCGCGCACCAGCGGCTGACGCCAAACTTCACAATGCGCTCCGCCATAGCGCAGTGGAGGGACGGCTGAGCTAAGAGGGGAGGGCTGCATAGGCGACGAGCTGCGTCGTCGGTCTGAATGAAGCGCAAAACTCTAAATTTTGGTAGCGGAGTTCCGTTTTGTAAACAGATCTTTTAGGGACAGATTGTTAAGGACGATGTGATGCGGTGCCTAGTATGTTTGTAATCAATCGATAACATTTGGATGCAAGCAAAGGATGAAACAATCACCAAAGAATGACGACAATGAGCGAAATATCATGCAATCAATTTTATTCACCACTCGTTATATCAACTGAATATTGAAAAAAGAACAAGGCCTGCTGCTTGTAATGGCAGGCCTCGTACATTTTTGAAATCACATTGTTATATCATGTCTATAATCATTGAAGGCCGCCGACATCTTGTGCTGCGTCGTCGATAGTTAGGGTTTTTCGAAACATGTCGTTGTGCATTGCATGCGATCATATCCGCCAATGACGGCACCTGTCAAAATAACTATTTCCATTTCAAAATATGGAAATAGCAGTGCTGGTGCTGTGGCATGCCTTCCTTTCCTCGGGCTTAGATTTTTTTTTCCCTCCTTTTTTTTTTTTTTGAGTGGTGGCCTCCACTGCTTTTTCTTGTAAGAATTTTTTTTTCATTTCAAAATATGGCGGATTTACGACCAATGCAACAAGAAAGCCATCTAAACTGATAATTAATTACAAGAAATACCATAGACACAAAACAAACCCCAAAGGTAACTTTATGAATACGTCTTTGGTCTGTTAAATAAAACAATTCTGTGACAAAAACTCCCGGAAACGAAAGTTGAGTCAGCGGATATTTTGATTACAGGCACAGATATTCGATAAGGTCTTCGGCGGACGCCCAATGACAATCAATCATCAGTCAATGATCACCTTCGGTCAACCCCTAATAAACCGGACTTTACGCGACTGCACATTAACTTCTCTACACACAAATTGCCCAAGCCCCTGCTCGTTGTAATGTGCAAATGACGGGGCAAAGATTCCAAGTATTACACCTAAAATATTACAACGCGCATCGTCTGCCATTAAATTTGATTGTACGACCGCTTTATCAAACAATATCCGCTGAATTACTATTTGAGGGTTTGCAACGCTTCGCTTAAACCTTTTTCATACTTATGAAACAAATTTCGCTATCTTTTTAGCGACGGCTTTATCGCCTCTAATGATTTGCCCGACTTCATGGCCGACCTCTTCGTCTCCGCGCCCGGCACTTTGTAAAGACAATTTTCACCCTAAATAGTACTATTCTACTTATTCCTCTCGTTTTAATATTACCAGAGTTCTTCAAATTCATCGTGAATTGTAATCAAACGTCGATGGGTTCAGATGAAACAAAAAATGCAAGGCAAGTACCAAGTCCGAGTGCATTACTTGTCACTTGGGTATGATATGCCAATATGAGATAATAACAGCCAAGGCATCTATAATTCGTGTAGAATTATTTTAGAGTAGGTTACGTTGGTGGTACATACAAGGCGCGATGGCTGGAATGGGATGGAACAAGAACGCGATCGTGCAGCGGTCACAAACTACTATACAAACCTCTATTCATCGTTGAAATGTGTATTCGACGTGAGTTTAGTACCGTAAGTTGTATGTTTATCTAATAAGGGCACCGCATTGAGTGCGGTAAACACCGCACTAGAGACGGGTGCAGAAAAAAATGCTTTTGAATAGCCTTCCCGGGCTTTCTTGACCCTGCAAGTAGGGTTAGGTCATCTTTGGACTCTAAGTGTGCCCTAGCTAGATAAGTCCTAGGTTGATCGGAGTAGTGGCGACGCCGTACGCCAACGCGAATCTACCAACATTAATAAGTCCCAATGCCCGAATGTTGCCTTGATCTACTCGCTAGGTACGTCCGTGAAGAAACGCCTAAGGTCCTTCTATGACCATGTTTACAACTTTTGGAAGCGTATACGCCCCAACGGTTGGCCCTACACGCGTAGCTGGCGGGTGTGGTGACAGTTTATCCGGAAGCGTGGGTCATGGTGACGCTCTTGCGCCATCATCGGGGTTTTGGGGCCGACGCGCGACTACGCGAGAGGCACTTGCATTTCCACCCGGGTGGTTAGGCCAGCTCTTGGGCCCAAAACATGTAGCCGAGGTCTATGAGTGGTGAGGACCCTTTGTTGACCGGGTTGGTGCGGATAGAATAAGACTCTGATGGTTAAAGCTAAACGTGCGAGGAGGACCCCTCGACCGGATTGTACAACCGAAGTTAAATGTCGCTCGGCTCGGCTCAATGGACTGCCACCGGCGAGGACTGCAACTTCAACAGCCACAAAGGGGGGTTGAAAACCCAAAATTTGCACAAAGGAGGCTTTAAAAACGCCTTGCCGCCTACGACGCTTAACGTGGTGCGCTTCTTTGTGTGTGTTTTTGCCCACACCACACTTGTAACTAATGCTAGCATAAATGACTATCGTTGTAATCGCTGTCTATTGACATGGCCATACTCAGACAGTAAGTCCAATATTCACTGAGCTACTTCAATGTGTATGTTTGCGTGCGTGTGTTAGTGCGACTACAATTGAATTCTTTTAGAGGGGGCCGCACGATGCTGATTTCTGCTTTACTCTTGGGCTTCGTCTTAGCAGGCACATACACGGCGTCCGCAGTCCTCGACACGTTGAACTCCTGACCGCGGGCGTCCACAAGATCACATTCACCGAGGAATCCTCAACCTTAATCAAAGAATCCTCCACAACATGTCTCATGCGACGCTCTTCCGAGGGTTGTGTGATGCTTTAAGGTTGAAGGTGAGCTACGTAGGCTGGGCTACACAAGTCGGCGCATTGGAAGGAGGAGATAAGTCGGTTATTATCCTATTTATTATCTTAAAGTATACTAAACTACATTGCAAAACATCTACGCTCTCGCGCATTCTTTTTGAATTAGTCATAATCAAATATTATGCAGTATGCTCTCCAACACTTGCAACACTTGCATGAGAGTTTGGATTAGTGCTACGATGCCCTCCTTTTGCGAGCGCGAGGCTCATGGGCTAGGCACGGAGAAAGTCCTATAGAGCTTGAAGGTATGAGTGAGATGCGTTGTGCACCGCGTATATTGGGGCCGGGCGCGCAAGGGCGCGCGATCAAGATTAGTGGCAGGGACGTGCGTGCTTTGTGTGTATGTGTGTGTGTGTGTGTGTGTGTGAGTGTGTGTGTGTGTGTGTGTGTGTGTGTGTATGTGTGTGTGTGTGTGTGTGTGTGTGTATTCACTAAGCATAGTGTGCTGCTAAGTCAAGCCACTTGGTACAACAAAGTACGGATTGAGGTTAGTGGCATGTGGGTCTGCTTTGTGATGTCGCCGTGCTTTGCGGGGGCGACGACCCCGGGTGACATGCGAGTGCCGCGGCGGCTTATAACATGCGAGTGCCCGGCCGGTCGGTCGGCGCCTTACCTGTGCTCTCCATCTCCGCCTTGGCAAGCAAGGGCGGAGGGGCCGGGGCGGGCGGGTTGTGTGCGAGTGCAGCGTCGGGTGACATGCGAGTGCCGCGGCGGCTTATAACATGCGAGTGCCCGGCCGGTCGGTCGGCGCCTTACTACTTGTGCTCTCCATCGTCCCCTTGGCATGCAAGGGCGGAGGGGCCGGGGCGTGCAGGGTGTGTGCGAGTGCGGCGTCGGGTGACATGCGAGCGCCGCGGCGGCTGATAACATGCGAGTGCCCGGCCGGTGGGTCGGTGCCTTGCTTGTGCTCTCCATCTTCCGCTTAGCAAGCAAGGGCGGAGGGGCCGGGGCGGGCGGGGTGTGTACGAGTGCGGCGCCGGGTGACATACGAGCGCCGCGGCGGCTGATAACATGCGAGTGCCCGGCCGGTCGGTCGGCGCCTTACTACTGCTCTCCATCTTCCCCTTGGCAAGCAAGGGCGGAGGGGCCGGGGCGGGCGGGGTGTGTGCGAGTGCGGCGCCGGGTGACATATGAGCGTCGCGGCGGCTTATAACATGCGAGTGCCCGGCCGGTCGGTCGGCGCCTTACTACTTGTGCTCTCCATCTTCCCCTTGGCAAGCAAGGGCGGAGGGGCCGTGGCGGGCGGGGTGTGTACGAAAGCGGCGCCGGGTGACATGCGAGCGTTGGGCTCGGCGAGGGCGACGGCGCCGGGTGACATGCGAGTGGTGCGGCTTGGCGAGGACACCGGCGCCTGGGGCGGGGCGGACGGCGGCCTTGCTCCATGTATGTGTCGTGAGTAGCGGGGGTTGCACTTTGTAGCGAACGTCTATACTATGCTTTTTGCAGATATACTATCAAGCAAGGCCGATACCCGTACTTTACCAACGGGATTTTACAGTTACTTAAATCATATATAACATTTATTATGGAAACGGGATGTGGAGGGCTGAGAGTAGTGCTGAAATGTGTTGGAACCTATTGTATGTACGTACCCGGACGCGGCGGGGAGGCGGCGGTGCCGGCCGGCCGGCGGGGTACTCGGAATGTATGCGAGTGCCGCGGCTCTTCTCGCGGGCCGGCCGTCTAGCCGCCTCCTCGCCCTCTCGGCGCGTTACGTCCTTCGTGTATGCCTCGGTAATGGCGGAGGGGTGCGGCCGGGCGGGCGGGCAGGGCCTGGGCGGAGTGGCGGAGGGCTTGCGAGCGCAAGTGTTGGGGATTGGGGGAGAGGGAGAGAGAGTCCGTGTGGCGGATTGGCGGTGCCGCCCACGAGTGCAAAGAGGGCGGAGGGATGCGGCCGGGCGGAGCCGGGGTGAGGGGCGTGCAAGTGCGTGTGCGCGGGATGGGTGAGAGAGAGACAGTGAGTGCGTGCGGGGGATTGGCTGTCAGCCGCGCCCGCGCGATTGAGCTAGCGCCGGCCGGCGGTGCCGCACACGAGTACGGGCCGGGCGGGCGAGAGAGGTGACGGGGCCCAATGGGACACATGTACAAAGTCCGTGTACGGATGCACGGATGTCGGGGGAGGCGTGACGGGCCGCGGGCGAATGAGGTGACCGACCCGGCGTGCTACGAGCGAGGTGACGGGCCCGATATGCTGTGTCCGTACAAAATACGGGTACGAGACCGACCGCGCACCGAGCGGAGGCGTCAGCCAGCGGAGGCGAGCGACGGCGAGCGGGATGGCTGGTTGGTGCGTGCGCGGCGGGGGCGTCCGCGCAGCAGGCCGGCGGGGGCGAGCGATGCCTAACGGACGGGCTGGTCGGCGCGTGCACAGCGGGGCTGCCCGCGCAGGTGACAGGCTAGTGCAGCCGCCAGCCAGCGCCGCAATGTATTGTGAGGCAAGGGGCGTGCCAAGCGCGCGGGACAAGTTCAGTACATTAAATAGCCCTGCGCACGTGGGCAGTAATCGGTCAGGACTCGTCACAGCTAGTAGTTTAAAGTTATTCTTTCAGATGCATTTTTTTATTACAAGAAGAACCAAGTAATTCTTTCAGATAGATGAATAAAAAACAATAAAGATTGGACCGTCTTAACATGAATAAAATTATAAACAGTCCATATTATCGTTCTAATCTTAATATTTATAGCGATAAGACAAGATAAGGAATGGCGATATAAATCCCCCTCCAGGCATAGCTTCATACCAAAAAATTCAACGCGGCATCACGACGTTCTAAAACGTATTAAAACTTATCAAAACGTAATTAAATGTACCAAAACATGATAAACGTACCGAAACGTACCCAATATACCGGCAGAACTTCGTGCATTTGGCGTTATATATATTTTTTTTTTTGCATAATTCGGAATGTTTTCCCGCATTTTCATGGATAAGAAACGTGTTGGCTGTGATATAATAACATAGCCGTGATTGATACTGTCTACGTACAGTATACTGTATCATACTGAAACACTTGTTCACATTACATGCTTATTATGTACCGATAGTAACATACGGAATACAATTATCGTGCGTTGGTCGTCGTACCGTTGTGTGATTTTACCAACGTCTTTCTACATGGTGCTTTGGGTCCCTATCTTCGTGACGCTTTGCAGGGGGGCAGTGCTGATTTTTAACCTTCTCAATATTTAAGCCTCAGATCCCTTTCTTTCCATTTCTCTCCCTCTATCTCTTTTAATCTCCCTTCCTCTCCCTCACCCCTTCTCATCACTCCCTCTCGTTCACCTCCTTTGTCTCTCCCTTTCTCTTTAACCACTCCCCCTCTACATGTCTTCTTCTCTACCCCCCTTAACCTCCCATTCCCTCTTCCTCTCCCTTTTACTCCCCCCTCTCTCTTTCTTTCTCTCTCTCTTCCTTTCACATTTCGCCCCTTCCCCCCCCCCTTTCCCCATTCTCCCCCCGCCCCTTACTCCCATGTCACTACCTCATTCTCTTCTCCTCCCCCTCTATCTTACCTTCCCCTTGCCTCCACCCTTTTCTCTCTCTCTTCCCCCCCTTCCTTACTCCCTCTCACCCCCCTTCTCATTCTCTCCCCACATACTCCTTTCTCTCCCTCTATCTCTTTTAATCTCCCTTCCTCTCCCTCGCCTCTTCTCATCACTCCCATTCATTCACCTCTTTTCTCTCTGTCCCCCTCTCTCCACCAACCCCCCTCTGCATGTCTTCTTCTCTACCCCCCTTTCTCTCCCACTCCCTTCTACCTCCCCCTCGCCCCCCCCTCTCTCACCCCCTTCTTTCTTTCTCTCCCTTTTCGCCCCTTCCCACCCTCTTCTCCATTCTCCCCCTCCGCCCCTTACTCCCTTGTCACTATCTCATTCTCTTCTCCTCCCCCTCCATCTCCCCTTCCCTCCATCCATCTCTCTCTCCTCTCTCTCCGCCCCCCCTTCCTTCCTTACTTTTTCCCTCTCAGCCCTTTTCTCTCTCTCCTCTCTCTCCCCTCATACCCCTTTATTTCACTCTATATATCTTTATCTCCTTTCCTCTTTCTCACCCCTTCTCATCACTCCCACTCCATCTCATTCACCTCTTTTCCCTCTTTCCCCCTCTCTCCACCAACCCCCCTCTGCATGTCCCCGTCTTTACTCCCCTTTCCCTTCCACTCCCTCATTCTTGTACCTTCTGCCCCCCTCTCGCTCACCTCCTTTCTGTCTTTCTCTCTCCCTCTCCCTGTTCGCCCCTTCCTCTCCCCATCCCTTACTCCCATGTCACTCATTCTATCCCCTTCCCTCCACCTTTCTCTCTCTTTCTGTCTCCTCCCTGTCTCTCTCTGTGTGTGTGTGTGTGTGTGTGTCTGTGTGTGTGTGTCATTGTGCTTCTCTCTCTCTCACATCCCCTTCCTTCCTTTCTCTCCCTCGCCCCCCCCCTCTCCCCCTCTCTTTTTCTATCTATCTCCCTCCATGTCTGTGTGTGTGTGTCATTGTGCTTCTCTCTCTGTCTCTCACCCCTTCCTTCCTTCCTTTCTCTCTCCCTCGCACTTCCCTTCTCTCTCTCTCCCCTCAGACCCCTTTCTCTCTCTTTATTACTTCTTTGTCCCTTCTCATCACTCCCACTCCCTCTCACTCCCCTCCATTCTCTCTTTCCCCTTCTCTCCACCACTCCCCCTCTGCATGTCTTCTTCCCTACCCCCCTTTCCCTCTCACTCCCTAGTCCCTCTACCTTTCCCCCCTCCCCCCTCTCTCTCACCCCCTTTCTTTCTGTCTCTCTCCCTTTCGCCCCTTCCTCTCCCCCCCCTCCCTCGCCCCTCACTACCCTGTCGCGCTCTCATTCGCTTTCCTCGCCGTCCCCCTCTCTCCCTCGCCCCGTCTATCAACTTCTTCCCCCGCTGCATTTGTTAACTTAGTTTTGTAAGAAAACCTTGCTTCCATGCGTCCCGAGAGGGGAACTCCGCGCTCGGCACAACCTGCGCGCGCTAGCGCGCGCACTGCTGTACATAATTTGACTTCTCTCCCCTGCGTACGCGCGTTCTGCCGTGGGTCGCTTATTTGTTCTCGGCACAGATCGTTGGCCGCACTACACAAACTCGTAAGCCCGACCTCGACCACTCAGTGTCGCTTTCCCCGTCCCCCCTCCTCTCGATCGCTGACTACAGGTCCTCTCGTCCAAACTCTGGCGTCGCTGTCCGCCAGCTTTCCTGCCCCATATACTCAGCGGACTACTACCGGTAAAATGTTTTTTTTTGAACCCATGCCTTTTCACGAGGTAATGGAGTTGTACACCGAGGTCGAGAATGCCAAGGTGCGCCTCCCAGCCCACAGCCCCCTTCACCCACGTATCGTGACGGCTACTTCTGAAAATCGGGTCGTCGCTGTGGTCGCGCAGTTTCCCATAAAGGAGAATAAGGTCAAGCACTTCTCCAAGTACAAATCGGAAAAGCCGCAGCCATCGCCAGAGCTTACCGAGGGTCGCTATCTGACGGACGACGAGCTAGAGGAGATACAGAGGCCGAAGAAGACGAAAACGACCAGAAAGAGGATGAGGGCCGACACAGACGGGAGAGGTGCAGCGCTCCGGCTACCTGCTTTCCCTGTGTCTGTGTGAGTGCATATACCTGTTTCGCCCCTGCGTCGGCCTTAAACCTGTGTACACATCAACCTTCCCTCCGTAGGTCATATGCCCATTTCGTCAGGAGAGGGAGCAGACGGAAACGGGCAGTCTGATGAAGAAGTAGACAAGCCGCCAGAGGCGCGAGTAAAAGATTTGGAGGAAATAAGTGGGCAAGCCTTCGTCTTCTAGTTATTCGAACACTGATCCCTAATAAATAAATCCCGCATGGAATACATGCCTTTCTGACGCGCTAGGTGCTGACACGCGCGCGCAGGACATAAAATCCCCAGGCGGCGGCGTACTGCCTTGTGCGGCGTCCGGATCCAAAACGAGCACATGAGGGCGGAGGTCGAACGCTTGAAGGCAGAGGCTGAGCGCAACCAGACGGAGGCACAAAAGGTGGCGGCCGAGGTTTCCAAACTGAAGACGAACATCGCGAATCTGAAGTTGCTCGTGATTAAAGTGTTGTTGGACGGCTACAACGAGGAGCAAAGGGAAACTAGCGGCGTAACTGCCGAATACGTTTTGAGCACACTTAGGGACGGGTTTTAGGGCTCTGGTGCTATTATATTTATATCTTTCGCGCAATTCCTGTTGGCGCTGGGGGCAGGCGGCGGGTCGCGAAGTATGTAATAAACCCGTACGTACTTGGTACCATGAATCCCACCGCTGGCACCACTCACCCGCCCGTCGCTTTTTGCGTGTTTCCAGTACCAAGCCTGCAAGTGGCTACGGCGGTAGCCTCCGCGGCTCCTCACAGCTCACGCCGCGGTCGATTCTCATCGTGACCGGGAGGGGGCTTCATCGGCTCGCACGCTTGTGGGTCTGCAGCCTGCGCTGGGCTCGCGCTGGCTGCCCGCCTGCTCGTATTGTGCTAGATGGACTACTACACGTCGGGCGCCCCGCCCCGGCCCCCCCCCCCCCCCCCCCCCCATCGCCACGTACTGCACGTGCAGTACCCGCCAACCGCGAGCATGTTGCTAGCGCGACTGTACCGGTAGCGCTGCTCGTCCCCCGTGCTCCCCGCCCGGTGGTACAGTAGTGTTTTATTTACACTCGCGACGCACTCGCCTATCGCTACGGTCGCTCGTCACTCGTTCGCCCACAGTTATATCGTGATACCGCTTAGGCTTACACCGCTGCGATCCTTACGATAGGGCTCATAAATAAGGCTGGCCACTAGAGTGCCTCGGGGATATGTGTATGATAAGTACTACATTTGTATATGACTAATCATACACCAGAGTCTCGTAAAAAACTGGTCACCCCCACGCGAGGAAAAGTTAGTACTTTGTCAAACTTCAGGGGCGTGTACCCCAAAGTGTCCAAACTCCGTCGGCTCACGACCCAGGAAGGGGCGGAACCTGTTCGAACGGCTGATTTGGTCTGATCGCTTGTCGGCATACATCACAACAACCACGAAAACGACCGTGACGCGAAAGGCATCTTCCTCTACCCGCATATACTCCCTTTTACATCTAAAAGGTGGTGCGTGACGACAAGAACGGTACCAAAGCTATGGGACGGTCGGCGCGTCCGTCGGCTACTGTGTGGGGTGGTCAATTGCGTCGACATGCCGCTAGAACACGATCCCGCACGCAACTTTTACGCTAAACTAGACAAAGCTGGCAGTGCAACTCCCAGACCCACACAGATCATCTACGCAAAATGCGGTGCAGTGCGAATGCCCTTTCAATCCCCCCGACTAGCTATGCAAATTCCATGTGCACTTACGGACGATGCGTTACTCGTACCATTTATTGCAGTGGGTCGGTAGTGAGTGATACCGGTCCGCGGACTATCGAACTCACACTACCGAACTACCTTATATGGTGGGGTGCTTTCGCTAGCTATAGTTCGAACTCAATGTCACGGCCTACAAACGCAGAAAGCATACCCGACCACACCAACGACGACCTCGTTATGGAGCCTCGTTATGGTGAGTCTTCCGATGACGACCTACATGTGACAAACGGACGAGTAGACATCTTGAAGCTGTGTATCATGCTTTCCCACGAGAACATACACGCCGACTTGCGTGCTTAACAATTCTTCATCACCTAATACTAGCCCTCGGGGATAGATTGAATGATGCTTATTGGTATTCATAGAAATGCAAATTGATAAGCCATGCATGGATAAAAACATGTAGCTCTACATGGCGTGTGCACCGAATGGCGAATGAAGTCAAAGATGCACGCATGACTATGTTGCGGAATGCTTGGTTCGGGCGTGTTTAAGGAAAAGAAGTTGAGAAAAGTCAATGTCATTTAGTTTCTATTGAATGTTGAATAGGCACTTACCTTCTTGCTGCACATAGCTACTTCACCGAAATCGTGAAGTACGCACAACCTCTTTCCCAAGGCCTTCCTACCATCAGAAATCTACACCAGAAGCAGAGACCATGGATTTCCTTAGCACTGCAATGGATCACTTTAAAACTAGTGTCAACAGGCGGACAAGTGACAACATGATAAGTGACAACAGTAGAATTAGTGACAACAGGCAAGTGCAAACGGCGCATAAGAGTTACGTTGTGTTACGTCCACTATAAAAGCTTTGGAGGCCTGGCGGCCTTGGCGTGCACTACGTCAACCCCTATCTCTAACTTTGAGGTGCCATGCTATATCGATACCTATGTTTTATCTCAACAGTGTTGTGTGTCTATTTCGAAGAAAATCCGTGGATAGGTAGCGTTAGTGACTACTGAAGTACTGATGCGATGGAGGTAGCTTAATAGATGTTCGTGCTCGACGACTACAACATATGCGTCACCTACTATTGGAGCTTATCAAGTTTCACATTCAAACAACCCAGCCCTATTCGACCCGAACTATTTAGGAGCCTTTTCAGATTGCATACCAGTCGTTGGTCTCCAACGTGTTACAGGATCACGTTGTGTCAACCCAACGTCGGGACAGGTGATTACTATCCGGACCGTTATTCGGCCGAACCGAAAGATCCCAAGAAGAACGCGTCCACACCCTAAACAACAATGAACGCTCCGAAAACGGTCACAACAAACGAATATGCTACCTCAAGTGCAACCTCGACGAGGGTATCTTGCAGAGTACTTCCTTTCTGAGCGTTGAGTGTGGGACTTTGCAATTAGCGCCCCGCGCACGGCACGACAGCGATTGGCTACGAACACCAAATGCTACTCGACCTCCTAGCTTTTGGTGACATAAGGCGGGTCCGTACGGAATAAATACGCCCCACGGCCGCACCTCTAGTATCTTGAACCCTTCCCTCCCCCAATATTCAGCGGGCGTGGTGCACCATACCTTATGATAGGGATGGTCGCTCGATCTGTAGCCGAAGTCGGTGGTGCAGACGATACTGAGCTTAGGCCTGTCTGCCGCTACTTTAGATATTCATTGACTATACATAGCGGTATTTGACAGAAAATATACTGATTATGAAAACGCGTAATCATACAGGCCGATGTATGATATATCAGATCATACACATATCCCCGAGGCACTAGTGGCCGGCCTAAGCTCCTACCCCCTATAATCCTACCTCTTATACCTCTTATTATGGGTCATTTCCATAATGATACCGACCTGCACCCCCTGCCACGCTGGACTGCTACTTCTGCGGCAATACGCGGTGGTCATAACGGGGATAGCTGGCAATGCGCTAGTGGCCGTGCGATCTAGCAATATGATGTGAGAGCCGTCCATTACGGGCTACGAAGTTGGATTCGTACGTTTTATCCGAGTCATCGCTCCATAAGGTTGATGATGTAAGGTAATAAGAAATCATAGAAAATCATGGCACTCTGGGTTCCCATCTCCGCGACGCTCTTCTCAGCATGCCTTCTTGTTCCTCGGACTAAGGTTTTTTCCTCTTTTCTTATTTTTGCTTGGTGGCCTCCGCTGTTTTTTTTTTTTAATCATAGACAGTAATGGTTGCCCCTCCGTTGACCCTTATCTTTTCTTATCTTAGCGATAGCTTAGGCTCATAGGACACGGGCTCCCAATCAACATCTTTAGTTTAGGACACGGGCTCCCAATTAGACATCTGGATGGTTTCATGTCTAACGACATACAGTTGGGACGCTAGAACGCGGAAACGGCACACTCGCCAAAGTGACGATGTATGCGAAAGCTAATTCCCCGTGCGCTGGCTCTCCCCCTCCCACAAAGTCACAACCCGGCTAAGAGGCATGCATTGCTACTTCACTTCTAAATTTTCGGTATTAGCTTAGCTTTTCTCACATTGGATAACCGGCAACCACGCACGACCGACGGAGGAAGTTTAGGTTTGGAGTTTAAGGTTTTTAGGGTTTGGGTTTAGCCCCCCCCCCCCTCTTGACAACGGCCGCCTAGACCGGCCCGCCATCGAATATAACCCTCTCCATGTTGTCTTGGCTGCAACGGAGTGACCCGTCGACTAGCCGCTCAATTGGGATCATCGGGAACATATACGTTATGAGGTTACTAATGATAAACAAACCAAAATCCATGTCGAACTTAACAATGTGCGGAGTATGCATGTATCGTCTATTCGTCATGTGCGATAAAGTAGATACATGGATTAAAATTAATAGGAATGTTGTAGGTAAGTATAACATTCTAGTTACTATTTGCAGATAACTATTGTAAGCTTTTCTAGACATGACTAGTACGTGTCTAGATCGGACATACCGATACCCTGTTTGATTCGGTACAGAGTTGTCGCTAGCCTACATACCTCTCACTTCCGTTGTCCCGACACCATGCCTCGGGCTTGTTGTCTCTGTGATTGTCCTATTTGCGTGACTATAACTACGAATGCGTTCGTTAACTTCCATATTGAACGTGTATGCACGGTTCAACAAGGACGCATATTTCGACACTGTGCATAATGCATTTGCATATTATGAAATGCCCGTGCACATTGTGCAGCTTGTTTGTAAAAACATTACGCATTCGCGTACAAATTCAGCGCGTTAAAAGCTTGTAGATCTATTAGCCTACACCCCCTATGCTACATTATGAAATACCATAAGAGACACCTCTAGGGATCCCTTTGATGTCGATTTTTAACAAGAACGCGATCGTGTTGTGGTGGTGAAGTGCTATACAAACCTATGTTCATCGTTGATTTGTGTAATCGACGTGAGTTTACTACCGTACTTAATATGTTTATCTAACTAAGGGCACCGCATTTAGTGCGAAAGACACCGCACTAAGTATGGTTTCAGAAAAAAACGTTTGAACAGCCTTACCGGGCTTCTTGACCCTACAACTCTGGCTTGGTCTTCTTTGGACTCCTAATTGTGCCCTAGATAATTCCTAGGTTTATCGGAGTAGTGCCGGCGCCGTACGCCAACGCGAACCCACCAACAGTAGGTGCCAATTCCGCCATGACATGCTCGCTAGGTACGACCGTGAAAGACCGCCTAAGGTCTTTCCATAACCATGCTTACAGTTATTGGAAGCGTATACGCCCCAAAGGTTTATGGCGTACGCCCCAACGGCGCCGTACGCCAACGCGAATCTATCAACAGTAAGTGCCAATGCCGCCTTGACATGTTCGCTAGATACGACCGAGAAGAACCACACAAAGTCCTTCCATGACCATGTTTATATTTTTTGGAAGCCTATACGCGTGGCTGACGGGTTTGGTGACGGTTCAGCCGGAGGCGTGGGTCAAGGTGTTGCTCCTGCACCATGATCGGGGTTGTGGGGCCGACGCGCGTCTACGCGAGAGGCACTTGCACTTCCACCCCGGTGGTTACGCCACCTCCTTGGCCCAAAACTTATAGGCGATGTCAAACCCTAAAGGTTATCAAGAGCGTGTAGGCACGCAAAAGCCTAGAAAGACGGGCGGTGCTCGTGTTGACTCATCCCCCCTTTCGCCGTGGGAAAGGTTAGCTCCTCACTAAATTCGGTGAGCGTTGCGGCTTTGCCCATGGGAAAATAGTACTAATTAAAATACGCACGGGCGGAATTTTCGCGGGTCGGTTTTAAACAACCAAATCCGGTCGAGAGCATCGGTAGGCGGAAGGCTAGGTGAGACTGGAAGATGTGTGGGGCGAGCGTGGCGCCGGGCGCTTTACACACGCTCTTCTCCTTTTTACGTGGGAGATGGTAGGACAGTCGTGGACAACCAGCTCGAAGGCGAAGCGTGGTGTCGGTTGGACGATGAATTACTAGCGTGGCGCCGAGCGCTTTACAGACGCTCTACTCTTTTTAGCGTGGTAGTAGATAGGACTAGCGTGACGCCGTGCGCTTTACACACGCTTTTCTCCATTGTAACTTGGTGGAGGGCCCACAACCTGTTAGAGTTGGGAACGGATGGTTACACGTAGGTCGTGCCGGCCCCACAAGGCACCGGCATGGCCGGCCGACCGCCACTAATAGGGGATAGAGTACCGCTAAGAGTATAACACTAAGTACTAGGGTGACAAATAGCTACCTTGTACATAAGTACTAGGCAACGGGATGCTAGTGCTAACAGAGGTGGAAAGTTGAGATTATCAGTGCTTAAATGTGTTGGAGCCTATGGTATGTACGTGGTATGTACGTACCCGTACGCGGCGGGGAGGCGGAGGTGCCGGCCGGCCGGCGGGGCACTCGGCAGGTATGCGAGTGCGGCGACTCTTCTCGCAGGCCGGCCGTCAATCCGTCTCCTCGCCCCCTCTCGGCGCGTTGCGTCCTTTGTGTATGCCTTGGCAAGGGCGAAGGGGTGCGGCCGGGCGGACGGGGCCGGGGGGGGAGGCTTGCGAGCGCATGTGCGCGGGATTGGAGAGAGAGGGAGAGAGAGTGCGTGTGGCGGATTAGCGGTCGGCCGCGCGCGAGCGCCGGCCGGCGGTGCTGCCCACGAGTGCAAAAAGGGCGGAGGGATACGGCCGGGCGGGGCCGGGGCAAGGAGCGTGCGTGTGCGTGTGCGCGGGATGAGTGAGAGAGAAAAAGAGATAGAGAGTGCGTGCGGGAGTTTGGCGGTCAGCCTCGCGCGCGCGCGATTGAGCGAGCACCGGCCGGCGGTGCCGCGCACGAGTAAAGGCCGGGCGGGCGAGAGAGGTGACGGGGCCCAATGGGACACCCGTACAAAGTCCGTGTACGGATGTACGGATGTCGGGGGAGGCGTGACGGGCCGCGGGCGACTGAGGTGACGGCCCCGGCATGGTGCGAGCGAGGTGACGGGCCCGATGATGTGTCCGTACACAATACGGGTACGAGACCGACGGGGCACCGGGCGGAGGCGCCACCCCGGGCGGCAGCCGGCGGAGGCCAGCGGGATGGGTGGCTAGTGTGTGCACGGCGTGGGCGTCCGCGCAGCCGGACGGCGGGGGCGGGCGATGCGTAACGGAAGGACGGGTCGGCGCGTGCACGGGTGGGCCGCCCGCGGAGCTGGTAGGCCAGTGCAGCCGCCATCCAGCTCGGCAATATATTGTGAGGCGGAGTGAAGGGGAGTGCGAAGCGCGCAGGACATTAATGTACATTGAATGGCTCGGCGCTCTTGGGCAGGAATCGGTCAGGAATCACAGCTAGTCGCTAGTAGTAGTTTAAAATTATTCTTTCACAGGGATAAATAAAAAACAATGAAGATTGGACCGTCTTAACATGAATAAACTATATATAGTCGATGTCATAAGGAAAACACTACATTGTGCACAGTCCATGTCATCGTTCCTTTTGTCGTTATGTTTTTAGATAAGGAAAGACGATACAAATAACGGAAAGAATAATATATACATCATTTCACTTCTCACCCCTGCGTATGCGCGTTCTGGGGCTGCCGTGGTCCGCTTATTTGCTCTTGGCACAGATCGTTGGCCGGTACGACAAGTAAGCCCGACCTCGACCACTCAGTGTCGCTTTCCCCGTCCCACCCTCCACTCGGTCGCTGACTACAGGTCCTCCCGCCGAAACTCTGGCGTCGCTGTCCGCGGGCGTTTCCTGCCCCATATACTCAGCGGACTACCGGTAAAATGTCGTTTTTTGCACCCTTGCCCTTTCGCGAGGTAATGGAGCTGTACACCGAGGTCGAGAATGCCAAGGTGCGCCTCCCAGCCCACAGCCCCCTTCAGCACCCACGTACCATGACGGCTACTTCTGAAAACCGGGTCGTCGCTGTGGTCGCGCAGTTTACCTTAAAGAAGAATAAGGTCAAGCACTTCTCCGAGTATAAGTCGGAAGAGCCGCAGCCCTCGCCAGAGCTCACCTACTGTGTTCGGACTTTCTTGAAACACTTGAACTTCCCGGATCCGTGCAAGTGGTCCGTGCGCTTACTGCGCTCCAACTCTCACAAGATACGTTGGAGCTTCTACCTAAAAGGCGAACGCGTGAGATGCCTCGACAGCCCTTCAACCTTTGTGAAGTGCGTCATATCGATGAACGACAAGGGTCGCTATCTGACGGACGACGAGCTAGAGGAGATACGGAGGCCGAAGAAGACGAAAAAGACCAGAAAGAGGATGAGGGCCGACACAGACGAGAGAGGTGCAGCGCTCCGGCTACCGGCTTTCCCTGTGTCTGTGTGAGTAGGTGCATATACCTGTTTCGCCCCTGCGTCGGCCTTATTAAACCTGTGTACACATCAACCTGCCCTCGCTCCGTCATATGCCCATTTCGTCAGGAGATGAGGGAGCAAACGGAAACGGGCAGTCTGATGAAGAGAAAGACGAGCCGTCAGAGGCGCGAGTAAAAGATTTGGAGGAAATAAGTGGGAACGCCTTCGTCTTCTAGCTATTCGAACACTGAACCCTAATAAATAAATCCCGCAAACATGGATTATATGGCTTTCTGACGCGCTAGGTGCTGACACGCGCGCAGAACATAATATCCCCAGGCGGCGACGTACTGCCATGTGCGACGCCCGGACCCAAAAGGAGCACCGAGACGTTGGTACGCAATTCAATGAGACAGCGATAGCGCCAGCATTTGAGATGACCGAGTTCGTGCGCAATTGCGGCGGAGCGGAGGCCCTCGAGGAGCGCCAGCACACGACCGAGGTGGCGGACGAGGACGATAATGCATACAGGGGCGAGGCAGACGAAAACGAGGAGCGCTACATGACGACTGAGGCGAAGCAGGACGCCAGAGAGCTCCATATTGCCGAGGCGGACGAGGCCGAAGAGTGTCAAATGACCGAGGCGGCTTGGGCCGAGGATAACTACAAGGCAGTAGTGGAGGAGGAGCAAGAGGACAAGATTACCGAGGCGGAGGAAGGCGAGGAGGGCAACAAGGCCGAGGCGGAGGAGGGCTACACGGTCGAAGCGGTCGGAGGCGAGGCGGAGGAGGCCGAAGATAACTACAAAGCCCGGGCAAACGAGTATATCTACAAGGCCGAGGCCGAGGCAGAGGAGGAGGAGGAAAAGATGACCGAGGCTGAGGATGGCGAGGAGGGCAACATGGCCGAGGCGGAGGAGGGCCACACGGTCGGAGCGGTCGAGGGCGAGGCGGAGGAGGCCGAGGAGCGCCACGTGGCCGAAGCGGACAAGGGCGACAAGAAACGCTACAAGCCCAAGTATAAGAAATTCAAGGCCAAGTTTAGGAGGGTGAAAGAGGCCGAGGAGCGGGCCGCTGAAAAGCTCGGGGCCGAAATGGAGAGGGCCGCTGAAAAGCTCAGGGAATTTGAGAGGTACAGGGTCGAGGTGGCGCGCAAGGAGGCCGAGGCTGAGCGCCGCAGGGTGGAGAACGAGGAGCAGTTGAGGGCGGAGGTCGAACGCTTCAGGGCAGAGGCTGAGCACAACAAGACGGAGGCACAGAAGGTGGCGGCCGAGGTTTCCAAACTGCAAACGAACATCGCGAATCAAAAGTTGCTCGTGATTTAAGTGTTGTTGGGCGGCTACAACGAGGAGCAAAGGGAAACTAGCGGCCTAACTGCCGAAGACGTTTTGAACAAACTTAGGAACGATATGTAGGGCTCTGTTGCTATTATACTGATATCTTTCGCGCTAATTCTGTTGGCGCTTGGGGCAGGCGGCGGGTCGATCGCGAAGTATGTAATAAACCCGTCGTACGTACCTGCTGGTACCTTGAATCCCACCGCTGGCACCACTCACCCGCCCGTCGCTTTTTGCATGCTTCCATTACCATGCATGCAAGTGGCTACGGCGGCAGCCTCCGCTGATCCTCACAGCTCACGCCGCGGTCGATTCTCAACGTGACCGGGAGGGGGCTTCATCGGCTCGCACGCTCGTGGGTCTGCAGCCTGCTCGCTGGGCTCGCGCTGGCTGCCCGCCTGCCCGTACTATACAAGATGGACTACTATACACGTCGGGCGCCCCGCCCCGCCCCCCCCCCCCCTTCCCCCCCTCTAAGCATCGCCACATACTGCACGTGTAGTACCCACTAATTGCGGGCGTGATGTTGCTAGCGCGACTGCACCAATAGCGCTGCCCGCCCCCTGTGCGCCCCGCCCGGTGGTACGCAGTACAAGTAGTGTTCAACACTCGCGACGCACTCGCCACTCGATGAGGGTGCTCGTCGTCAGTCGTTCGCTCACTCGCGACTCGGGCTGATGTGTCTCCCTCACCTGCGGCAGTTAGGTATGAACTTTGCCACCATCCGCGAAAGACGAGATGCTTTCACCTGCGGCAGTCAGGTATGTGGCGACCGTGACTCTCGACTACATGTACAAGTACTGTATACGAATGTTGCATATATATCAATATTTAAGTACGGATAAGTACCGTGATTTTGACCGTGATTTTGACCTTGACTGTGCTCTCTCAAAATACGACCGTGAATGTGCTTTGCCAATGTCGATGTATCTCGAATTCCTCAAATTTTCGGAAAGTTATCCGTATTATTATCAAAAGCACTGCTAGTGCCCCGGGGATTGTGATTGGTTACACGAAGAACACGATGAGCACGGACAGGGAAAGTGGGAGGGGAAACAAAAGGGCAAGAGTGACAAGAGGATCACGGAATCCAAAGCACGGCAAAAGGAAAGCACTGCATTGTGCACAAACCTAGCAGATTAAACTAAGGAAACTCCTAGGCCACGCCGAGAATGCAACACGTGGAAGTGAGAAGCGGCGCCTCACGCACCGCTCGAGGAAGCACGGAGACGCTTGCGGCCCATGGCGCGGGTGAAGAGCGCCGTGGCGGGAGAAGGCATCCCGGCCGAGGAAGAAGCGGCCTCCACGCCGTCCGCAGCGGCGGACAAACCGCGCAAGACCCCGGGGATTGTTGTTGTTTAAGTACAACATTTGTTGGATCAATCCAGCAACTTTTAGACGGCATTGAAAAAATTCTTACAAGAAAAAAGCATTGGAGACCACCAAGCAAAAAGAAGATAAGAGGTAAAAACCTCAGCCCGAGGAACAAGAAGGCATGCCCTCCTGCAAAGCGTTGCGGAGATAGGAACCCAAATAAAGTACCAAAGAAGAGCAGCAGAAAGACGTTGCATGAATTCTCACCGCACATCTTCAAAAAAACGCCGAAAAAGAACATACGTAGTCCGACGAACGAGATGATGAATACGGACATAAATGTCGGATTACAACGAACGAGAGTCAGTAGCACCCATGCCAAGGAAACGACGAGACGCCACCAAAATAGCAAAGCGATCAACCAACTCAGCCGCCATAGGCGCCAACCGGCCCCCATCCTCCAAAGCGAAGGGATAGCAATCATGGACCGACATACGGCCAAACCTGGTCATGCGAATTTTTGTGGATAATCTCACCGCTCAGAGGGGAGCACAAACAACATGTCTAAATATCCCTCAGATTACTTATTGGCTTTCCAGTTATGTGGAAAGCGTCAAGACTCACAATTGCCTCCGTGATTTCAATTGGGGTGTTAGTTTTGAAAACGCGACCACCCACTCGCCGCTATGATGAGGACGACTGCCACCGCTAGCGGGCGGGTCCCCGCCCGCTGAGGCCCTACTATCCTCTCCCTGGTAAGCGGACAACGTCATCACAAAGATGCGTGCTCGCAAGTCCGGAAACGTCAACGAGTCCATCGGCGAGGGCCGTGGGGTTGGTGACGTGGGACGGCGATGCGTCCATCAACGCCCCCGCTTCG